>CAJHNH020001854.1:140546-188046 GCA_905116865.2 Candidula unifasciata
GCTCCAGCTCCCCTTCTCTCTCTCTACTCTTTTCCTTGCTGATTTGTAGGGTCGACAGCTTGTATACCAGGACTGTCGTTGATACATGTTGTACTGTTGTGCAAGCTGTTCTGTTAAAAGTGGAGTTTGACACAGGTTTAAGTGCGTCCACGGAGGCGCACCACACGCACACAAAGTGCTGGGTTATGATATTCGTACAATGATGGTGGGAGACGTGTAGTTTTAATATTGTGCTATTATAGTTTATGTTGCTGCTTACAAGTGACGTTGTAAAACATTCACCGGTCATGTGTTAGCGCTTGTGTGTTGCTTCTATTGTCCAGTTGCAGGTTGGAGTGAATATACATGCATACAGCACAAACTGGTAAGTTTTAAGTTCTAATTTCATCACCATTAAACATCGTCCTTTTTTGTATAGTCCACGCCGTGTGGCGTTAGTAGTCTACCCACAGCCTTCTATGTCGTGTGCTTTCTGTCATTTCTGACACATATTATCTTCCATGCGATGATGCCACTGTCCAGGATCTAGTTCCTGGGTCTTCCTCTCATTAATTTTCTAATGCTATTTTACCATCATCATAATCATCATCATTATAACCTTCATAATCGTTCTTACTATACGACGTTATCGTTCATACCTGTCTACAGATCTCGGGCCTGAGTTTTATGGATCAGTCCTATTACCTGATATTCGTTGATACTCGCATCTGAGACCGTTCATCATAATTTCTTTGGGTTTACCTTTGCTTCTTTTACCACACATTTTAAGTGTACTTACTGCCTTATGAAATGGTGTAACATACTTTGACCAGATACAATTACTTATGGGATTCTGTAAACAAGAGGCAATGGCGCCCGTCTGTCTTAAGTAAACCTGTTTTGTCAGTACCAAATAATAAGTGAAAATAAATGTACGTGATAGCAACATTGGTCCTGAAGTCAGTTGCTCTAATTGTGGTAGACGTTTCTCAACAAAGTCGGGTCCTAACTGTCATACTCGACATCGCCCTGGACTGGGATTCCAGTGTCTCCTCATAGCGCAAGGTGAAACTGTCACCTGAAAAGACGGAATGCTGCTACCAATACCAGCTACATGCTACAGTGTTGACTGTTTGGGAACTTAGGAGTTAAAATTGGCATGGCAAAAAAAAAAAAAAAAGAAGACTTATCAATCAACATAGAACTGGTACTATTAGCCACTGGACTGAGGGGAGGGTCTGAGCACGTATAGACATGTCCGGAGTGCATTGATGATAACCCAACAACCTAACTAACTAACTAACCAACCAACCAACCAACCAACCAACCAACCAAACAACCAACCAACCAACCAACCAACCAACCAACTAACTAACTAACTAACTAACTAACTAACTAACTAACTAACTAACTAACTAACTAACTAACTAACTAACTAACTAACTAACTATAACCCAACTAACTAACTGACTGGCTGACTGTTTGGAAGTAAACAATGGAACATTCCACCTGTAATATAAGTTGAGTTAAGTTGTGCTGAGTTGAGCTTATTCAAGAACCGAAATCACAGCACTCACGGCACTTCCTTAAGCTCGCCGTCCCTATTTTCAGCAGCCAGCGTAGAGTTCCCAATACCAGTGTTGCCAGTAGCATTTTGATTATACGTCCGTCTAGCCTTTCCTCTGCACGTCGAGCATCGGTCAGATCCCCTCGTCACTCCCAGCTGCATCACTCTCACCAGACTCTGGTAACCCATTTGTTCCTCCGAACGCTCTCCCACACGACCCTAACCACTTCGGCCTTATCATGCATGAATATTCCACCAAGTTGTGCAGATGCAGCCAGTTTGTCCGCCTGTTCATTTGCCAACATATCAGCGTGTGCCAGGAAAAAAAAAAAAAAGACCATTGTCAAATGAGTAAAAGAGCCTATTCAAACCTTTGACGGCCAGAGTAACTAACAACGTTTGCTTGAAGGAAGCTAATGAAAGTAGATATCTAAATACAACAATAAGAAAGAGACACACACTGTTCTTTGGCCACATAATGAGAAGAGAGACATTAGAGAACATCGTGACAACTGGAAAGATCAGTGGAAAGAGGTGTAGAAGCAGACCAAGAGAGATTATGCTGGATGGGCTGAAACGATGGCATGGAGGGATATCATCAAGAGAGCTGTTCCAGGCAATCAGGGATCGTGATTTGTGGAGACGCATAAGCGACTACGCCAGTTGGCAGGGCACATGGTTATGATGATGATGACCATATTCAAGCCAGTAGTGCAGCGGTATATGATGCAGGGCTCATATTTTTTTTTTACAAAGCAATCGGTACTCGATGGATGATGTTGCCAATATCATGCTGGCCGACTGTACTTTCAAAGACCTCGTACCCATTGAATGTTGGGTCGACCTGGTAGCCAAGGTAAAGATTGGTAATGTCATGGGAAGATATAAGACCGAAGAAAAAGTATATCAGCGAGCCCCACAATATAACACACACAAACAAAACGGGAACGTTGCGGCTATGGAGCCTTCTTCAGCACATACATAGAATAGACAACACTACACAAATACACAATATCACTTCGTATCTTGTGGCAGCCAGGTCGATGTCAAAATAATGCATAATTAAAATGCATAAAAGAGATTAGCGAACGATCGAGAATCTTTCATGGGGATTTTGGGGATTGTCACAAAACAGATCAGTTACACAAATAAAACAAAACTGCATTTGAATTCTTCCTCTCTTTTTATATTATATGCCATGTACAACATGAACAGTACATACTCCATTTGTTTTTGTTCGCGTTAACGGACTGAAAACTCCTGCTGAAAATCCTGATTAAGGTCCATTTCTGGACTGTGACTTTGTTCCAGGGCTTGAGTTTTGCGCCTACGTCTGTTGTACAAATCTGGGTTATTTGTGAGCACTGTGTTGTTTCGTTCAATTTCAGGCAGATGAATTCCGAATTTGAAGGTTTCGTCGATCTTATTTCTAGGGTAACGGCAGCCGATGTGAACTATTTGTATTAACCCTTTTAGTAGGATCCGATCAACGGACACTTGGAACACATTTTTAGTTTCCTAGGAGTCAGTCCGTGAACTTTACTAATGTTCCGTACGAGTTTTTGATGGACTTTATCCTGCAAGCTCTGGCCGTGGGCTGTTGTGTATCAGATGTTTTCTGCACATCTCTGCCGGCGAACGTCTCTGAGATCAACCACCAGCTAGGTTTAGGCCGATATAGGCCATCATTGGTTGTGCACGAGGAGGACTTGTAGTATGTGTCTTACGTGAATTTTCGTAAAAACTGCAATGAGAGCTTCCGAAGTGATATACAGCACTACGGCTTTAGCTTTCTATCATGGCTGTGACTGAAATCACATACTCCATTTAAAAACGAAAGTTGTTTTTTTTTAACTCATTACTCCTGAGAAGTACATAGCGTGCGGCCAACTCTTGCCATTTTTAATGTGTTGTCTTATTTCTTTTTTTTTTTTTTTTAAAGAATACTTAAGAACTATGGTTGCCATAGTTGGAAACCCCTTTCACTGAACATCTTATTTCTTTAGGATTTATTTACTTACGAACTTACATATAAGTTTGTTTTCCTCCTCTTGTCAGTTACAGTGAAACCTCTGGGACATTCCATGCCATCTTTATGCTGGCCCATAGACTTCTAAAAGGCGTACTCTAAAAACTTTATGATGCAGTAGTTTCTCCATGACATGATACCAAAATGCCCCAGCAGCATGAAAGTTGGGCTCCCTTTTCCCTTCCTCTCCTATAACTTTCTCTTTATTGAGACATACAATAGTTTTTCCCCTTTCCTTATCTACTCAAAATAATGCTGATGCAGTAACTAATGGGAGTAAATCATAGATTGTCCGTCCAGGAAATCAGGGTGTGCGAGGTAACGAGCAGACTGATAGATTAGTTGCTACCGTTCCTCTGGGCGGCTAGCTACTATATGATAAAGCGGAGTGGTGAAGGCTCCATGGGATCAAATGGACAGAGCAAAAGTACAGATAGGGAATCCATACACTGAGAGACTAGTTCAACGGGGCTGAGTAGAGGTCCTGGGACATATTCAACATTAAAGGGGAAACAGAAGCGAACTTTTAATCAGGGTGCAGCTGGTGCCATTAGCATGTAAGCTTTTCGTTTGCTACTGAAAAAAGGGAGAGAGAACGTTTAGGAATGTCGTGATTGCAGTGATGTCAATTCTTGATTGATTGATTCGTTCAAGACAGTAATCTTTTGTGTGTGCTAACTGTGTCAGTACCAGCGAACACATTGTACCTTTATTGATTCCTCTATGTGTGGCGTACATTTCTCAACTTTGACTATATCATTTTTCTTTAAAAAGTAATAAACTTGTTAGTTTTTTTTAATTTAATCAACCTGTGACATAGTTGTACTGTGTTAAATCAGTAAAAGTTACTGAGTTGAGTTGATTCAAGAACCGACATCACAGCACACGGGACATTCCCATCTTCAGCAGCCAGCTCAGAATTCCAATACCAATGGTGCCAGTAGCATTCTAATTATACGTACGTCTTGCCTTTCCTCTGAGCGTCGAGTATCGGCCAGATCCCTTCGTAACTCCCTGATGCATCGTCCTCACCAGACTGTGATGATCCAATGTTCCTCAGAACTGTACAGGTTCTCCCACCAGGACCTAACCACGTCTGCCTTATCATGCATCAGTATTCCACAAAGCTAAGCAGAGCCAGCCAGTCTGTCTGCCTGTTCATTTCCCAACACACTGGCATGACACGGAGAAAAGATCCAGACAATACCCCCCACTCGTGATCTCGTCTAGAATATTAGCACTTTGGGCTAGGAAGAGTCCAGTTAATTAGCTACGTGGGACTGAGGAGCTAACTGTGATGAAGACATAGAGGATTTATTAAGTTCTCTCACACCAAACAGTTACTGAGGTACAAATGTTTACAGTTGCTTATGACTTCTGGAACAAACTATATGAGACTAATGTGGCGGATAACAAATCAAAAGGATGATGATCATAATAATGGTGATGAAATAGTCACGCTAACTTTTTTTTAAAGATGTGTCTCTTTTTTTTGTTGTTGTTATAGAAAGATTGTCCGAATACCACGGACACAGAAGGGGAGAAAATACTGACATTTTAAAAATAGGAAGATTGGCTAATAAACAACATCTTGTCTCGGACTCTGAAATATCCTGGTCATATAAAGCGCCATTATGGGTTGGGTAAAAAATAGCAGAAGGCATGGTACTAGGAAGGAGGGGCCGGGTCCGACCAATACGAAGATGGGCACAGAAACGCCTATCTTGAAATATTAGTGCTACGCTGGTCAATCTTCGAAGAATATTGAACGTTGAATTAAGAATCGACATCACAGCACTCGGGACCCTCCCATGAGTGTTCCGCCTCCATCTTTAGAAACAAGTCAAGAGTTCCAATTCCGATGGCACCAGTAACGGCCAGCCTGCATATTTGTTGCATCCTTTATCTGAGTGTTGAGCGTCTGCCAGATCTCATGTAACTCCTCGCATTACCATTCTCCTCAGACCGTAATGATCTATCTTCGCCTCCGCACTGTTCACTCGTTCCCATGGGGAACTCTGTTTGAAGTAAACTGCCAAATCACAGCCCGCCCTGAAAACGTCAGTGACCATAAATCTCAGACTCATAAAATGTGCAGTTGGTTTTATCTAGCAATAAATAATGTTTAATGTTTATTATTAAGTTGGGAGTTCGCGTGATTTGAAGGTTGCCTTTAGGTTAGCGAACAATGTTAGGATATTTTACCGTTAGGTATGGTTTAGCATATTTGCTATCATATCAAATCTATCTTTGATGTCTCCAATCCACCGTAACGGAGGTTGACCTCAGAATTTTCCCCGGAAACTGCGCCAGCGCCGCTCTCTCGAAGCCACACTGAGTCCAAGTCCATGTACAAAACGATCACGTTCAACCTGCTGCTAGCCAATCGAAGCCGCTAGCAGTCTCCGGTTATATTTGTATATGGTGTGTTTTTTTTGCCACTTCCGTGGCTAAGGTTCTTATATTTGCTCCAGCTTTCTCTCTCTCTCTCTCTCTCTCTCTCTCTCTCTCTCTCTCTCTCATTTCACGGGACTGTGTATATCTTCGTTTGTATCTGTGTGTGTCCTCGTATGTGTTCGTCTGCATGTTTGCCTGTGTATGTTTATGTGTTTTGTCTGCGGGTGTGTCTATGAGGCTGTATGTATGTATCTCTGTGTGTGGGTGTCTGTATGTCTGTCTGCGTGAGTGTATGTGTCAGCATGTGTCTGTCTGTGTATGTCTATGTGTGTTTGTCTACGTGTATTGTGTGTGCCCCTTTGTTGTCTGTATGTGTCTGCATGTCAGAGTATATGTCTGTGCGTGCTGAATATATGTGTCTGCGTGTGTATTTCTATGTGTTTGTATGTGTATGCATTTCTGCGTGTTTGTCTGTGTGGGTGTCAGAATGTGTTTGTCTGCCTGTTTGTATTTGTGTGTGTGTGTGTTTGACTGCGTGTGTGTCTATGTGGCTGTATGTATGTGTCTGCATGTTTGTCTGCGTGTGTGTGTGTGTGTGGTGTGTGTGTAAGTGTGTTAGCACGAATGTAAATATGTGTGCTGTAAGAGTCTGTGTGTGTGTCTGTATTTTTGTCTAAGTGAGCGTGTGTGTCTTTGTGGGAGTGTTTCCATGCATGACTGTATTTATGACTGTATGTTTGTATGTGTGTATGCCTGTATTACGAATGTATGAATGTATGTATGCCTGTATGTTTGTATCTATGTATGTTTGTTTGTATGTATGTATGCCTGTGTGTATGCCTGTTTGCATGTTTCTTTGTATGTGTGTACGTATGTATGTATGTGTGTATGTATGTAATGTTTGCATGCATGTATGTGTGAGTGGGTGATCGTGTGTATGTGGGTGTATGTATGCACGCGCGGGTTTTTGCATGCACTTTACAACTCATGCGTTTGTGTTCTTTTATAATATTCATAATATGCATATTATCATATGATCGTAACAAGCTTTATTAGTACAAATACAACTGCTGTGCGAAAGATGGTTGACTGGAAGGGCCGAATGTAAGACGGGCCTGCGTGCCCAATTTGTGACCCATGGAAAATAAAGTTCGTTCGTTCGTTCGTTCTCTCTCTCTCTCTCTCTCTCTCCCTCCCTCTCTCTCTCTCTCTCTCTCTCTCTCTCTCTCTCTCTCTCTCTCTCTCTCTCTCTCCTTCTTTCTCTCAGTCAGACCGCTCTATTCTTTCCGATGTCCGATTGTGATTCTCCTGCCCTTCTATTTCTGGTGTTACCATCCTGATGTTCAACATGGCGAAAATACTTCAGCTTTCGGGACAGGATGCTGTTTGTGAGCCAATTCTCTTTGATATTCAGATGATGTAGTATGTCGGTGGTGGCGGTGTTGTTGATTGTTTCCCCCTTCTTGGTTCACAGGATTCTAAGAATTGATCTAGTTTTTTTCATTTCAAAAGCTCCTATTTTGTTTACTCAATGATTGAGTAAGAGTTCGTGGCTCACATCCAAAAGTTGCCATGGGCAAGATGTACGAATTCAACATTTTTACTTTAACACGCCTGCATATTATGTTCCTTATGTTCTTCGCGCTGTTTAGCCTATGCACATAATTATTATACAGAAACTACACATGAAATGCTTTTCAGTGTCTTATGGACACTAGTGGCGAAACAAACAAACACGTTAATCCCAGCAAAACTCAAAAGCATGCAAAGGCAGTAAGTGAAAAATATGTCCGTTGTTTTGCAGCTCGGTCTTGCACCACTTTGTTTATCAGCCTGAATTAAGAAACGGAGTGATGCCTTGTGCGGCATTCGTCTTCGCGAAATGTTCTACGCATGAGATCAGTGACACCTCTTTTGTCCAAAACGTTGCAGCTGTAAAAATAAAGAACATATAAAGAACACACCTTTTATCACTCCATTGGCACTTCAGGCATATCTTCTTCTTCGCTTTCACCAGCTGTAAACTTTGGCGGAAAGTTCTGGTTGCTCGTCCACTACTGAACTGCAGTCCTATCGATAGTGATTCTGTCAACATTATGTTGATCGCTTTTACTTCCAAAATATTTCCGGGTATAGATTTATGGCTAGGCCGACCTGGGACTCAAGATCACTGCTGTTTACCCCCCCCCCCCCCCCCCGCAACTACCCCACCCCCGCTCCCTAAATCACCCCGAGCATATTCGAAATTTATATGCAATTAGTACTCTATCAATGCTACTTTTGTAGCTGTTTGCTACTTAATCCATCATCTGTGGTTTCCTTCTTTGTCAAATAGTGTTTCTGTTCTGTGCAGCTAGGCGTCGTAGCAGGCACACATGTCCGGTAACCCAACATCTAGTTTGAGAATTGACGTAGTCAGTTACCGCTGCCCCTCGCTGGCTTGAGAACAAGCTGTACACAACATCGTTATTGTAACTGACTCGCGCGGAGGATAACCAGGAACGTGGAGACAAGTATGCGCTGTGCAGAGTGACAAGCATCGCTTTGGGGTAGTTGGCGTCGCTGGGTTATTTTCTGCAGGTGATGCCGGCGTGTTGGGAAACATACATGCAAGTAGACTGGCTGTTTCTGCATTACTTGGTGGTGAATTAACGCATGGCAAGCTAGAGGTTGCAAGTGTCCTTCGGGTGCCAGTGAAAAGAGCGGAGGCCCAAATAGACCATCACGATCTGAGGAGAAAGGTGCTGCGAGGAGCGACCAGGGGATCTAGCCGACTTTCAACGCTCAAGGAAAAGGCGAGACGAATAAACTAAGAGAATGTTACCGTTGCCATCGGAATTGGAATTCTGCGCTTGCTACTGAATATTGGATCGGAGCGCTTATGGGAATATCCTGGTTGCAATCCAATGTCTCCCTTACACGCCTTCTAATAAGTGGTTGCCTTTGAAGTCATTATGCAGTCATTCCTTGCAGCCTCATTCTCCCCAGATACGGATCTTAAGTATCTTCCGTTTCACTTATTACCTACTTCCAAAGACGAGAGGTCGCCCCTGCCTAACGTAGTTGCAATAGACACTCAATTTGGGTGGGGGGTGGGGGGGGGGGGGTGGGGGTGTTGTGGGGGGGGGGGGGTTAGTACAGCCTATCTATCTGCCTGCTCATTCCTAAACACGCTGACAATGCCCCGGCAATATATCCATGTGACTATCACCACCTGCGACCTCTGGATTGCTTGCTGCAGCTGTTGCCAGGTAATGTTACACACTGGTATGTTTATTTCTAGTTGGATAGATAAAAATCCATTGCTTTGTAGGGGATTAGAGACTCGTGTCCCGTGATGTTGAAAGTCGGTATCCAAATCCTTTGTAACTGATCATCATGTTGTTGAAGGAGTGGTGCTGGGCTTCTTCAGAAATTACGTTGTCTTTTCGATTAATCTGGATAGTTTAATGCATGGTGGGCATGGATTTTTATAGATCGATTTGATTGGTAGTCTAGCTGGCTGATTCGTTGGTGGGGTGTTGGTGGGGCTAGTTGGTTGATTTAGTGACTGGTTGGTTGATTGAGTAATTGACTGACTGGCTTCTGTTTTGATTGATTGGTTAGTTGGTTGGTTGGTTGAATTATTGATTTAGGAGGAAACAGAGAGGGACTTTTAATTAGGCTGCCACCCGTACTACTGGCATGTTGAATCTTCGTTGGCTGCTGAAGAAGGGGACGGAGAAGGTGTGGAAATTGTACAAGTGCAGTGATGTAAATTCTTTATTGATTGATCCATTCATTCATTAGTGTTTGTTGGTTGATTAATTGACTGACTGGTTGGTTGGTTGATTCATTGTCTGGTTGATTGATTGGTTGTTTGATTGACTTGATGGTTGGGTGATTGATTGACTTGATGGTTGGTTAGTTGATTGACTGATCGATTGAATGGTTGGTAAAATGATTGATTGATTGTTTTTTAAATAATTGATTGACTAGTTGGTTGATTGATTGACTGGTTGGTTGGTTGATTGATTGAATGACGGGTTAGTTGGTTGATTGATGGACTGGCTGTTTATATTGCTTGGTTGATTTGACTAACAAAACATTGTTGATTATTATTTAAAGTCTGATGCCGTTGTCATGTCATGTGCCTGCCATGACTTTATGTAACCTTCCTTAGAAGATAAGCGGATAGTCACCCGTTCACATGACTTGTTTTATGAGCGAGTCATACACTGATATGTTTATATGTTCTTATAGTGATTGTTGGGGAAAGGGGGGAAGGGGGGAAGACGGTTAGTAATTTGCATATTCTTTTAAGGACGTAGCACATTAACCCAGGCATTTATTTGCCGTTTATGATTTTACCAGACAATTTTACGTTCAGGAGTTTACATTATGAAAAGACAGTCGTCATTTTTTTTTTGTTTGGTCATGTTATGTAAAGAAGGACACTGTAACATGTTGCGACCATTCGAATGATCTGTGGGAAAAGAGACAGAGAAAAGCAACGCCTGACAATTTTTGTCAGCCTTTTGTCGTGGCATTGAGGGGTGTCAAAACAAATGAATGGATACACGCTGTTGAAGATTGTGAAGATGCATGATCACCCACGCCAGTCGACAAAACACTTGCTGTTCATTATTAGTATTAGGCATTAGTGTAGATAACGATGGGGAAACTGATAGATATATGTAAGTACAAATACAAAAGAAAAAAGGGTTTCAAAGCGCTTGGAAATCTGTGAGTTCAAATGAAAAGAAAACTGGTACTAAACCTTAAATATTCAGGTTTAATGTCAAATCAGTACTGCTGTGTGTAGCTGAAATATGGAGATCAAATAAAGTTTTGAGGTTTTGAACAGCGGATCAAAATCATGGCACACGACTAGTAAACCATAAGTGCCCCGTTCTTCTTCTAACTCAAGTCTGAATCCGAAAAAGCTCAGCACCTTGCACAGGCTCTGTAGCACCGGCGAAGATCCTGAAATACTTTAGGTAGATTTTTAACTCCAAAGTTTGCCCGGGCAACGCCGTAAGGCTACTCTTTTCGATTTTCAACGGCCAAGGTTTTTTTTAACGCAACAATGCACACGGGCGTCCGATCTCACTACCCAGAGACCTGGGGGAAATACTAGAAGTCCAAGTCCACGTGAAAAGATCCCAGCCCTTACCGGGGATTGAACCCGGAACCTCTGGAGATCAAACAAAACAATTACTAAAAAACTATTACAATTTGTAAACTGGTACCTGCGCAAAAGAGACATAAAAGTTGCTAAAATAAAAAAAAATGTTAGGGGGGGGGGGGAGGAGATTGTTCACACAGGTACAACCTAACCTTGCTTCTCCCTCTGCTAAGGTCAATAACAAGATTTGAATGTTCTCATTAGGACATCTCAAGCCAACCGGAATATGTATTGGCTATGTAATGTTTTTGCAAGTCAGTTTTGTGTTCAGTAGTTTGTCATTGCTCACTTAAGGTCTCGACGCCTTTAAAACTGTTTAAATTAATGTCTCGTAGAAATGGGCGGCGGAAGCTAAAACGTCCAAGAGAAACTCGACTGCCAACTTTGAGGAGACAAGTCAAAGATTCGCTTCGCCATATCTGAAAAACAAGCACAGAATAGATGGAAATGGAAGAATCGACTGCAGTCCCCAACAGCAAAAGGGATATGTTGATGATGATGATGATGATGATGATGATGATGATGATGATGATGATGATGATGATGATGATGATGATAATGTTGATGATTATGATGATGATGATGAATAGCACACTCCTGTTCTCATTAAACCAAGATCAGAAGGTAAACTCCATCACTTGACAGAACAATAACACGCTAGGTTTTAAGTTTTCTTATTTCCTTTAAAACAAAACACTATAACCCGCGATTATTGCACTTCTATGCAGACATGTCACAGTTTTGAAAATGTGTAAGTATACACAGAATAATAAATAACATACATTTCCCTTCCCTACTCCGTGTATGCGTTGCTGGCCTGCCGTAGAAGTGATTGATATGTGTAAGGAGAACACTGCTCGAGAGACAGAATGAAAGAATGGCTAAGCAATGTCGTAGTCTAAAGTTTCTTTAAACTGACAACTATAAATACATTGTATTGTGTGTAGCAATGGTGTAACATCAGTTTACACTTGGAATGCTCTTTTTTGGAGCCTGAGTCTTTGGTGACATTGAGTGCATTGTATTTCACTGTCTCGGACATAGATCTGCATCAAGCAATGGATAGCAAACTGTCCCTCCCCACAATGATTTAGGCAGCAATGGAAATTGGTGATGATGACGATGATGATGATGATGGTGATGGTGTTAGTGGTGCACTCTGCACGCTCCAACCGTTTCAACTTCACCTATCCCAACATCCTAAAAGAATGGAGACCAGTGAACACACATGTTCTCACGCCTCTTCTCGAATCAGCTGTACTTCATGACCTTGTGAAGGTAATCATCATCATCACCGTAGCCCCGTAACACTGCATGTCGTAGGATCACCAGTTGCTATTGACTGTCTGATCAGCTTCCTCCACCTTTACGGTCAGATGCGATGGACTTCATGATCGTATTGCCAAAGTCCTGTCCAGTCAGTCAAGTTCTTTATCAAGGTCGGTCTTGGCCTCCCTCTTCTCCTCTTCGAATATACTGAGACCTGTATGTAGTATTGTTTTTGGGAGGCCATTGGATTTTTTACATATCGGTATAATTGAATGCTCCGTCTGTACCGTTGAATTCTACCTCTGTACCATTGCATTCTCCGTGTGTACCAATAAATTCTTCGTAAGTACCATTGAATTCTCCGTCTGTACCATTGAATTCTTCGTATGTACCATTGAAATGTTCGTCTGTACCATTGGATTCTGTATCTGTACCATTGCATTCTCCGTCTGTATCATTGATTTCTCCGTCTGTACCATTGAATTCTCCCTCTGTACCATTGTGTTCTCCGTATGTACCATTCAATTATCCGTCTGAACCATTGAATTCTCTGTCTGTACCATAGCATTCTTCGTCTGTACCATTGCATTTTCTGTACCATTGAATTCTCCGTCAGTACCATTGAATTCTTTGTTTGTACCATTAAATTCTCCGTCTGCACCACTAAATTATCCGTCTGTACCATTGAATTCTCTGTCTGTACCATTGAATTCTCTGTCTGTACCATTGAATTCTCTGTCTGTACCATTGAATTCTCTGTCTGTACCATTGAATTCTCTGTCTGTACCATTGAATTCTCTGTCTGTACCATTGAATTCTCTGTCTGTACCATTGGATTCTCCCTCCGTACCATTGAATTCTCCGTCTGTACCATTGGATTATTTGCCTGTACCATTGGATTCTCCGTCCGTAGCACTTAATTCTCCCTCTGTATCATTGAATTGTATGTCTGTATCATTTAATTCTCCGTTTTTTCACAGTAAAAAAAAAAAAAAAGGTTCATAATTGCCGCTGTGCTGGGTTATTATACGGTGAACGTCGTTATTTGTTATTTATACAGCAGTAGTTGGACACGATAAGTTGGCTATACAGAAGTAGTTGAACCTGATAAGTTTGCTATACAGAAGTAGTTGGACACAATAAGTTGGCTATACAGAAGTAGTTGGACACGATAAGTTTGCTATACAGATGTAGTTGGACACGATAAGTTGGCTATAAAGAAGTAGTTGGACACAATAAGTTTGCTATACAGAAGTAGTTGGACACAATAAGTTGGCTATACAGAAGTAGTTGGACACGATAAGTTGGCTATACAGAAGTAGTTGGACACAATAAGTTGGCTATACAGAAGTAGTTGGACACAATAAGTTGGCTATACAGAAGTAGTTGGACACAATAAGTTGGCTATACAGAAGTAGTTGGACACAATAAGTTGGCTATACAGAAGTAGTTGGACACAATAAGTTGGCTATACAGAAGTAGTTGGACACGATAAGTGGGCTATACAGAAGTAGTTGGACACGATAAGTTGGCTATACAGAAGTAGTTGGACACGATAAGTTTGCTATACAGAAGTAGTTGAACCTGATAAGTTTGCTATACAGAAGTAGTTGGACACAATAAGTTGGCTATACAGAAGTAGTTGAACCTGATAAGTTTGCTATACAGAAGTAGTTGGACACAATAAGTTTGCTATACAGAAGTAGTTGAACCTGATAAGTTTGCTATACAGAAGTAGTTGGACACAATAAGTTGGCTATACAGAAGTAGTTGAACCTGATAAGTTTGCTATACAGAAGTAGTTGGACACAATAAGTTGGCTATACAGAAGTAGTTGGACACAATAAGTCCTCAGAAGTGTTGACAATAAGTTGGCTATACAGAAGTAATTGGACACGATTTGGCTGACAGAAGTAGTTGGACGCTATACAGTAGTTGAACCTGATAAGTTGGCTTACAAAGTAGTTAAGTTCTGAAGAGTTTTAACCTGATAAGTTGGCTATTACAGAAGTAGTTGGACACAATAAGAGTAGTTGGACACGATAAGTTGGCTATACAGAAGTAGTTGGACACGATAAGTTGGCTATACAGAAGTAGTTGGACACAATAAGTTGGCTATACACACGTACAATTGTTACAAAAGGTATTTCACCAGCTGACACGAAGACTGACCATATTGTGAATGCCACGACTCAGCCGATGCACAAATGAAAGGCATTCCTCATGGAACACTCAGTTCATTTGTGATGTAGTCGCTGTGTGATATGCTTAAAACTTTTCTGAAAGATTTTAATTTTCACTGCAATATAATCTTTTCAAGTTCAGCCGTTAACGTCCTCGTATCACAGCCATATGTAAAAGCACTTATAACTAGGGTTTTGAGCATTCGTAGCTGGTTTTTACTTGAAATATGAAGTAGTGCAGTAAGCAGCAGTGAAGGTCGTCCCGTTGAAATGTCCGGTAAGATATTGCAACTCTATATTATACCAATTAAAGAAACAAAACCCTGCTCTTTGGCCACACAGCGAGAAGAGAGACATTGGAGAACATTGTGACAACTGGAAAGATCAGTGGAAAAGAGGTAGAGGCAGACTAAGAGAGACGATGCTGGATGGGCTAAAACAATGGCATGGAGGGATATCATCAAGAGAGCTGTTCCAGGTAACCAGGGATCGTAATCTGTGGAGACGCATATGCGCCTAAGTCAGTTGGCAGGGCACACGGTGATGATGATGAATATACTAATCAATGTGAGAACGAGAATTCTTAAGAGCTATTTTGAGCTAATTCTGACGTAGGAATGAAAAATAGACACACAGCTGATTAGTGACAATTATGTAGAAATTGTTTAAATGTCTTCTTAAAAACAAAATGTGAGAACACTACGGAAGCACATGAAAACGTAAGAAGATTTGAACAAAAACAGTGGTTTGAACAATTTATTGCCTGGCATATTTCGCTGTATCTCGTCAGGTGCATGCTACAATGAAAATTGATTAAAATGAAGCATATTCATGAATCCTTCGGACTGAAACACAAAATCGACTTCATTAAAAAACGGTTTCACCAGGGTAAACACAATGTAAAAAGCACTTTTTTTTTTGTCTGCATGCAGGTACTTTGCAGAACGTCGCTCTCATCATGGTCTTCCTAAAAGAAACTCGATCTCTTGCCAGCTCTCCAGCCTCGTGTACTTTCATACCCAATGAGTCACTTATATCGTGTGCCCATCTTCGTGTTCGTCGGCCCCTGCCCTTCCCTCCTAGTACCTTGCCTTCTGCTTTATTGTTTTTCCCAATCTGCCGTTGCGATTGATATGACCAATATATTTTAACTTCCGAGATAAGAAGCTGTAAATAATGTTGTAAATTTGTCTCTTACAAATATTTTCAACATAACCTAAGTTGTAACTGTAACGGTTACAAATAGTTGCTACATTGTAACCTTATCTATTACAAATTCTTGCTTTAACAGCTAGTTGCACTTTCATCTGTTAGAAATATTTACTAGACAAACTGAGTTACTACTAATTCGTCTGTTGCAAATATTTATTACGTAGACTAATTTAGTTGTCACACACACACACGCGCGCGCGCGCACCCACACACACAAACAAACATAACTGAAATAACTGGTGAGCATTTATATATATATATATATATATATATATATATATATATATATATATATATATATATATATATATATATATATAAACGCTCACCTGTTATTTCAGTTATTTATTTTACATTTTTGTTTTTAGCAAGCTAAAAGCGCTTTTTGCATTGTTTTTCCTTAGAAACCTAGCTCACATAAATTACAGGAACTATTCGGTTTATGGACTTGCTTTATTTTCCACTCCTGTTGTGGGTCTATCTAACAAACAAGCAGTCGCAAACTACTGAACGTAAAATTTGCCTACAAAGACTACAACAAAAAATGCCGTGACTTGTTCTCCGACGTCCTGTAAAGGGTTCGCACCAAACTATAACTGTCTTTTAAAAAAAAAAAACTGATAATGATTATTGCTGCAAATAAAAAAAAATGATAAAAGTATTAACAACCATGAAAAGGCTTTTATAGATTGACCTGTCTATTAAGATCTTTCGGTTTCTGGCTCTGGGTAGGGGAGGGTGGAGAAAGAGGGGGGCGGGGAGGAAGGTGTGGGTATAACAATAAACTAAAATCCCTTTAAAAGTTTGTGGTAAAAAGCAACAAATTGTTTACAGAAATCGGATGCAATGGGTTGACATGCGCAGATATCGCAGCCTGTCTGTGAACCACAGCACAGTGTTCCACTAGAGAGTGCTGCAACATGTGTCGCAGGTACTCTGTAGGAATGAAAAAGTAAATGCAAGACAACACAGAAAGCAAACGACCGAGCCGGACCCACCTGTAACCTTCAGGAAAGTCGACCAGCCCAACAAACTTGTGAATGAAAAGTAACCCACTTTGTTTGGGTAGATTTACTTGAACGTAACCGAGAACTGTAATACGCAGCAGCTGGACACGCCTGCCAAACTCAAGCTTTCCGGTCAGCATAGTCCAGCGACCATTCGAAGGAATGAAAAAAAAAGGGGGGGGGGGAGGGTCGGTTCTAATGATACAAACAATACAGCTGGAAAAAGAACCCACGACCTTTATAATGCGAGGAGACCGACTTGACCACTTTGTCTGGCTGCTTTCTGAACCTAGGGAGGGCTAGAGGAGCTCTGCAACACAGTCCATAGAGTTAGTGCTATGGTATAGGGTCTATAAAGACGACTTGACACCACCATCAAAGAAAATGATTTTGTGAGTGTGAGAAGTGGAGGAAGGGTTGGGCCTCTCGTTCAGGACTGAACACCGAAGCAAAATACGTGAGAGTTATAACTTATCAATTAGGATATTTTTAAAACCAAACACTGAGCCACTCAACTTTTTACCAACATAAATGACCACAACGCTACTACGAACAATCTAAATAACCACCATCATACCTACGAAAAAGCTCAACAACCACTCTGTCTATCAACAACATAAACAACCACCCTATCTACCTTATTCTAAACAACCACCATCTCCCTACCGACAAGATAAGCAACCAACCAACCTATCAGGAACCTAAACAACAACCCTATCTACTGACAACCAAAATAACCACCCTACCTACCAACATCCTAAAAAAAAACTCACCCTATATGCCAACAAACTATACAACCACCCACTGTGAGCTGCGTTTGTTTTTCGTTGGCACAGAAGCGGAGCAACTGTGGGGTGACCCGTTTGCTATGAAGCTGAAACTAGGATTACCAGATTACAACCACCCTACCTACCAACAACCTAAACAACAACCTAACCCACCAATAAACCAAACAACCACTTCCCTACCTAACAAAAACTTACCCACTAACAACCTAACCAACCCCCTACCCATCCACCCATACTACTAAACAGCAAAAAGACCACCAAACCATCCAGCCCCTACCAATCATCCTGGCCATTTATTGTTAGTGAAACATACATAAATTCACCTGATGAAATGAACAACCTACTATGTACGAATCAACACAAAAAAAGTCAGTCAACCAAACCAACCAATCACTCACTCAAGCACCCAGTAAAT
Source organism: Candidula unifasciata (assembly GCA_905116865.2). Classification (NCBI taxonomy): domain Eukaryota; kingdom Metazoa; phylum Mollusca; class Gastropoda; order Stylommatophora; family Geomitridae; genus Candidula; species Candidula unifasciata. Next base: position 158,560 of record CAJHNH020001854.1, read on the forward strand.
CAGCCAACGAACTAATCCTCCTTACTGTCATTGAACAGTCAAGCACTCTGTCTGTATACAAACCTGTCAACCAATTCACCACCCACCCGTCCAACTTACCATCTAACCGAACCATCCACTTAACTAACGTACCAATCAAGAGCCATGTCAAGAGCCACCCAAGCACCCTGCCTGCTTGTTTCCCAACGAAACAACCACCCAGCCAGGTACCAACAATGAACTAACAAATTAACCATCAAGCAAGCCATCTAAAAAATATTTTTTTTTTAAAAAAATCAACAACTGCGACGTTTCTATACCCATCATTTACTACTGTTATTCTTTTCTACGTGATTTTTCCCATGTTTCTTACCTGAAAATGTGTGTCTGCGTTGTTTATTTTACACGATCAATACACCACTCCCCGTGGTTGTGTTCTTGAAATAGGCGCTGAGATATTTTAAGAACAAGTCACAACATGACTTCTCCATTTTTCCGCCTGAAATCTTTGACCCTGAGCATTTCACTTCCCCTTGGCTGAGCGCGCGTTTGCAGTTAACGACTTAAATCGAAACAAAAATAAAACAAATTGTACAATCAGAAATCGATCACACGCGTATTGATCCTGTTTTGCCGCGCAAAACGGCGTTATCTACTGTAGTACGCGAGCATAAGTGAGCCAGTGTGTGTGTGTGTGTGTGTGATGTGTGTGATGTGTGTGTGTGTGTGTGGGTTTGAAATGGGGACAAGGTATAGTTTAGTTTGTGATGGATTATTCGTGAAGGATACTAGTTTCTGATTAGGAGCCAGTTTCTTCCTGGAAATCACATATACACATAGAGACAAATACGCCATATATATCGCTCTCTCTCTCTCTCTCTCTCTCTCTCTCTATATATATATATATATATATATATATATATATATATATATATATATATATATATATATTAGGGCTGTACAGAACAATGCTTAAAATACCTTGAACAGAAAAAAAAAAAAAAAAAGCAACCAAGAGGCTTTGAAAGAGGCGGGAGCCCGAAGACAACTTATCACAGACATCAGAAGGAGACAGTCATCATTTTTCGGCCATGTTATGAGCAGAGGAAAAATGGAACATGTGGTGACCACTAGAAAGATCTGTGGAAGGAGGTATAGAGGAAGACAACGAGAGAAGATTCTTGACAATCTTGTTGCATGGCATGGAGGTATGTCAGCACACGAACTAATACATGCTGCAGAAGATCACAGATTGTGGCGAGGGATAATCGCCCACGTCAGTCGGCGATGATACACTATTCGTATTCGTATTCGGCCAAATAGTTGGTCCCACTATTCGTATTCGGCCGAAAAGTCAAAATCACTATTCTGTACAGCCCTAATATATATATATATATATATATATATATATATATATATATATATATATATATATATATATATATATATATATATATATATATATGTAAACCTACATCTCCGAGGCCTCAAGAAATTGTTTGGCCTGCCTACCGATTGTCTAGGACTCACAACCATATGTTTAAACTGGATGTATTTAGCAAGCAAGAATTATTTTTCTAACTTTCAATGACAAAGATATATTGCATAAAATGTTCTTCATTTTATAAAATGCACTTATTGCCTGTCGCCTGTTCTCTTTTCGACAGTGGCGAGGAAAGACAATTTAAATTTTACCTTTTATGTATCTTCATGCCTTCTTTAATAATGTCACAATTTATAGCCGACTTTTCTTGATTTTCGCCGCGGCACCCCTAGCATACACACCCATTTTAAGAACCTCTGCTGTAAAGCCTTGGTCAAGTCAGCAGGCGAAGACCTTGTCAGCTTCTGTACTACGCAACCGACTTAGGCAACAGAAACTTCTGTGTTAATGAAAGAGTTATTTCAGTCCATCGCAGTGTATGCAGAAACGAGTGTAAGGTAACCACTATTCGTATTCGGCCCGACCGCAACTATTCGGCCGAATACCGAATAGTTATTTGGTCCACTATTCGGCCCCCGAAGCGAATACGAAGCGAATATTCGGTACAGCCTATATATATATATATATATATATATATATATATATATATATATATATATATATATATATATATATATATATATATATATATATATATATATATACATACACGTACACACACACACACACATAGTCAGATATTGAGACAACTTTATTATGGCCAAAATAAAACCGTTATCCACGAAGAAATGCGTGCCATTCAAACAGCTACTATTTACCTATGACCTGGCAAAGTTGTCAGCAGCTATAATACATACATTCAAACATACATACATACGTAAGTACATGCATACACACATACGTAAGTACGTACGTAAATTTTTGATTTCATACACACATAATGCATTCATGCAAAATACGTACATACACACATACTACATACAGTACGTACAGTACTCATACATACATACATCCATACATACCTACATACATACATACATCTACATACTACATACTACATACATACATACATACGTACATACGTACGTACGTACATACTACATACTACATACATACATACATCCGCTACATACATACATACATACATACAACATACATACATACATACCATACATACATACATAACATACATACCTAATACATACATACATACATACATACATACATACATACATACATACTACATACATCATACATACATACATACATACATACAGACATACATACATACATACATACATACATACATACATACATACATACATACATACATACATACATACATACTACATACCATACATACATACATATACATACATACATACATACATACATACATACATACATACATACATACATACATACATACATACATACTACATACATCATACTACATACATACATACATACATACATACATACATACATACATAATACATACATAATACATACAAAGTACATACACACACAATACATACATTCGTAAGTGCGTACATACGTACAAACACTACATACATGCATACACACATAATACCTTGAATATAAACATAAAAGCATACAAATATACACACATAAAAAGTCAGGACAAAGACTTTTCTTAGCACAAACGACATTATTTGCAATATAAATTGATTTTCTGACTTGGTTTATAGTACAACGGTCGTATTTTTGGATCGATGTGTGTTTCCCAACTAACATGTCACTTAAGAGGTTATAAACTGTCCGTTGGTAATACGGTCACAGTGTAAGTAAACTTCTGCGTTGTTAACGCTGTGTAATCTAATATAACCAGTTGCACATTAAGTAATTCTTAAAACGTTGAATACTCACGTGTCATTAAACTAAAGTAATAGAGAAGAACAAATGAGAAAGAACAACAAATGAAGTAGTTTGGACACCTAACAAGAATGCCCTAGTACTATCTGCCACAGCGAGCTACACTGAAACGTTACAACGGATATGGAGCGAGTGGAAGACCTGTGAAAATATGGAGTGATGGCATTAAGAACCACCTTACAGAAATTAACATCCATCTAAATAATGCTCTTGTCAGAGCTCATCAACGAATGTTAAATCTCCCCCCGACCATTCGCTGAGGTACAAAGTGGAAAAAAAAAGAAGAAGAATAGAGAAGACAACAAAGAAAAAGAAGAAGAGGAGGAGGAAGGGGGGGGGGGGGGGGGGGGGTTCCTAGTGCACACAGGAAAGCCAAAGTAATAGTTTTAGCAACAACAGCTTACTAATCATGTGTATTACTGGCAAATTTTCGTATAAACATTTTACGTGTATTGTTAACATCTTTTTAAACATGTTCACAGTATCCTGTATTTCGCTGTTTCTAGTAATATACTTGTTTAGTGCTTTTCAAAATTTTGTTAAAATAAGAAAGACAGTCATAATCAATCTATCATGTGCCGTCCCCACAATAAAGGCTGGCTGTCGCCTTCTCTTACCTTGGTTGTACACTCTGTGAGACTACTGTTCGTTCATCCTTTTGATATTGTCCTCCCATCTATAAGGCAGGTTAGGTTAGTTGCGTATCCTTTACAGAACGTTGCAGAACCAACCCCAACAGCCCCCTGGCTGTTCTGTGGGTTTTCTAGCCAAATTTACGTCCAGTAGTTTGCCATTGCTTCCGGACGGTCGGCCCCCTGATACCACTGTCGAAACCAACGCAAGGCGCATGATCCGCAGCTGACATCGAACCTGGTAACCTGGCATTACGGAACGTTCGCATCGACTTAGCCACAGAGCCGACCTATAATGCAGACTGGTCAAAATAATGCAGTATGAAATTAGACAACGAAGTTATCGCACACACCAATGGCAACAGTTGCTACTGGCAACATAATGCAATAGAGATAACTGTCAACACTGGGTTGGCTATAAGGTTAGTTGCGTATCCTTTACAGGACGTCGCAGAACCAACTCCAGCAGCCCCTGGCTGTTGTGTTTTTTCTCTAGGCAAATTTACGTCCAGTAGTTTGCCATTGCTTTCTGGACGGTTGGCTCCCGGATACCACTGTCGAAACCAGCGCAAGGTGCATGGCCCGCAGCTGAGATCGAACCCGGCACCCCGGAATTACGAAGCGTTCGCATCGACTTAGCCACAGAGCCCACGGGTTGGCTATACGAGTGTAGAAAAAGTAAATGACCCTTTTTTTTTCACGCGCAAGCTTCCTTGTTCAGTTTGTGACTTTTTGAAAATATTGTAAATTCTCTCGCTGGCTTGCCTTCCAACTTTCAAGTCGTGCAAGCAGTCAATTGCAAAGCAGTAGCCACATCTCTATTGATTAGACCAGACACATGTTATATTTACAAATTTGTGTTTTTCTTTTTCAAAAAGAAAAAAAAAATCCGTTTGTTTGAATCTAACGAATGATTTAGCACTTTATGCCTAACGTGAAAATTGATTTTTTTTTTTTTCCTTTTTACATAATTTCTCCTGTCACTACGGACAGTCACCCAGAGACACAGCCTCCCCCCCCCCCCCTCCCCCTCCCCTAACCCCTCTTTTCCCAGCAACTGAGTGTAAAAACAGTCCTTCAACACATAGGCCTGCGGGTTACATTCGACTGTGTAGTGTTTACTAGTACCTACGTTTTACATTCTTAGAAGGCTGAACTGGGTATCTGAGATTTCTTGAAAGCAGAGGAGATTCTTGGCATAGTGGTCAAGCCGTTCGTCTCGCACTCTGAATGGCTTGTATTCCTATTATCGACAGTGTCGTTCGGTACACGAGTATAATGTATGCAAATGTAACAGTAAAACATCATTATCATGAACTCGCTTATAAAGAACACTTGGTTACCCTAAATAAAATATTGGTCCCAGCAAAGATGTTTGATTATTAGTTCCCGATTAGCATCAATTTTTGAACACGAACTCTTCATGTTTTGGTCCTTTGGAATTCATGTTAATCAGATTTTTCTATAACTAGAGATCTTTACCGGAGCTACATAGTTTTTGCTTTGTGTGACGCACGCGTTAGACGGACAGGAGATAAACGAAACCATATGGGATATATCGTTATACCACGAAATGGATCCTCTAAAAACCAAGGTTAGTTGCGTATCGATTACAAGACGTTGCAGAACCAACCCCAACAGCCCCTGGCTGTTGTGTGGTTTTTCTAGGCAAATTTACGTCCAGTAGTTTGTCATTGCTTACTGGATGGTCGGCCCCCTGATACCACTGTTTAAACCAACGCAAGGCGCCAGGCACTACAATGGCACCATAGGTTACATAAGTTTATATTAACGAGGCATGGGTCGAATAACAAACACACCTGTTTCTACAAGTAAAAATTACCTTTGGTTCCCAGTTCGACCCAGCTTAAATGGGTACCAGGTAAAGTCCTCGGAAGTAAAGGCGACTGGCTACACCTTTTGGTTTTCTGACCGCATCGACTATGAACGAACACATTGTGGTGTTGTAGAGTTTTTCTGATGTTATCTTTCCACCTTGCTCTTGATCTGCTTTGTGCTCTACGCCACTCTCCATTTTTGGTGTAAGCCTTATGAAATATGGCGTCAAAAAGAGTTTTCTGTCTAAGCAGGATGACATACTAATCTGCACTTTTCGACCCTATCGTTGTTAGGAAGATAAAGGACAAACAAAACAGAACCTGGATCCGTATCGATTTAACTAGGCCCGACATGCGTTTAACATCCGTTTGTTTTAATTTACCTGCAGGTCTAATGCTGCTCGCTAACATATTCATGATTAGATCATCTTCTTTTTCTTTTGTTGTCTCCCCGATACCAGGTTGAAGCCCAGCGTCGTGGTTGTCTGTATTTGTCTTGCCCTTCTGGGATGAACTGGGTGGATGATATGTTGACCTTTTGCACTTTTAAGCTACACTATTTACCCAACTCTTTCTTGGTTTCTGGTGATAAGTTAGTTACCAGAAAGTTCCATTTGTGCGGATATAACCACCACTGTCCAATCTTCCCCAAAACTCATTTGATACTAAGGTAGCGGTTCTCAACCTAGGGGTTGCGACCACTTTGACGGTCGAACAACCCTTTCACAGGGGCGCCTAAGCCCATCGGAAAACACATATTCACTAAAGTTATGAAGTAGCAACGACGATAAGTTACGGTTAGGGGTTACCACAGCATGAGGAACTGTTTTACAGGGTTGAGACATTCGGAAGGTTGAGAACCGCTTCTCTACATCACACTGGTTTTATGGTCGAGGCAACCTAAACAGCAAGAAGCAAAATCTTACATCTCCCTCGACACCCCAAACTGTAAATGAGGAAGTGAGGAAGAAGGAATATTTGAGAAGACCCCAGACAGATAAAAAGGTAAAAGAAGAACTTGACTCACGATGAGAGCTGACTGCCTACATCAGAAGGAGTTAATTTACAATTCATTCTTTGTTCATGTCATTAGAAGGAGAAAACATAAGTACATCGCGACGACGAGAAATTTGAAGGGGAGAAAAAGATAGGGAGACTGAGAGAGAAGATACCGGGCAGTCTGCAACATGGCATAGAACAGTGGTTCTAAACCTTCCTAATGCGGCGTCCCTTTAATACAATTCCTCATGTTGTGGCGTCCCTCAGCCATACAGTTATTTTTGTTGCTTTTTGATAGCTTCATTGAATACAGTATGTTTTCTGGTGGTCTTTGGCGACCTTTATTAAAGGGTATTTCGACCCACAAATGGGTCGCGACCAACACGTTAAGAACGCTGTTGTAGATTTTCTCTAATGTAATCTTTCCATCTTGCTCTTGGTCTGCCTGTGCTCTAAGTCCATCTCCACTGTTGGCGTGGGCCTTATGATGAATGGCGTCGCATGACGTTTTCTCTCTAAGTAAGCAGACAGACCGATCTGCACTCTTTGTCTGTTTATGGTATGCCTAAACAATGAACTGAGCTGAGTTGAGCTAAGAATTGACACCTTAGTAGTCCGTACATACGCATAAGTTCTCCGTCCTCATCGTCAGCAGCTAGCGAAGAGTTCCGATGTTACAACCAGCATGTCTAAAGAGTGTGGTCAGTCTTCCTTTGTTGTATGGTAGTCTCGGTAGCGTAGCTGTAGACGTTCGCTTACCCACCAGAAAGTCTAGTTCAAATCCTCATCAAGGCTGACATTTTTCTTTCAAAATTCACATTGACTACCATGTCTACCTGGGCTAAAATGGGTACCGGGTAATGATTAAGAAAGTAAAGGCGGTCGGTGTGATGCTGACTACATCGTCCATCAACTGTTCTTTTTTTTAAATTTAGATCTAGCGCTATATTCTCCCTGTACCACAGGAATGAAAAGAGTTTTTGCCCTAACTTTATACTTTCTTTGCTGTGGGTATTATTTATCTTCGAATAACTTCATGCACTGTTTAACTGTTTATGGTATTTCATTAGTCTTTCATAAAACCTTATCTAGGCAGCTTTTACTGTTCTTCTTACTAATCAACAGACTGAAACGTTTTTCTATTTTAAGTCAGAACTGGCTTTGTACAATTCTTAAAGATTTTCTTTCTCACCTCATCTGACGGGAGTTAAGTCTCAGTGTATCTGCCTGAGAGGCAAGTAAACAGTCTCCATATAAATAAGCCAGATCTGAAAACGGATGAGTATGCAACACCCAGGTTCTGGAACAAGACTAAAGTCCAATGGTAGACGAACAACCAAAATGTTCTGCTCGAGTTTATTCAGGTAAGAAGTAATTTCCAGTTAACTTAGAATCTCGCTACAGACTCCATATATTTCAGTAGTCATACAGAAAAACTCCTTAATATTCATAACTATTAGAATCGCAAAAAGGATTGATTTCCTAAACTGAAAGGGCATTTTTGTTGTGTGTGTATGTGTGTGTGAGTGTGTTTTGTGTATGCATGCGTGTGTGCGTATGTATATGTGTCCGCGTGCGTGCGTGGTGTGTGTGTGTGTCTATGTGTAAAGGAAATCACCCATCCCTTAAATTTGAGGTTTGAGGTTTGAACAACAGACCAACAACATGGCACACAGGTAGCAACCCATAAATGCTCTGTTCTTCTAACTCAAGTCTGAGTCCTAAGAAGCTGAGCATATTACACAGGCTTTGTTGCACCGGCGAGGATTCTGAAATACTTTAGGTAGATTTTAAACTCAAAACTTTGTCCGGAGAACGCCTTTAGGCTACTCTTTTTAATTTTACACTGACCTATGGATGTTTTTTTTCATGCGCAGCAATGCCCACGAGCGTCTCATCTCACTACCCAGAGACCAGGGGGAATTACTAGAAGTCCACGTAAAAAAAAACAACCATTACCGAGCATTGAACCTGAAACCTCCAGCACTCGAGGCGGACACCATGCATTGAGACCACCCTGCACCCTCCTTAAATTTGTTCCTGGCACTGAGAAGAAGAAGAAGATGACGACGACGACGACGAAGAAGAAGAAGAAGAAGAAAAAGAAGAAGAAGAAGAAGAAGAAGAAGAAGAAGAAGAAGAAGAAGAAGAAGAAGAAGAAGAAGAAGAAGAAGAAGAAGAAGCAGAAGCAGCAGAGGCAGAAGCAGAAGAAAGGAGGAGGTGGAGGATAAGCAGGGGGATGAGGAAGAAAATTAGGAAGACCATAAGGAGAACTGCATTTAATTTTCACCTGGCAGAAGCATAAAATCAGCATATGCCTGTTAATGTGGCAACCTGCCGACATTCTTGTCATATCTTGTAGGGATCTGCATATAATTTCACTAATCTGCACATTATTTAACTATACATTCACTGCTCCAACTGTTAATTTGTGTAGTTGTGGCAGGCCGTTTTAAATTATAGTGATAACATTTAAGCTTTTATTGATTATTATAAGTTGAAAATATAATTTTTCAGTATTTTACTGAAACAGCGAACTGGCAGACCAGTTACAGAACATTCTTACTTTCCCCATAGGGATGAAGGTTACTACTGGATGGCGTAGACATTTAAAGTTCTGTGCCATGTCCACAGCGAAGCTTGGCTGGATTATACTTTTGATGTCTTTCGGAATATTACGCAGTCAGGCCCCAGTCTCTTCCAGCCTTCGACACTCGTACCATTGTCCGCAAACCAAAAGAACAGATTTTCTCCGTCGATCGCGTGGAACGAACCACAGTATGAAAGTGTTAACAGCACTCGCTGTAGTAGCACTCGGTAACCTCTAAGCAACGGAGCCGCCTAATCGTAGGCAAGCGGATAGACGCTCGGCTGCGGATCGGAAGGTCGTGGGTTCGGTCCCTGACAAGAGCCGGATTTTTCAAAAATGACTTGGCTCCCAAGTTGACCCAGGTGGGTACCAGGTACAGTCCTGGAAAGTAAAGCTGGTTGGCGTGATGCTGACCACTTCACCCACCAAGTGCCGGTTAGTCTATAAAATATTAGTCTAGCCCTGTATGCCCAATACGCTCGAAAGGCGTGGGAAAAGTGTCTTTTACTTCTACTAATTATAACACTTTGAAAATTGAACAGGGTAGGGTATCTGTAGTCAAAACAGAGGCATTTTAATCTCAGGATGGTATGGTAATTCTTTAGGTAACAGACCAGATGGGATAAATCTGTCAATCGATCGATCAGTGACTTAAGAGGTTGGTTAATATTCTGATTAAGATCCACAGTAAACTTTTGCCTGCCGCTGAGGAATGTCTTTTTTTTTTTTTGGGGGGGGGGGGGGGAGGACTTACACCGGAAGGAAGGGACATTCGTATTGGATTGGATTGGATTTTTTACCCCACCAGGACATCACACAAGCGATAAACACCCGATGACACAAAGTGCCACCATGCGGATGAGGATCACCGTGGAGAGGTCCCAGAAACCGCGTTCAGACATTTGGCCATAATGATGACCTGCCTATATTGCGGCCCCTGGCAAAAGCCAGAGTGGGGCTTCAAACAACAAAAAATAACGTCCTAAGAAGGACGAAAAGTACAGGTAATCGCCAAAAGAAATTACGTGAAAATAGTTATTTCGAAGCTCCAACCTGGCTTTTCCAGGAAGCCCTAAAATATAGCCGGGCCCTAATATAGCCTAGGGGGCTGCGTGGTCTCGATGCATGGTGTCCGCCTTAAGTGCTAGAGGTTCCGGATTCAATCCCCGGAAAAAGCCTGGATTGTTTCCCCTCACTTGGACTTCTAGTAATTCCCCCTGGTCATTGTGTAATGAGATCGGACGCTTGTGTACATTGCTGCGCACGTAAGAAAATCCTTTGGCAGTTGGAAATTGAAAAGAGTAGCTCAGCGGCGCTACCCAGGAAAAAAAAATTTGTATCTAAAAAATTTTCCAAAGTATTTGGGAATCTTCGCCGGTGCTACGTAGCTTGTGCATTGTGCTGAGCTTCTTCGGACTTAGACTAGAGTTAGAAGAATAACAGAGCACTCATGGTTACTACCCGTGTGCCATGATGTTGATCCGTTGTTAAAACCTCAAACCTCAAATATGGCCTAACTACTGAACGGGGTTTCCGGGACCTCTCCACGGGTGATCTTCATTATCATGGTGGCACTTTGTGTCACCAGGTGTTTATCGCTTGCATGATGTCCTGGTGTGGTAAAACTTACCTACCAACCTAGATCCCGAGAAGTTAAGACGACTACCGTGCGCATGCCAACATCATTAGTGGTATCCTGATTGGTATATACTTATAAGGGTATAACGCCAGGTATCCGACTCGTTAATGGCTTAAAAATGTATCTTTTACCTGAATGTACTTACTATCGGAGCAGGACATTTTTTTTTTTTTTACAAAAATGCCCTTGGCTCGCGGGTTGACCCAGCCTTGAGTGGGTACCAGGTTATCCATTTTGTATCGTTGGTCTATAAAATATAGGTTGCAGAAAAGACTTATAGCTGCACTTGCTAGCATGTTTAAATGTCCTGAGTCTGAGAGTTTGTACTAAAGTGGATTAGTTAAATAAGCGAAAATTAAAACTAACATCGTTTTTTCTTGTTTACCTGAAATAAGCGGTTTTTTATTTTTTAAACGTATCAGTTAATTAATGCGATCTAAGCTAGTTGCGCATGCTTTACAAGACGTTGCAGAACAAACTCCACCATTCTTCTGGCTGTTACGGTTTTTCTAGGCAAATTTTACGTACACTAGTTTGCCATTACTGACTAAACGACCAGCTCTGGGTACCATTTTCGAAAACCGACGCAAGACAAATCATCCACAGCTGGTATCGTACCCGACACCCAGTCATTACTTAGCCCGTTGGTAACTCCTAAGCCACAGGCAGTTATAATCCATTAAAAGCAACATAGAACAATGCTGGTACGTTCGCAAATGATGTTTATGCAGGATTTCAAAGCAAGAAACCTTCGCTGTTGCGCTTAATCTTGAAAATGCGTTGACTTCTCAAATTATATGCAGTGCGTGAACGAATGTGGTGTGAACCCTTGGCTAGCAAACTGGATAGGGGCAGAACTGTTTCTAGTATAAACTTAGCTATTTCCGGTACAATGATGAAGCCAACTCCATGTTTCTTAATCTCATTTGGTTGGGTGCCTCTCCATGGTAGTCTATAGTTTTTATGTAATTAATTTATACCTTGTCTTCGTCTTCTTATATCCGATATCTCCATGATTATAATTTAATTTTTAATCATCAGCTCTTCCAATTCAGTATCTTTGTCCCCAACTCTACTGATGTTCGTTTGTAGGCACAACATACGTTGTTATATCTTGTTGTCCTTTAACGTTGCCAGCCCAATGTTCGCAAGAGTCTGTCATATATGTATTCAATATATCTTGTAAAGTAGCAATCAATTACACCACTGCCGGTTTGCTAAGCCCATCGTGTGGCGGGGGCAGAAAAAGTCCAACCTAGTTATTGCCCGTCTCCTTCCAGCTTCAGTTTTCCGGCGTCCACGACGACGAGGGGGGGGGGGGGGGGGGGGGGGGGGCTTACAATATGCTCTACAGGTCGTTGGCAAAAAGTTGCGTATCCTTTACAGGAGTTGTAACTGGCTGTTGAGTAATTTTTCTAGGCAAATTTACGTCCAGTAGTTTGCCATTGCTTTCTGGACAGTTAGCTTTCTTGACACCACTGTCGAAACCAACGCAAGGTGCATGGCCCGCAGCTAGGATCGAACCCGGCATCCCGGCATTACGAAGCGTTCGCATCGACTTAGCCACAGAGCCGACAGGTCGTTGGCAGGCTGCTTAAATGTAACTTTTCTGTCTGAAGGTGATACAATTCCATTTTGACATATGCGCCAAAAGAGGAAGGGTGAGACTTTAAAAAAATGAAGAAGAAGACGAAGACGAAGAAGAAGAAGAAGAAGAAGAAGAAGAAGAAGAAGAAGAAGAAGAAGAAGAAGAAGAAGAAGAAGAAGAAGAAGAAGAAGAAGAAGAAGAAGAAGAAGAAGAAGAAGAAGAAGAAGAAGAAGAAGAAGAAGAAGAAGAAGAAAAAGAAAAAAAAAGAAGAAGAAGAAGAAGAAGAAGAAGAAGAAGAAGAAGAAGAAGAAGAAGAAGAAGAAGAAATAGAAGAAGAAGAAGAAGAAGAAGAAGAAGAGGAAGAAGATGAAGAAGAAGAAAGAGAAGGAAAAAGGTTAACTGGGATAGGATGAATTACAGGAGGTTTGTCCATAGACATGTCGTTTTTATTTTTAAACTAAATCATATTTATGACTATTTGCAGATTGATGTAGTACCAGCTCCTAAATTGTTACCATTGAATTGGGTGGCATCGCTTTGCAATTCAACCTTACGGATATACATTTCACCAGCACACAGTCCGGCAGAGAAAATCCAGTTTGCGGCATTCTGCAATTAGCTCCTGTTTTGGAGAAAAAAAAAATATCCAAATTGAGTTACCGGCATGGGTGCTCGAAGTTGCCTGCGAAAATTCTGGAGATCACAGACACTTTGGCTGTCAATATTGGTTCCAATTTTGGCATCGCCTCTACCCTTGATGTATCCTACCCAGGTAGGGTATGTGTGTTGGAGATTATTTGCGTTTACTGATACTTCTATTTAAGATTCAGTTCCTTTAGAATCACTAATTTCCTTACCAACACTGTACTTTGGTAATACAAGGCTGGTGTCACCAGCACTGATACCCCAGTTGTTACTTTGTTGTTGTTGTTGTTTGTTTTTTTTAGATACTGAAAAGGGTATCTATGATTTGCCCTTGTTGGTCTGCCATCCAGATTCAGATTTTACCTCAAGACGCTTACACCTCCATGACCCAGCCTGGAGAAAAATTAATGGTTTGATAATATTTTTTTTTTCTTAGGTACACTCAGAAAATTATGGGAAAATTAGAAATAAAGCTTAAGAAATCCTTTTACACTAAGTTGCAAAGAAAACACCCTGAGTACAACAGAGAAAAACGACAAAAAACATCAAGCTCAGATACATTTGTAATTGAACTATAATATGAAAATGAAATTTCACACAAGCCGTCAGAGGAAAACGTTGACCAAACCTGGATAAATATAAAGAATATAATTCAAACCACTGTTCAAGAATGTCGGTAAACACAATCCTACATAAGGTCCGTTCCTCCTTTGAATGCTTAGCGTTCTGTTATTCTAATTGAGAATTCCCCTTGTTGTGTCAATTTAGTGTGGTCCAAAGTTGAATATACAACATGACATTGAAAGGCATATTTTATCATTACATTTCCAGTTACGGTTATTATCCTTTTTCTTAAAGTCCATGCCCGTGGCGTTCGTAGTCATGTATATCCACTAAATTTTATCTCGTGTATTTTCAATCAACTATGACACAGATGATCCTTCATACCTTGATGTCAAACTGGCCAGCATCAATTCTCTCCGTCTCCCTCTGTCTCTCCACAACTCCAACTTCCCTACTGTCATGATATACTCCAGTTTTCTCCTTCTCGTCACATGACCAAAGAACGTAGAATGTCTCTTTCTGATGTGGGCAATCAGTTCTCTTCGATAGTCAGTTTTCCTCGTCTAAATAACTCGTTTTATCTGTACAGGGACTTCTCATCATTCGTCTATAAAATATCACCGCAGCTTCGAAATAATGTTTCACTAATTTACCAACTGTCCATGATTCACTTCCGTACATCATGATATGATATATGTAGCTTATCACAATTCTCTTTCTCGACTCAACTGCCACATGTTGCATCAAAAATTCTGCATTTTTGGAAAATGCTGTCCTTGCATACTGTTTATACTGTATATTACACATGTAAAGTAGGATACGCGAGTCGCCGTGGCAGAGCGGCTAGACGCGCGCCGCGGATCGAAAGGTCGTGGATTCGCTCCCTGGCGGAGCCGGACTTTTCTTTAAAAATTATTTTAGCTCCCAGGTCGTCCCAGCCTTGAGTGGTTACTGGGTGCAGTCCCGGGAAGTAGAGGCGGTCGGCGTGATGCTGACCACATCTTCTGCGGTTGGTCTATAAAATATAGGTCTAGCCCTTTATGCCCTATAGGTCTAAAGGCGTGGAAAAGGGTCCTTTACTTTACTTTACTTACTAAGGTAGGATACAAACTGTAGGATGACAGTCGAAAGAGGAAGAAAACATAAACAAGACAGACAGAGGAGGAAGAGAAGAAGAAGAAGAAGAAGAAGAAGAAGAAGAAGAAGAAGAAAAAGAAGAAGAAGTAGAAGAAGAAGAAGGAGAAGAAATAGAAGAAGAAGGAGAAGAATGCGAAGAAGAAGAGAAGAAGAAGAAGAAGATGAAGAAGAAAGGAAAAGAAGAAGAAGAATAAGAGAAAGAAGACGAAGAAGAAGAAGTAGAAGAAGAAAAAGAAGCACCAGCTAAAGCAGCAGAAGCAGACGTCAAAGCAAATGATGCGACATGTAAACGTAATACTCTACTTATTAAACGTATACACCGAACAACCCTTTTCCACTCATCTTTCTGCCCCTCTGTTTGTTCCCACATCTGACCCACTCACCTTTTTGTTCCATTCTGCCTAATGTATGAAACCCCAGCTGCTCTCATTGGAGACATGTTGCTCCCGACTGAATCGATCGTCTGGGAGCGCTGGCACTACGCCGAACTCACCCAAACGTGAAATCGTTGTTTCTCAAGACAATCACATTTGAACATTGGATTGCAAGGAACATTTTGCAGCTGCATGGGGTAAAGAGACTATTAACACTGCCCCTTGACAAGAATGTCGTAATAGCTGCTAATTAAGAGTTTGTTAAAATTAAATGATTTGCGGCGACGCCACAGATATCGCAGTCTAGCTATGCACCACAACACAACGTGTCAGCTACCTTTCAAAGAAGAAGAAGAAGAAGAAGAAGAAGAAGAAGAAGAAGAAGAAGAAGAAGAAGAAGAAGAAGAAAAAGAAGAAGAAGTAGAAGAAGAAGAAGGAGAAGAAATAGAAGAAGAAGGAGAAGAATGCGAAGAAGAAGAGAAGAAGAAGAAGAAGATGAAGAAGAAAGGAAAAGAAGAAGAAGAATAAGAGAAAGAAGACGAAGAAGAAGAAGTAGAAGAAGAAAAAGAAGCACCAGCTAAAGCAGCAGAAGCAGACGTCAAAGCAAATGATGCGACATGTAAACGTAATACTCTACTTATTAAACGTATACACCGAACAACCCTTTTCCACTCATCTTTCTGCCCCTCTGTTTGTTCCCACATCTGACCCACTCACCTTTTTGTTCCATTCTGCCTAATGTATGAAACCCCAGCTGCTCTCATTGGAGACATGTTGCTCCCGACTGAATCGATCGTCTGGGAGCGCTGGCACTACGCCGAACTCACCCAAACGTGAAATCGTTGTTTTCTCAAGACAATCACATTTGAACATTGGATTGCAAGGAACATTTTGCAGCTGCATGGGGTAAAGAGACTATTAACACTGCCCCTTGACAAGAATGTCGTAATAGCTGCTAATTAAGAGTTTGTTAAAATTAAATGATTTGCGGCGACGCCACAGATATCGCAGTCTAGCTATGCACCACAACACAACGTGTCAGCTACCTTTCAAAGAAGAAGAAGAAGAAGAAGAAGAAGAAGAAGAAGAAGAAGAAGAAGAAGAAGAAGAAGAAGAAGAAGAAGAAGAAGAAGAAGAAGAAGAAGAAGAAGAAGAAGAAGTAGAAGAAGAAGAAGAAGAAAAAGAAGAAGAAGTAGAAGAAGAAAAAAGAAGAAGTAGAAGAAGAAGAAGAAGAAGAAGAAGAAGAAGAAGAAGAAGAAGAAGAAGAAGAAGAAGCAGAAGAAGAAGAAGAAGAAGAAGAAGAAGAAGAAGAAGAAGAAGAAGAAGAAGAAGAAGAAAGAAGAAGAAGAAGAAGAAGGACAAGAAGAAGGAAAAGAAGAAGGACAAGAAGAAGAATGCCATGGCCAACCGCTTTGTTTTAAGGTTAATACTGTCAGTCCTTTGCTGGTTGACAAGACTTCGTGTGCGTCCTATGTGTTTCTAGTTATATTGTTATCAGGTTGTCTCAACGTGTGTCTTATCCAGTGCCAGCCAACGTCTCTTCTTCACCTGATAATTCACTGGAATTTGTTTAGTCCTCTCTCCCAAAGCACATTATTAGAAAATATGTAATTCCATTTAGTATAAAACAACACGTGCTTATCGTCCTGTGATTAATAGATTTTCTGGCCGTTGGGAAAAAAAAAAATGCCTTAATTTATCCAAAATGCGTTTAAAGAAGCTCAAAAGGCAACGATTCAGTTTCTGTCATATAAAGGGTGTCAGTCAGTGGGCAATAATTAGAGAATGCGGTAGCGTGCAATGACAAATATTTGTCGAAGACGGCAGTAACGGAATTGGCACGAATGTTTTGGAAAGAGCGGGATTAATAAACACAATTTCCAAATTACCAGAAAGCATTTTGAGGAAGGCGAGGACAAGCATGCTTCATGCAGAATGGCATAATTCGCTGCGTAGGTGACGGGCGAGGAGCTTTGTCTGGATGTTTTCTTTGTGTAGTGCCAATGTGTTATGAAAGGAACAGGCGGACAGGTTGGCTGGCTTAGCACAGCTTGGTTAAAATTACGATGCATGGTAAGGCTGACGTGATTAGGGCCTTGTGAGAGAGCGTGTACACATTCCGAGGAGCAAATTGGTCACCACAGTCTGGGGAGAGTAATGAGGAGTGACGGGGGGTTCTGGCCTATACCAGACGCTCAGAGAGAAGGCAAGACGGACGTATAGTCAGAAGGCTGCTGGCACCATTGCGCTAGCTGCTGAAGTTGGGGACGGAATGCTAATGATAAAGCCCCGAGTGCTATGATGTCGGTTCTTGAATCAATTCAGCACAACCCTTTTGCATTGCTAGGTCAAGCACATATTGTTGAAACAGAATAAAAGTATATCGCAATAGTTGATGCAGCATTACGTGTGTATCGTTCTTGTCTTAACTAGAGAAGAAAATGTTATGTGTCAATTGGGCCAGCTGAATTGGATGTTCATAAGAAACTGCAAAATCGGAACGTGGGTTCACAGTGGGTACCAAGGATGTTTACTGATCACCATAAATGGGAACGTATAGTTCAGTGAGCAACCATAATTTTTTGTTTTGTTTTGCGGACGTCATTCGCCACCTACCTAAGCAATAGTATGCTGGCCTGAATGTCGACTGCGACTTAAAAAAAGAAAAGAAAATATTTGTTTAATTCCGAACTATCTGTGGATGTTTCTGTTATGCTTTTGTAATAAAGCAGTTGTAACAGGTTTTAAATGAACTTTCAATATATTATTATTATAATAAAATACATCAATTTCCGTTTTAATATTAAAGAAACATTTTAGCAAATATAATATATGTTTGTACCCATATATTCCTTCCAAAAGTGGATGCTACGGCATCTCTTGGGGTCAGTTGAGGGGCAGTAGCTTCATCAGTCACATCTGAAGGGTGGTTGAACAACCTAGGGGCGGTGTGAGCCTCAGGTGCAGATAGGAGCAATGACCAAACATATGACAGCAGTGGAGACATAGGTGAAGTAGAGGACAGAAGTACCCAATGTTCGTTACCTATCCAGATGAAAGCCGGGTAATTAAATCTAGTGTATATATAAGGAACAGCCGCAGCAAAGAAACCGTTAACATGCGAACCGAATATCAATTTGTATCAATCTTCCTAAAACGTGACCAGCATATCCGAGTTCTAAATGTGGTCGACAGCTTGAATTATTGGCTGTAGTTGCTAGTGAGCTATTACAGCCACAGCTATTTTATTACTCTTCATGTTCCATCATCTTCCATGGCTCCTAAATAATCCTATCTGCATCTTCCGCTATTTGTCCTTGCGCCTCTGGTTCCCTAGATTAGATTGGGTCGCATTTGTCTTGTTACGGGGTGCGATATCTCTAATTAGTAAATAAAGGGGAATGACATTATATGAAATATAATTATTGTCGAATATGAAGAGAGAGAGAGAGAGAGAGAGAGAGAGAGAGAGAGAGAGAGAGAGAGAGAGAGAGAACGAGAGACAGAATGAGAGAAAAAGAGAGAGAGAGAGAGAGAGAGAGAAAGAGAGAGAGAGAGAGAGAGAGAGAGAGAGAGAGAGAAGAAACGAACGAAAGAACAAACTTTATTGGCACGCCTTCCCTTCCAGTCTCACTCCTTGCATACTGTTAATTTGTTCTCACATAATTTTATAGGTAAAGATACACATTATTTTCAACAACATCTAAGGGAGGGATAGAGTTAGGGACAGAAATGAGAGGTGTGCAAATAAAGAAAGTAAAAAGGAAAAATGTAAAAGCTAGCTGTCAAATGCACCAACACTAACAGTCACCCACCGGAACGGTAGCTATTGCCGGAGACGGTCAGTCACGAAAGCAAGTCTCTAAGGTGTTTTCGTCTAAATATTTTAAGCCAGTACACACAAGGAGCCGTGTTTGCAATATTGCCTACCTGCGATATCTTTGAACGACCGCGAAATGGGAAAGAGTTTGAAACCTCACTTCATTAACATTTCAAAATCATCAACATCAATTTCCTCTTTCGCTGTTAAGCGCGTGAGAAAACAGTTTGCTATTTATTGCTTGATGAGTAGCAATAATTAGAGATATATCTATTGCTTCTCCCTACGACGCTTAACGATGTATTAGATGTAGAAGATCTAGATGAAAACAACATAAAACCGACATTCGGTGTCGATGTAGATGGTAGGTAATTTCATAATTCCATCTTCTCCTGTCTGATGTTATCTTGGTCGCGGATGTTTGTTGGCTGGTCTCCTCGGGCATCTTTCATCTGTGTCAGCTTTACGTAAAACTAACCTCCGATAACGTCCGTCTGTCGCTGGTAGCACATCTATTCTCCCGTCTTTAGAAAAAATACACCCTAGATCAGTGATTCCCAAACTGTGCGCCGCGCGCACCGGGGAACCGCGACTTCTTCACAGGGGCGCCGCGAAATAATCTCAAACACTAAACTACTTCACGCTACAAACCAAGAAACTTTAGACAGTATGATTACCAAGAGAAGAGGGAAATTGCTTGGCCACGTTATGAGAATGACTTCTGATATACCTGCCAAGACAGCTCTCACATGGACACCAGAGGGAAAGAGAAAACAGGGGCGCCCAAAAACAACATGGAGACGAACGATAGAAAGTGACCTGAGTGCGGTATCTTTGACATGGAAAACTGCACTAAAGATTGCACAGGACAGGAAAGCATGGAAAGTCCTCTCTGAAGCCTCATGTGCCACTAGGCATAACGAGAACTGATGATGATGATGATGAGTTCTATATATTCTTTTTCATCTCTTATATACGAATAGTCATACTTTTACATACGTCCAGGGCCCCGTGGACAAATTTTATTTAAAAAAAAAAAAGCCGCCGTGACTCAGAACAGTTTGGGAAACACTGCCCTAAATATTTAAACTCTTTAACTTGCTGAAGACAAGTACAAATCAGCACTGTATGTAACGGACTAGGAATTCTAGTGACCTGTATTATTTTAGTTTTACTTCGAGGTAATGGAATTTTTTATCGGTTGCGGGAGCCGCCGTGGTGTAGCGGCTAGATGCTCGCCTGCGGATCGGAATGTCGGTGGGTTTAGATTCCTGACGAAGCCGAATTTGTGGGGAAAAAAAAGGGGGGGGGGGATGATCTTGGCTCCTAGGTCGACCCAGCCTTCAAAGGGTACCAGGTAAAGTCCTGGAAAGTAAAGGCAACTGCCGTGAGTGATGCTGACCCCATCAGCCACCAACTGCCGATTGGTCTATAACATATAGGTCTAACCCTATATGCCCAACACCATGAAGACGTGGGAAAAAGTTTCTTCATATCTTCTACACGTTGAAATTCATCTTAATGTCCGGGTGGTGTTGGTAGTCATGTCCATTCACAACCTTCTGTCATGTGTATTTTCAGTGATGTCGAACTGTCCAGCATCTTTTCCTCCAGCCTCTCTCTGCCTCTCCTCCCAACGTTCCTATTGTCACTGAAGTACTCCAGTTTTCTCCTTTTCATTACATGGACAAAGAATGTGGATTATCTCTTTCTGATGTGGGCAGTCAGTTTGATTCGGGTGTCAGATTCTTTCAAGACATCTTCATTGCTCTTTATGTCTGTACCGGGTATTTTTATCATCCGTTTATAAAACCACATCTCCGCAGCTTCCAAATAATTTTTCATTAACTAATCTAATAACTGTCTAATTCATTTCCGTGTGTCCAGATTTTTAAGAATTCTTCTTTCGCATTGAACAGTGAACTTAGCTTGTTTAAATGGAAAAAAAAAAGTAAACGACCCTTTTCCACGCCTTTAGGGATAGACATATATTTTATAGACCAACAGGCATAAGATAGGTGATGGGGTCAGCTTCACGCCGGTCGCCTTTACTTCGCAGGACTGCACCCGGTTCCCACTCAAGGTTGGGTTGATCTGGGAGTCAAGGTCATTTTTGAAAACGTCCGGCTCCGCCAGGGAGCGAACCCACGACCTTCCGATCCGCGCCGCGCGAAAGCCGCTCTGCCACGGCGACTCCCGCATGTTTGAATACGGCTTTCAAAATAATATGTGTAAACAATATCGTTTTACATTGCCAACGGCTATATACGCAGTCTGGAGTTACATTTCTGCTTGAAGGAGTTCTGTTAGGATACACGAGAGCCGGCACAGATTGTTACAGAGAATAAATCAACATACAGACAGGAACACTTCATCTTCATGCAACACGCAGAGACAGACCGAGCGCTTTCTGTCAGAGCCGACCGGCGCTACAATTTTACATTCGGCAATATATTGATCCTGGGAATAAAGGAGACCCTGAAGCTAATGTGTTTATATGAGGATCTTTCTGAAACCAGGAGCCGCAGTAACCTAGTAGTTATATCCTTGCCTGCAAGCACGAATGTCTTGGTTTCGAATTCCCCACGGGAAAGGAATTTTGGTTTGATTTAGTCATTTCAGCGTAAAATACGCCACCGGAAATGTCATGAGAGGTTAAGGCACCCAACCTATGCCGATCTATTTATGCAAATTTGAATCTAGCATCGTGTGTCCAGTGCGCGAATGGTGCGACAAGGGCTCTGAAAGTGGAGGTGGCTTAGTAAAGCTAATATTGAAAACGGGTACATGGACAGCAGCCGGGAGGTGGGTCTGTGGGCTGTGGGCTCCACTCGAGCCTCATGGAAAATGCCAGACGAGTAGTTAACCAGACGAAGCAGGAATCATCAGTGTATAAACTCCTTCGCTGGCTGTTGAGGCGGCAGATGATGCTAATATGGGCTTGACCAGAAAGTTGTGATGTCGAGTCCTTACCAAGATGACCCAGATGTAAACATAAGTCGACCCCCAGCCACCCTGAAAAGAGAACTATTTCTGTCACTTAGAGAGATTGAACCTGATATACTGCACTAGGCTGTGAGCACACTAGCAACTGTTTAATTCCCATCAGGGGTATCCAACCTTTTTTCGGGTGGCGCCCTGTTGAGTATTCGACATGACTACTCACGCCCCTCCCCCATCCTCACCTTCTCCGTCAAGATGACCAGATGTGATTAAAAAGTAGAGGACAAGAAGACAAATCCCAGGTACTGTAAAAAAAACATTCACATAAATAAAAGTGTTGCATTAAAAACAAAATCACAAACTGACAATTTAGTGTCCAAATATGAATTTGATTATTGACACCACATACCACACATCGAATTCGAAAATGAAGATATTCAAAATGTCACAGATGTCTAATGCTTGGGCGCTCAAGTGAACAACAGTGGAGACTGCGCGAAAGAAGTCCAACCAAGACTAGCATTAGCAATGCAGAGATTAAACAGCATGAAGAACCTTTGACAAAGAACCCGTAAATTAGGCAAAGTAAAAATCTGGAGATCATGCATTTTTCCTGTGGCAACTCGCGCTTGTAAGTCCTGGACTCACACTCAATCACTGAAGAAAAAAATTGGAGTTATTGAATTAAAATGTTACAGACAAATTTTCAGAATACCACGAATTAAGAAAAGAAAAAAAACATGGACATTCTGCACGAGTTGAACATCAAGGAGAACTACTCATAAAAAGCGTCATGTCCCAAAAGTTGAAGTATTTTAGCCACATCAAACGTCATGGTGGATTGGAAATAATAAAGATGAAGGGTGAAGTTTGTGGAAAGTGAGGCAGGGGTCGCCTTCCGCGAAAATGGATACAAGACACTAAAGATGCATTAGCATTGAAAGCATATGGGGCTGGAGAGCCGGCTAGGGAAAGGGATACTTTCAGGCGTGCTGTGAGGAGGACGACGTTCTGTAGAGGACCTGCTGATTGATGCTGATAATGTTGACACTGTTTTGTCTTGATTTCTTCTGCTATTTTTGATCTGATATTGGATAAGATAGATAAGAGACAATGGAAATCGACCTGCACATCAAGCTAACAACGCTGTTTTGTTTCGATGACTGTTAAAGATAACTCACTGTTACTGCCAATTACTGCTTTATGTACCAACCACGTTTTGCGGTGTAAGCAGGGGGTCTTTGATCCCGAGGATTAAAGGCCGCATGGCTAGTGCTGTCGCCACGACTGTGCAGGTGAAGATTTTATTTCGCCCCCCACATTAAAAAAAAAATCCCCAACCTTACCGAGGATTCGCACCAGGGTCTCCCGCACGAGAGCCCAGCGTTCTAACAGTTCGGCTAGCTGCTTCTCAACTCACTGTTGAGTCACTCAAAACTGGTTGATCCCCCCCCCCCCCCTTCTTTGCAACTTCCTCTTGCACCTCTAGGGAAGCGCGCTCCCGAGTTAAGAGACCACTGATCTAAATTGTGTATAGCCGTAAATTTGGAGCTGCTCCTCTAGCTTAGAGGTTACTGAATGTGCTTTACAATTGCACGATCGATACATACTAGGGTTCAATTTCCGAGATCATGAATTTAATAATATAATAATAATAATAATAATAATAATAATAATAATAATAATAATAATAATAATAATAATAACAATTACAATAATCTTGTGACATTTGGCAGTGGTGCAAGAGTTGCTCCAAAACAAAGACCTCACAACGCAATATTACAAAAATATAAATATGAGCACTCCGGCTAATTTCCATTGTGGAATCGGCAGGCAATTCCTTTGTAAACACTCATTTAGCCAAGTTCCTGTAAAGGTGACGAGGGCTAATTTTGGAAGGAAAAGAAAACTCAATCAGGGGTTATAAGGTAACCTTAGGTCCGGACAGGGTTGGAGATTTGTGTGTATGTTAGGAATCTTAATAGCGTTACTGTAATAGACACTGCATTGTGAGTACGGTGCTGTTTCTTTTTTTATGCAGTTTGTTGTAACGGATTTTTTTAAATTCCTCGGGATAGGGGAAGGGATAGGGGGCTGGGTTCAATACATCTCATAACAACCATGTCGTAAAAGGCGACTAACTAGGCATACTTCAAAGCTGGAGTGCATCTGCTAGAAAGGCAAAGAAATAAAGGTCTGCATACAAAATGAACCAAAACCAGATTTATAAAATGGATATGCAGGCAAAACTCGATTTCTGGAACAAGACCAAAGTCCTGAAAGGGATGAACAACCAGAACCGTCCGCCCTGGAGTTTTCAGCCTGTTAACGCTAAAACAAACCGAAATAGAGTGGAATGGGTAAACGTATATAGCAGGGAAGAAAAAAACAGCTATTTTTGCTTCAGCAAACCGTTCGCTTTTATCTGAACTGTAGAAAGTGGGTTAATTGTGGCGATTATATTTATTGAACTCTTCATTTATTTGGTGAAGCCAGAGTTGTGTACCTGTTACTTGTTATTTGTTTAGCGATGTCTACAAGCTCTTTGTCTGGCTGAGAGCGCTGAGGGTGGGTTTGGAAGACTGACTGGTGTGACAACCTGATCGATGTGTATTCTTGGTGGCAGACAGGGTCTTATGTTGATTAATAAGTAAGTAAAGGTCCCTTTTCCACCCCTTTAGGCGTATAGTTCATGTAGGTCTACACCTATAATTTTATAGACCAATCGGCACAAGATGGATAATAATTATTATATTAATTTGAAGGACCTTTTAGAGCTTTTTTGCTGGGGATGTAGTATTTTCTTATTTAGAAAAGTATTTATTTTGAATTTGAGGAATTAATGTCCATAATATTATTTATTTATACATTCATTAATTTATAATTCAATATGCCTGTCGTGTTTTCATTAGAAATCCACACGTTTATAGTCCGTTCAGAAGTTTGTGAAAACATTTGCAATCTATTTTCTCGAAAACTGCCTGCTTGCAGCCTATAAATATCCATGACGCAGAAAAATTACTATTATTTAGTCCATAGATACTCAGAATTTTGCTAAACAGCCAGTTCCTTTGATGTTTCAACCCATTTAAATAATCACTAATCACTAATAATAGTAAATGATGCCCCGTCCAGACAAAGCAGCAGTTTTGTTCGTTGCTCTGGGTCTTGAATATCACAATATAAAAGACCGTCTTAGATTCCCAGAGGAAGTGCTGGTACTTTCAAACGGTTACCTTCTGCATAGTTATAAATTTGCATTCAGACCCATGAAATGGACGTCTATGTCAGTTTTCGCAAGCCAACTATGTGACACAATAACTCAACACTAGTTAAAAGTAAAAGATACGCCTTAAACTAAACAACTTGGAACGACGTCGTTTATATTTGTGTCCCGTTCACTAAAAGTATGGCTTTTCTCAAGAAAACCGTGAAAAACATAGTTTTTTTTTAACCCCCCTGTTGAACAAGTTTCAGTGTGCTTATTAACATACCTTCCTGAAAACAATGAAAGTAAACCTCCCAAAACTCTACAAAGACGGTTCATGATTTAAAAAAAATACATATCGTAAAAATGAAAACAACTGCAATTGATATTCTTCATTGGTGAAACAAATTCTTCCTTAACGTCAAGGGCGTCTGGAGAGAGCATACCAACTTTCATTGCATTCGGTCCGTAAATTTTCCAAACTATCAAAATCTATTCATGTTTATGAATTTTCTGATGGCCGATAGCTTGCGATCTTCACTTGAGCTTATAATCAGGATAGGGCTTATGTGTCAAGCTTCCTGAAGAATCAAACTACGGCTTATTTCTGTGAAATTGTGATATGTTTATACTTCTCTGTTTACTATTTCGAGCTTCCGGAAAAATCACGCTACGGCTTTTTTCTGGGATTGACCGTATTTCTGAGAAACAGTGTATAATTCTATGGTTATTGCGAAATGGCAACCATCTCCCCCACTATCTCCTCTACAACTATTTTGAGGGTGGAGGGGGCATTTGAAGCCTAAACCAACAGGTTCCCTAGCCCTCTATCCATGCTTAGACGGTATCTAGGTAAGGATTTGTTTATACATTTCATATTATGTTAAAGAAAGTTTGCGTGTCACCATGTCTGTGAGAAAGTATTCTCCCTATCTGTGCATTTCAACGTGGCGTCTAAGTCTTCAAACTGCTTTTCTTTCGGGATATGCTACCTTAACCCGTAACCAACCAAGGTCTGACCACCGGGCAGTGGTAATTTTATTTCAGAGTATCCTTCTCATAGGTGGGCTGCTGTCCCCAGCTGACGAGCCCCGCCTACTCGAAGAAATGCTTATTACTTCAGACGTATTTTGTATTTATTCCACGTAGCATATAGCTTTAATTATTACTTGTTTTTTAACGCACGTAAAACAAGTTTTAAGCCACCACTAGAGCGCTTCCATACAAAAGTTGTGAGAAGGTTAAGTTCTTCCTTCCCAGAACAAACTCCCTCCTGTCTGTCTGTCTGTCTGTCTGTCTGTCTGTCTGTCTGTCTGTCTGTCTGTCTGTCTGTCTGTCTGTCTGTCTGTCTGTCTGTCTGTCTGTCTGTCTGTCTGTCTGTCTGTCTGTCTGTCTGTCTGTCTGTCTGCATGCCTGCCTGCCTGCCTGCCTGATTCTGTGTCTGTCTGTCTGTCTGTCTGTTTGTCTGTGTTTCTTTCTATTCATATCCCTGCATATCTGGTTGCCCATTCGTTGAAATTCCTGGTCGTAACTTGTGTTTAGTTTTAAAAAAAATAGAAAGAATAGCGATTGGCTAAAAAAGCGAAAGTACCGACACGATGGCATACGAATATGAAAACATGGATAAATTAAGATGTCGGGAAATGTATGGACACAGTTTACGACTGATAAACAAGCATAGATAATAAAATAAGGAAACTTAATTATGAGGGTTTTTAAAAGAAGCAATTCAACGTTTATTGCAGATAAATGCATTTCCCCCAAATAATTGTCATATTTGCTGGAAGCCAAAAAAATGGCCTCTCGCATTTGCCAGCTGCTCTAGAAAAACACATCAAATTGATCGGAAAACCATAGGATATCCAGCAATGTTGAATAGCACAAACTATACATTTTTTTTTTAAACGTAGACATCTTTTGCGCTCCTACACCACCGATTTGTTTGTAACCATTTGATGTAAATGATCCATTTTTATACGCCTTCAATCGTATTGGGTATGCAGTGCCAGGTCCGTATTCTATTTATGTCTCAAGGTAGCTGCAGACACAGACTACCCTTTACACGAAGCTCTGGGCGCAGTTAAGGGTAAAAGGGAACTCGTAGATGGCTCAGACAGGAGACCAATCAGACCGGTTTGCATCCTGGGGAACATTGGGCGAGGAGAGGAGTGGATCAAGATGACAGCTGAACAGTCCAGACTTGTGTATAGTCATAATCACACTCGCCGGGAGTGCAGGGAGTGGCCGGCAGGGGCCACGGAGGTGGACAATTCAGCCGTAAATTCAAGATAATGCTCGTTTCGAGGATGTGATTATTTATAAAGATTGTTCAGTGTCAAGAGGCAAAAGAAGTGCTTCGGGTTCTTAGCACAAGCCAGTGGTCGACGTTTGGTGCAGCAGAGCCCAGTGTATGATACCACAACATCCAGCCTAAGAATATTTTAGGCGAAGGCTGTCACTGCAGCTTTCTGCTGGCTGAAAAACACGACGCACACACATACATCGTGACTGAAACTGACTCAGAAAGCATGTTGAGGAAGGTGAGGACAAGCGTGCTTAGCTTCGGAGGTCTCAGGTGAGGAGTATTGTCTGGATTTTTTTCTCCGGGTTATGCCGGAGTGCTGGAAAACGAACAGGCAGACAGATTGGCTGGCACTGCACAACTTAGTGGAATGTTGATACAGGATAAGGCAGACGTGGTTAGGGCCTTGTGAGAGAACGTGTCCAAGTCGGAGGAGTAAATGGATCACCACAGCCTGGTGAGAGTGATTCAGTGAAGCTGACGAGGAGATCCGATCGATACTTGACGCTCAGAGGAAAAGCAAGACGAACGTATAATCATAATGCAGTTGGTACCATTGGTACTGGAACTCTGCGCTGGCTGCTGAAGATGGGGATGGAGCGCTTATGGGGATGCCTTGAGTGATGTGATTTAGGTTCTTGAATCAACTCAACCCGTATTTTATAGCTTAGTCAGCACTCCATGGAGGATGTGGTCAACATCAGCGCCGCTGCTTTTACTTCCCAGGACATATCTTGGTATTCATTTGTAGACCAGGGAGCCAATGTAGGTTTTGAAAAGAAAAGTCCATCTCTGCTAGGATTTGAACCCACGACCTAGGGATCCGCGGGCAATTGTCCAGCCCGCTACACCATGGCGGATCCCGATCATTTGATGTACGGGTTTAATCAATATGTGTAGGCATTAGTATGGGTGGTGGGGGGGGGGGGAGCTCTATGGCCATAAACTTTGTTCAAGTTGCTTATTACCAATAATAATAATAATAACTACAATAGTTATATTATTAATGTGCTGAATGGCAAATACTACTACATATAATAACACACGAAATGATATGATAGGTTAAACAAAAACTTAACACAGGCAACCTCTGTACTTGATGGGGGGGGGGGGGGGAGTTGGGCGATTCCCCCACCCCACAATATTTTTAGAAAGGCTTAAAGAGCCAAATCCTACATGTAGACAGTACGTAAAGTCCACATTGCCATTGCCTCATATATTAAAATTGCCGTTGAACTGCATACTCAATGTGTTTTCAGATCCTATCTGTTGTTAGCTAGAATCTTTCTCCCGGTTTGGTTTCCTGCTCCCAATTTGTGGGGTAAAAAAAAAAAGGAATAGATCAACTGCCATTTAACAAGACCGTCGCGAAGGGAATAATTAGAACTTTCCTTAAATCAGATGCTTAGGGCCGCCAGGTGTAGATATCACAGCCAAACTGTTCACCACAATTCAACGTGCCAACCGTTATTTTAAGACCGAACGCAGACGAAGAAGAAGGATAAGGAGGAGGAAAAGAAGAAAAAGAAGAAGAAGAAGAAGAAGAAGAAGAAGAAGAAGAAGAAGAAGAAGAAGAAGAAGAAGAAGAAGAAGAAGAAGAAGAAGAAGAAGAAGAAGAAGAAGAAGAATGAGATGGAAGAGGAGAAGGAGGAGAAGAAGAAGAAGAAGAAGAAGAAGAAGAAGAAGAAGAAGAAGAAGAAGAAGAAGAAGAAGAAGAAGAAGAAGAAGAAGAAGAAGAAGATAACGCATACATACCTGTCACTGTCATTTAAAAAACAAAACACCCTTTTCCATTGTCACTCTCTCTTTTCGGGAGGCAGAAGTGCTGAATCTAACATAGTGGTGTCCCAGGGTAAGAACTCTGACACAGATAAAGACCTGGGGGGAGG
>CAJHNH020001854.1:190546-209402 GCA_905116865.2 Candidula unifasciata
AATAATCTGACACTTTTGCTTTTAGGGATGAAAAGTTCCTTTTCACTAGGGGCTCGGACCAGTCTACTGAGGTCTATTCCCCACGACGTACCGTTGTGTCCACAGCCAGCTCGAAGAGTTGTTTTAGTGCCTGTTTCCCTTCCTTTCCTCGCAAGCTCAGGTGCTTTAGTACTTTGCATGTGGAGGTGGAGATGAGTCCTCTTGTGCCTACCTCGATGGCGAGGAGCTTTATTGTATACGCTTTATCTCTCCTCAGACCGGCCAACAATTCATAGTACTTTACGAGCTTGTACAAGTGATTTTCTTATATCCGCGACTCGTACGGCCCGCTAAGCTCTATAAAGACGAGCTGGCGTTTTTCATCAAAGTGCATAACCAGGTCTGGTCTGAAGCCGGTCTTTCGGATTGTTCTGGGTACTTTTCAAAACCAGGCAGTAGCCAGTCACTCGCACAGTCAAGTATTAATGGAGCATATGCGACATTGTTAACTTTACCTTTAGGAATCTGCCCAGTCTTTGAGAAGCGCATGGTAGGGACGATAGTACTGGCTAACGCGTTGGCCCTCATCCTGGCTTTGTCCACATGTCCGCTATTTATATATATATATATATATATATATATATATATATATATATATATATATATATATATATATACTGTGTATACATCGCTCTCCACTCTTCCTCTCTCTAATTCAACCTCTCTGTCACTTTCTCTGTTTCGTAGCCCCTCTATGTTCTGTTAGAAAAAAAATGGAAATAATTGAAAATAAGGTGGGTAGAAAAAAAAAACAAGAGCGTTTTAATGCACTAGATTATAAAATAGGTAAATTACATTATCTTGAGTTGAATATAAAAGGAGCGGGTTTCTGTGCGTTTAACTAGCTAGAATGGACCTGGAGTGTGTAAGTTTGCCGGAGTGTGCAAGAGTGTGGTGCTATTTGTATGCATTTGTCTATTCTCTTCCTCCTCCTCCTCATCGTCATTATCACCATTTTCTTCTTCTCCTCCTCTTCTGTTTCTTATGCGGTGGCTGTTTCCTTCTTCTTCTTCTTCACCCCCTCCTCCTGCTACCCCTTCTGCTCCTCCCTCATTCTTCCTCGTGTCCTCCTTCTTCTGTTGCTGTTGTTGTTGTTCTTCTTTTTTTTCTTCTTCTTATCTTTCTTCTTCTCTTTCTTCTTCGCTGCCCCTACTTCAACCACCACCGTCCTCCTCCAACACGCTTCAGGACTTCGAAAAGCGACGTTTACTTACCTAATTCTTACGAATGATTTTTGTCTTGAAATTCCAGGATACGCTGATGCTTTTTCTGGGGAGTCTGATAGTTGCTGTGGCTGTTGAGAAGTGGAATCTTCACAAACGTCTGGCTTTGAGGACACTGACTTTAGTGGGGCCTGAACCCAAATGGTAAAACATTCTCCTTCTTCGCCGTCAGCTCCAAACCCTCTTTCACAGAATTTCATTTCATACCTTCTTCTACTCTCATAAAAAGACTCTTACCCTGACATGAAGCGTTTTGTATTTTGTAGTAATGGACCTTTTCAAGAGGTAGACAGCATTAAAACTGAGAGGACAACACCAAGAGATGGGCAAACAGAAGTCTGAGAGTGGATACCCAGACAAGAGATGGGTAAACAGAAGTCTGAGAGGTGATACCCAGACAAGAGATGGGCAAACAGCAGTCTGAGAGATGATATCCAGACAAGAGATGGGCAAACAGCAGTCTGAGAGATGATATCCAGACAAGAGATGGGCAAACAGCAGTCTGAGAGATGATATCCAGACAAGAGATGGGCAAACAGCAGTCTGAGAGATGATATCCAGACAAGAGATGGGCAAACAGCAGTCTGAGAGATGATATCCAGACAAGAGATGGGCAAACAGCAGTCTGAGAGATGATACCCAGACAAGAGATGGGCAAACAGCAGTCTGAGAGATGATACCCAGACAAGAGATAAGCAAACAGCAGTCTGAGAGATGATACCCAGACAAGAGATGGGCAAACAGCAGTCTGAGAGATGATACCCAGACAAGTGATGGAGCATTTTGGAAATCCTTTGTAGCCGACCTTCAGTGTTGCAATGGCAGTTAATTGCATGATTGATTGATCTGGGTGCTCCCAGTATGAAAGCCGGGCCCTATTGTGGGAGAAGGGGGGGGGGGGGGAAATTGACCCACACCACTAACAAACATGTCTTACAAGTCGACTAGTAAGGTGTATTTTCTTTGAAGGCTGAAGGCATCTCTCTAAGAGACAAGAAACCAGCAATTTGCATGCAAATAAGCCAGATCTGTAAAATGGATGTGCAAGCAAAACTCAAGTTTCAGAACAAGAGTTTCATCCAGAGGTGGACAAATAACCTAAACTTTCTGTCCGACTTTACAGCTGATGGATGTAAAGAAGAACACAGTGAAGAAGAAGAAGAAGAAGAAGAAGAAGAAGAAGAAGAAGAAGAAGAAGAAGAAGAAGAAGAAGAAGAAGAAGAAGAAGAAGAAGAAGAAGAAGAAGAAGAAGAAGAAACAAGAAGAAGATGAAAAGAAGAAAAAAAGAGTAAGAGGAAGAAGAAGACAGTAAATCAAATGGTTTACACACTTAACGAGTATTTCTTTTTTTGTGTGACCACCTACCATATAAGGCTTACACGAAAAGAGAGGAAGAATACAGAGAACCACGTAGACCAAGAACAAGAAGGAAAGATAATATCAGTGAAACTCTACAACAGCACAGTGTGTGTGTGGTCAAGGCAGTTAAAGAAAGCTATAAGCCTTAGATCTTCTTCTACATCTGGAGTGGTAAAAAAAGGAAGTGAAGAAGAAGAAAGAGGTTATGAATTTCAATGTTGCTTTACCATCGAAGTACCTTGTAACTAAAAGATAATTTATAGTACTCTGTTCTGAATCAGCATGTCAACTATCCTTGAATTATGTGACTGGGGAGCCACTGTGGTGTCAAGGCTAGATGCTCACCTGCAAATCTGAAGGTCGTGGGTTAGAATTAGAAGCTTCACTGGGAAGGTCATGGGTAGTGAGCATACTTTGGATCTTTTCTCAAGCCATGCCAGCGTAGTGGGTATTTACCAGGCAAAAAAGTTTGGCTGGATCTGCACCACTGGGTGGTGAATTGATACATGGAAAGGCAGATGTGGTTAAGGCCCTTTAGGTACAAGCAACAGAATCATTAGAGAAAGAAGATTATTATGGCCTGGAGAGAATGGGGCACCTGGGTGTAACCAGAGGGCCTGGCCAGCTCACTACACTCAGAGGAAAGGCAAGACGGACATATAACCAGATTATGACCGGTGCCATCAGTATTGGAACTCTATGCTGGCTGCTGAAGATGAGGATGGAGCATGCAGTGGAATGCTCCAAGTGCTGTGATGTCAATTCTTGACTCAACTCACCTTAACCCAATCCGAATAGAGCCTGATATTTTTTTTTAATGACCTTGGCTTCCAGGTTAGCCCAGGGTTAAATGAGTACCAGGTAAAGTCCTGATGGTCAGCACAATCTTGACCACATCACCCACCTTGATTGTTTATAAAATACAGGCCTAGCCCAATATGTCTTAAGCAGTAGAACAGGTTTCTATACTTGACTTCCTTTACTAAACATATGACATTATTTACCACCACAATGACTTTGTTCAGGCTTCTACTGGGGGTGATGCTACCCACCTGGATCTTGTCGATGTGGATGAGTAACACAGCCACCACAGCAATGATGATGCCAATTGTTACAGCTATCCTGCATCAGATCAAGGACTGCCAGTCACAGGGTTGGTGAAGAAAACACAACTTTATTGCCATTAATACCTTAATCAGGAGGTTGCAGGTTCGAATGACCAGACAGGATACACACAAGCTGTTCACCTTTCACCACACATGTCTACGTAGAATTATCAAAATTTTCTGGCCAGATACAATCTCAAACACTAAACTACTTCGAGTCACAAACCAAGAAACTTTAGACAGTATGATAACCAAGAGAAGATGGAAATGGCTTGGCCACAATATGAGAATGAATCCTGATTTACCCGCCAAAACAGCTCTCACATGGACACCAGAGGGAAAGAGAAAACAGGGACGCCCCAAAACAACATGGAGACGAGCGATGGAAAGTGACCTGAGTTCGGCATCTTTGACATGGAAAACTGTACTGAAGATTGCACAGGACAGGAAAGCATGGAAAGTCCTCTCTGAAGCCTCATGTGCTACTAGGCATAACGAGAACTGATGATGATGATTGTAGGTTCGAATGCAAATCAGGGGGATTGACCCCTACCCAAAAGGACCATCACTGTCAGTTTATAGGTTAAAGTGATGTACTATATGAATTTGAATATATTAATACATTTCACACAAGCAAGCTTAAGGTGTCCTTAAAAAAGATGTGCTTTTATTACTGTTATTTTTAATACAATTATTTTTTCCTAAAACTGGTACCAGAAAATGTAAGGGGAAGTAAAGGTGGCTAGCCTAATTTTGATAATCATTTATTAAGTGTGGATTGTTCTATGAAATTATGAATCTAGCACACATCCTGTGCACAACTGGTGTGCAAAAGGTCCCTTGTCTATTTTCCCCCTAATTCAACAGGAGTGGAATGAGGGGCCGAGTATTTCAAACTCTGCTTTCTCTACCAGGAGACCTGGGTTTACATACAATATCAGGTGTATAAATTTGCTTTTGTATAGGACAAACATAAATAGGGAAAACAAATAACTGTATCAATATGTGGACTCACTGCCCCCTGTCCCCTACCCTCAATAGAAAGGAGTAACTGACTCACAGAGCATTTTGAGAAAGGTGGAGACAGGCATACTCCATGCAGAGTGGCAAGTATCACTTCAGAGGTTCCGGCAGATTAGCGTCTTTTGGATTTTTTCTCCAGTCATGCCAGAGTGTTAGGAAATGAGTAGGCAAATAGACTGGCTGGTTCTGCACCACTTGTGATATATGACAAGCTACCTGTTGTGAGGGCCCTTTGGGAGCGAGTAAACAGTGCAGAAGCGCAAATAGATCATCACAGTCTGAGGAGAATGGCACTGCCGGAAGTTAACAGGGGATCTAGGCAATGCTCAACACTGAAGGGAGGGGCAAGAAAAATATACAATCAGACAGTTGCTGGTACCATTGGAATAAGAACTCTTCACTTGCTGCTGAAGATGCAGACAGAGTGCTTATGGGGGTGTCTCAAGTGCTTTAATGTATATTCTTAATTTAGCATTCAACATTCTACATTCTTCCCTAAGGTCTCTTTCCATCAGTATTGCTAGTCATTACCAAGTTTTTCCTTCCTTCCTTCTTTTAATATGTCTAGAAAACAGGCTGTCTACTGCTAATTCTTATTCCTGTTCACCCACTTTAAACTCGAGCTTAAAGATCTGGCTGTTTGTCCACTTCTAGACTTTATTCTCATTCCAGAATTTAAGTTTTGCATGCACATCTGTTTTAGGGATATAGCATATTTGTATGCAGACTGTTAGTTCCTTGCCTCTCAGACAGGTGTACTCAGAATTCGGAAAAAACACCACTAATTAGTTACTTTTTAAGACATGCTTGAAATGTTTGTCAGCTTGTCTACTTATAAATGCATGTCTTAAATGTCTTACAACACAGATATAAAGTTACCCATGTGGAATATTTTTTTTTTAAAGTGCTGATGCTATTAAAGATCTGAACATCAAGGATGATTATCTAATAAATGTCATCTTGTCTCGGAAATGAAATATTTTGGACATATCAAGCACTGTGGCCGATTAGAAAAAAAGTAACCACAGAAGGCTTGGTACCATGAAGGAGGGGCAGGGGCTGACCAACACAAAGATGGGCACAGGATATAAGTGACTTCTTGAATATGAACGTCCATGAGGCTGGAGAGCTAGCAAGAGGTTGAGTTTCTTTCAGGCAGACTGCGATAAGAGCGATGTTTTACAAAGGACCTGTTAAAAGATGATGATGATAATGATATTAATAAAAAATACTTTTCTGCAGACTGCCATGAAGAAATACTGATGGATGAGCATCATGGAATGGTAATCACCGTTGATGGCACAGAAAATAACTATACAGACCACAAAAAGAAGGAGATGGAAATTGAGGAAAGAAGGTATTGTTCAGGAATCTGCTTATGCATCATCACAATTAGGTCAGGCCATTATGTAACACACATGCCTCACATTGTCTTTCTTCACCCCCATTCTGTCCTGTGCAATTCTTTCAATGTTTTGCATGAAATTTAGTCCAACACTGTTGACTTCTTTCATCAGCATTAATTTTAGGGTTTCTCTTGCTGATATCTTTTCATGTTTGCAAACATCCTTATAGTGTAGTTTTGGCTTTCCTGCAGATCTTATCCCTGTCATCAGTTCATTTTACATGAGATCCTTTGCAACACAAACGTCCTCCATGTGAGAGACATGACCCAACCAACGCCGGTGTCTTTGTGTCCTTTCTGGTCCTTCTGTAGGTGGTATGACAGTACCAAGTAAATGGTTCCTGGCTCAAAGCCTATGCCTTGTTCTCTGGGCACCAAAGATGGTTTTTCCCTGCCAAAAGAATGTATTGTCCTTGATGCAAAGAGGAGCAAGGTTGTGCTTCCTGTAGAGCAACTATGTTCATGTTATGTTTGTAAAGTTCATAGTTGATAACTGCAGATTTTCTAGCATCGTTCACATGTTGAAGATTTTCTAGAAAACCTGGTATTATGGACCTCACATTCCACATGCCCAGCTTTAGAGCTGGGATTATTTTGTTGTTGTTGTTGCTTTCTTATTGTAGGTACAGGGGTTATGATCAACATGTCACCTTGTCCTCTAAGCCCTGAGCTGCCAGCAAGGCAAACGGACCATGACGAGACAGCACTTTACTAGGGGCTGCCCAGCTGAGGCGGGCAGTAGCTGTTCAATGAGATTACGATGATATCCCCTCTAGCCGCGAAAGCAACCCCTGGCACCTTGCACTACGCCAGTCGAGCATAGGCTTATAACTGGTAACTGCTGATCCTGTGTTGTGGCCAAGCTGTTTAAGCGAGTAGCCACTCTAGGGCACAAGCCTAAGCACATCGAATTGGAGTACAGGCTGTTGCCCAGACAGAAAGCAGTTATTGAAATAACACATCTTGTAAACAACTGCAACATCTGGCAGCTCAACTATAAGCCTTTAGACATGCACCAGACTGACAGAGGTTGAAATAGCTAATCAGTCATCAGCGGCTGGTGACCCAATGACACATGGTGTTGTGGAACTTCTGCTTCTTCTTCATGTTCACTGGCTGCAAACTCTGGCAGAGACTTCTGGCTGTATATCAACTTCTAGACTTCAGCCTTGTTCTAGAACAAGAGTTTTTACATGCACATCTGTTTTACAGATGTATCTCATATGTATGAAGACTTGGTTCCTCAAGACTTGATTAGGATTCATAAATATGATAAGACAAGCAAGTAA
Organism: Candidula unifasciata; assembly: GCA_905116865.2. Lineage (NCBI taxonomy): Eukaryota > Metazoa > Mollusca > Gastropoda > Stylommatophora > Geomitridae > Candidula > Candidula unifasciata. Next base: position 197,991 of record CAJHNH020001854.1, read on the forward strand.
GTCAGCTAGGCACTGTACAAGGTCATCTGAAGAAGAAAAAACTACACACCTTACAGGATGATTGTTCAGCAAATTTACTCTAAAAATGATACTCTAAAAATGAAAGTCATTCATGCTTATACTGAACTAATTTGGGTACATTATGAGACTGAATGGATAAAGACTCACAATAAGAGATACTGTAATAGGAAACAAAAGGACTGGGAATACAAACAACATCCAAGACAAATAATGTTAATGTATGTTGATGAGAGAGGCAAGAAGTGCCCTACTGAATTCCATACACAGTAATAAAAGAATTGCACAGGAAAGAAAGAAGTGATAAAAATGTATTTAAATCTTTTATTTCTTTGTTCTGCCTTTAAAGAGCAGCTGACATGTTGTACTATGGTACTACAGTTTTTGTCTGCGCCCTTTGGCTCAACATACCTGATTTTTAGCAAACACCTAATTAGTGGACTTTTGTAATAATTTTACATGTGTATAGCCAACTTATTGTGACCAAGTACTTCTATCATTTTTGGTAGTTACTGTTAGCTTTTAGCAACTGCTATAGTCATTTACTGACTGCGTATATTTCTGGATTTTGCCAGAACAATTGTTTCTTCACCAGTTTTTCAAATAGGGACAATGAGGAATATTTCATTTGAGTGTAACTGGCACAGCAACAGAGCAAGTATATGGTGACCTGGTTGTAGTGAAGTTGAAACTTTGACTAAGTGACCTTTCACATCAGGTTTATTAACTGGTTAGAGAGTCAGAGGGTCTGTTCTGCTCCCCTCAAATGGAACACTGCAACCCACACAGGTTGCAGTTGATTCTTATTGTCATTAAAAAATGACCAGTTATATTTTCTGATACTGTTTAGACTGACCTACAACAGAGCAGAGAGGGAGAATCAATTTTTAGGATTTGCCAAGACATTTTCCCTGGCTGCAGCTTTTAGTTCAAACATTGGAGGAATGGCTACTTTGACAGGAACTCCACCCAATGTCATATTCAAGGGCTTGTCTGACAGGTAAGCAATAAGAATGTTCAACAACAACAAATTAAATAAATAAGACAAATGACATTCTATATGACACTAGAACATCAAGCATATGGTGTTTGTTGGACCTAACTTTTTATTAGGCCAATTGGCATTTGGTGGGTGCTGTGGTTTATATTATACCAGCTGCCTCTATGACCTGTAATATTTTCTGGTACCTGTTTCTTGCTGGGTTGACCTAGGAGTCCAGGTCATTTGTGTTTGTTGATTCCCAGATGTGAATCAGGCTGAAGTCCCATGTGCCAACAGGCAAGCATAAAGACACATTGCTAACATAGTCTTAATTGAAATGTCGCTGTCTTTATAGCAGGGCTGAAAGTCACTCTTGCTCTAGCCAATTCCTCAGTCCTATCAGCTTTTATAGTCAAAGCATCTTAACTCTTTGAGCCCCAGGGGGTAGTCAAGAAATTCATAAAATCGGCGCATCATGCTTTCATTGGGCTTCTAGGTAGGAACCTATGGACGTATGATGCGTTCCTTGGGACTCAAAGAGTTAAGTGTCTTTTATCAACGTTAGCTGAGGTCTGCCTTTACATTATTTTCTAGAAAGTGCCCCCCACCCAAACCCCCCCCCCCCCCCCAACCCCCATTCCCATCTGCTGGCAACCAGAACATTCAACAAACATCTCAGGTTTCGCTACCACAGTACAAAGGTAATATTTTCTTCTGACTTCATACAACCTCAGAATATTTCAAGGCAAGAATAGACCCACTGCTTGCTCAACAAGCATGTCATAAAAGTTGACTAATTGGGAGCTTCCTTCGAAGTTGGAGTGTATCTGCTTGAGAGGCAAAGAACCAACAGTCTGCATGCAAATGAGTCAGACCTATGAAACGGATGTGCACACAGCACTCAGTTACTGGCACATGACTAGAGTCCAGAAGCGGAGGAACAACCATAACTTTCTGCCAGAGTTTACAGCTGGTGAGTGTAAAGAAGAAGATTAAACAGACAAGTTTATTGATCCACCTGCACTTTTCCTGGCCCATCAGGGGATCGCGGTCCACAGGTTGAAGAACTCTAGTCTAAAGCAGAGCTTTTCAGACTCTTCATGCTGCTGCCACACTTTTCAAGACGAAAATAATAAAAAAATAACATCCCTGGATCTTTTCCCTCACATACTTTGGTTTTCATTTTACACAGCCTGTACCTGAAATATGCAGCTGCCAACCCAGTCAACTTTGCCAACTGGCTGGCTTTAGGTATACCAATGGCTATCATTCTTTTTGTGTTCCTCTGGCTCTGGATGCAGCTCTACTCTCAAGGACTCAGGTAATGTATACTTGTGTTTCTTTTAAAAGACTTACATCTGAATATCTGTTACCCTTCTTCTTCTTATTATTTTGTGGTTTCACGGATATAGTTAGTAGCCCAGCGTTGTGGTTTTCTGTATTTGTCTTGTGCTTCTTGGGTCACTTTTGTGGTGGATTTGTTCATTTTTTCACAGGTTTCAGGTACACCATTTAACCATATCTTTCTTGGTTTTCCTATTAACTTCTTCCCTGAATTCCTGCTGTTAAAAAGTCTTAGATGCAGTTATTTCTGGCTGCATTTTCACTAGAAGGCCGAACCATTTCATTCTTTGTCCATCAATACAATTCATACATCGTCTTATTCCAACTATTTCTCAAATGCGGTTATCTGAATTTTTTTTTTTTTAAATTCTAAAATGCACCATTTTTCCTGTAGATATCTCTAAAAAAAATATACCTCTTTATAACCACAGATTATAAAACTAACAGTGGACATATTTTTATGAAGTTTTCAGGTACCCATATACTGATGGCCTTTAAATATACACTTAAAGTACGATTTTCTTAACACATAAAACACTTCCCAAACTTAGAATAAAGCATTAAAAGCATCAAAAAGACACAGGAAAGAAACACTTGGTATGAGCAAGTCGTGTCCGTATCCTCCTCAGAGAGCTAAGGTACCGATGTTTGCTGACAAGTTTATTCTCATTTTCAATTTTAAGTAAAATAAAATTATTTGATACTTATCATGAACTCCCCCTCATGGTGAAAGTTCTTTCCCCTCCCCACGGCCTGTCCTATGTTGTGGAGGTGCCATGTATTCCTTATTTTCAAGGGTTTAACCGTTGTCTCTTTTCTCGTGTTGTCAACGCTCACTTGCATGGTAATTTCTATGTTGTTCTAATTGCCTGATGGTTCGTGAGTATCAAAACTGGGATGTTTTTGTATCTCTACTTTCCTTGTCAGTGGCTTCATTTCTGGGAGTAAGCCACCACCAAGGAACTGCAACTGCATTAGCAATGTAGAAATATTGAATGAATGAAGGAACTGACATCACTGCAGTAAGGATATTTCCACTCACTCCTGGTCTCCTCCATCAGTAGCTAAAGAAGAGTTGATATGTTAATTGCACCAGTTGCAACCTGATTAAAAGTCCACCTCCACCCCCAGTGTTGAATATCTTCCAGAACCTCTTTACCCACCCCCCCCCCCCCTTTTCCATTTCGAGCTCCCTCCACTCCCCCTCCCCTTCTCAGTTTTCCTTCCCACTACTGTTGAATTAGTCTATCAGTACCTTCTTTAAGTCTGCTTTATCATTAAGTGAGGAGCTGATGGCCGAGCAGTTACAATGTTAGGCTCTCATGCAGGAGTCCTAGGTTAGAACTCTGGTAAGGGGATTGAGTTTTTTTGTGTGGGGGCAGAATTAAACATCCTAACCTGTACAGTCTGTGGCAACAGCACTAGCCAAGTGGCCCTAAATCCTCAGGCTCGCCCCCTCCCCCCGTTTACACTGCCTGAAATGTGATAGATACAGAGAGTAGTGATAGTTGACAGTTTTATCACTAAGAAGCTCACCCCTAGCAAGGCAGACTTAAATCGTTATACTCAAGAGCCTCCTCCCATCTTACAGTACCATAAACATTTGTAAATCAAAGAATCTACTTCTTCTTCTTCTCTTCCACCTTGTACCTCAGCTAAGTGTTAGGAGGTGGGGTGGGTGTAACATTCGTTGATGAGCTCTGTCAAAAGCACTACTAAGACTGATGTCCATTTCTGTAAGGCTGTTTTTAATGCCATCATTCCATATTTTCCGAGGTCTTCCACTTTCTCTATACTCGTTGTAACGTTTTAGTGTACTTCACTGTGGCAGATAGTACCAGGGCATTGTTGTTTGGAGTCTTTATTTGTTGTACTTTGATGACCTGTAAGACTGGCTTCATTCCTAGCATTTGTCTGATTTCGTATTCTGTCTTTCCTTGAAACTGCTGCAGCTTTTCTAAGGCATTTCATTTCTGTTCTCACAATTTTACGCTCATTGGAGGATGTAAATGTCCACGTTTGGCACTGATTGCATAGTGTTGGCCAAAAAATAGTTCTGATAAGATTCACTTTAGTACTCCGAGGTATCTGCTTGTGTGTCAACAGGGGAGATAGTTGCCCTATTACGTGATTAGCTATGGTACATCTCAAGCTAATTTTTTTTGTCCAGTTTTCTGTTGGATGTAAAAATTGCTCCCAAAAAGTTTTTTAAATTTTTTAAATTTTATTTTAAAGTGTCTTTCTTTCTTCTTATCACCGTTTTCTCTTTCTTCATAGTGTTTATTTTCATATTAATAATAATAAAAGAATTCAAATGTTGAATGTTGAATATTGAATTAAGAAGTAACATCATAGCATTAGCGACACTCCCATATACACTTACTTTTATGGTTAATTATGATGACTTATTACAGCTGCATTTATGATCATCATTGACATCACATATCACCATCACCATCAATGTTATCACAACCATCATCATCACCAAGCTTGAATGGACCTCACACTTTATTATTACAGCTGCCTGAAGTTTTGGAAAAAGGATAAAACTTGTTATGAAAAAGTGAGGATATCCCTGAGGGAGGAGTACGTCAAAATGGGACCAATGTCGTAAGTATGGCAACTCAGAACAGTATGTGCTGTTGCATAACACATTATTCTTTGTGCCAGTATCATAAGACTATGTGTGTTGACTTGAATTTTTTTTTTTTTAAATCTGAGAAAATTAATATTGTCAAAAGACCAAGCAAGACATTGTATCCAATTTTATAAGAAAGCGCCACTTGCGCCCCATTATCAGCCATACAACCAGCATGGATAAGACAAGACTTCCCTATCAAGTCCTCATTTGGACACCGGAAGGGAAAGAAAAATGGGGAAGACCAAGCAAGAATCTACATAAAACCATCATCAGGGAAGGCTCAACCAGCAACAATCAACACTTCGCTGACAGCCTTCGCCCGAGCAAGACGTTGAACGCGCAAGCCCGCCTCGCCTGAACACGTTGCCCGCTAACTATCCATTCGTTGCCTGATTTTCGATAGCCAGCTACTGGACAGAATCGCTTGATATTCGGCTGAGTCTGTCTCGACTGAGCTATCGGAATCGGCTGCGGGTGGGTCATTAGCAGCCCGTGTACGCACCTAGCCAACGACAACCACCAGCAACAAGATCTACAAAGAAATCAACAGAGGAAGGAAACAACGCCCTAGGTAATTATAATTTACATTAGAAACTTTCTAAACCGAGACCTAGGGCGTGCATTTAACCTCTAAATAAATTCGAGAACTTTTATTATCGACGTAGAAAATGGACACTGCGCCCATTACGGTTGATACACCAGGATCACCAGCACAGGGGGCCGCTCCTCCGGGAGCCGACCCTTCAGGGGTGCCTGATGCCGCCTCAGTAGCGACCCAAGGACCCCCTCGCCAACGCAAGCAGCGGCAGCCTGAGACCAGCACACCAGACATCATGCAGTGCTCGCGCTGCAATAAGGCGTGGCATACAGCTTCGTCCTGCCGCAGCAGCCTCTCGTGCAGATACTGTTCTGGTACGCACGAATTCAAGGAGTGCCCGCTGGCTAAAATTGACACTAATTTTAAAAGACCGAACAGCAACCGCGAGTGCTCCAACTGTTCCGGTGCGCACGGCGCGAGATACATGGGCTGCCCGTATCTCCAGCAGTGCAAAAGGTCACTTAGAACCGCCCACGAAGCAGCCAGACAGAGATACGTGGCACCCAGGTCCTCAGCAGCACCAAAGCAACCGAGTGGGAAGCCAGCACAACGGACAACAGACAGACTAACCGACAAGACGATCACAGCCGCAATGGACCCTGAAAAAATCTCTGAAATTTTAGCGGAAATCAGAGCTCTGCAAAGAAAAGTCCGACACCGACGCTGACAGAACGCAGATGCTAGACCTGATTTCGCAGTTGCGTGACGAAATCAAAGCACTGAAAGACGACAGACAAGAACAAGTATCACAGCAAACAAAGTGGCTAGCAGAGGCTGCACGAATGCAAGAAAAGCTGACAGAAATGACGCTAAAATTACAAGCATAGAAAGCTGCAGACGAGACCCGCCGACAGGAAGAAAGGGAGGAGAGACGAAACGAAACCGAAGCACTTAGGGAAGCCCGCGAGAGCACTTACAAAGAAGTCACCCTTATGATCCAGACAAAAGCAGAAGCAGAAGCTGCAGTGCTGGCGGCAAGAACAGAGCGCGCCCTGCTAGAGAAAGCAAGAGAGGCCTCCAGCAAAACTGTAAAACAACCAAATACCGACAAAAGCACACTTACCGAAGCGGTAGTGATGCAGCACCAGGAACAGATGACAGACCCCGATATGTACGAAGAACCAAGCGATGAGACAGCCACCAGGCAGGCAGTCACCCCACTCAGCAGCCTAAAACCAGTAGCTGACGCAACTTGCGAGGCTGACCTCGAGGCATTGCTTGAAGAATACAACGAGCATGTTTTCCTGCACAAGCTGGTGTACGACGAAGAAAGTAGGCACTACTGCCTTGAATACCACTGGGAAACCATCAATAAAAAAGACAAAACACCAGAAGAAACAGAAGCGGGCCGACTACTTGACAAATTCTATGACGAATTTAATGCGGCCCTGATCCAAATTCGCAAGAGAAATTGGAATAACGGCACTCCCAAGAGACGAGGCCGCCGCCAATTCTAATAGCCACAGAAAGAGCCCACCAAACAAGTCGCCATCTTTAAGGACAGCCTAAAACAAACAACCTCCAACCGGACAGCGGGTCGACGTACCGGAGCCACTCCCACCCGCTCCGCCCCACTGGCAAATAACCACGTAATCACCATTGAACTAACCAAAATCTAAATCTAGTTTATTTTCAGAAAAAAGAAGACAACGAAAAATACCACAGGCCGCCCGACGCCCCGAAGCAGACAGCCGAGGGCATTGCACCTAAGGGGACCAGCACTTGGGAATTCCAGACACCGTCATGCCACCCCACCCCACCCCACGTGTATGTTAACAATTGCCTTTCACTTTTATTTCAGACCAAGTGACCTCAGCCGACCGGGATGGATCCTGCCTCTATCTGTCACTCTCATTCTCCGACCTCACTATCACATCTACTGCACATTCGGGCAAACTGACCTCTCATTGCAGTCTATCTTACCTCCACTACTTCTCCACACTCCGTGGAAAAAAAAAAAAAAAAAATTTTTTTTTTTTTTTTTTTTTTGGGCCGATCACAACAGATTGTGACGGCCCTGTTTGTCCTGAAAAGGAACATTGTTCGTATCGACGGTGCAACGGATGTTTGTTTGGCTTTTTCCGGCGGCTTTTAGATCGGCAACCAAGCAGCAACAGGGCACCAGCACAGCGACCAGCACGAGGCAAACCAAGCACCAGCAACAGTCAGCTAGTACCCTTCAAAATCACCGCAAAGAGATCTGGAACACACCAGAACCCAAAACCGCAAACAACGCAGCACAGCAAGGAAGCAAACAACCATAATATCAGGTGTGACTACACACCACAAATAAAAGGATACCATATAAGACAGCAAAGGACCCTTCTTCGATATAGCAGGCCCTCGGGCGGCTGAAAGAGGATCAAATTTGGAATTTTTCTTGGACAACTGGCTGGCTCAACCAGGAGCCTAACAAACATCCAAGACCTGAAGCAGGTATCAACGAACCGCCAGACATGGAGAGCTATGACCTCTGTCTTTCCAAGAGGAAAGATTAACTAACTAATTAATTAATGTTGCAACAAAAAATAGTAATAATTGAAATCATTTCAAATATACCCACAGAAATGTTATCCTAGTTATTGGGAAAATACACTTCTCATTTACTGTACTTATCACAAATCTATAAGCTGTTATAATGAACAATTATTCAATTATGACATCAAACAACACAAGAATCTACTAAAAGACCATACAGGAGGAAAAAGCTTTAGTTCAATGAGCTAGCAGACATCAAAGACAAATATGGAAAGACACCATCATGATATCGTCAGGATATAGTCTAGTTACGATATAGTCTACCAGAATATACAACAAAGGCTCAGAGTAGAAAATGTGTTACGATCTATTCTGTAAATCTTTGCTGTGGAAATGGCACTTGATGATGATGAAATGTGATTATATTTTATGTGATATTTCAGATTTGCAGAAATTTTGGTGCTTATCAATTTTGTACTGCTGGCGCTACTGTGGGTGACGCGAAAACCAGGATTCATTCCAGGCTGGAATTCTTTATTCGATCCAGGGTTAGTTGCCTGAACAAAATATCCGAAATAATATTGTATTATATTTATGTGCTTATATAGCCTCTGAAACTGAAACTGTTTGTATCATCGGAGATTGATTTCTCATATATTTTGTAGCATTTTAGTAAAAATCCAGTCTTGTAAGTTCCCAAACATTAGCAACAACAACAACACAGGTGAGGAGTACTTTTTATCAGGGAAAAGCATGCTGAGGAAGATCAGAACAGGTATGCTTTGTGCAGAGTGGCATGCTTCGCTGCGGAGGACACGAGTGAGGAGTATTGTCTGGATTTTTTCACCGGGTCACACCAGTGTGTTGGGAAATGAACAGGCGGACAGACTGGCTGGCTCTGCACAACTTGGTGGAATACTGCTACATGATAGGGCAGACGTGGTTAGTGCCTTGTGGGAGAGTACGTACAATGTGGAGGAGCAGATGGATCACCACAGTTTGGTTAGATTGATGCAGTTGGGGGTGACGAGAGGTTCTGGCAGAAGCTCAAGGCTCAGAGGAAAGGCAAGACGGACATTTAATCAGAATGCTACTGGTACCACTTGTGTCGGGACTTTGCGCTGGCTGCGGAAGATGTGGATGGATCGCTTTTGGGAATGCTCCGAGTGCTGTGTTGTCGGTTCTTGAATCCACTCAACTCAACTCAGCAACAAAAACAAAAACAAAAAAAATAAAACAAATTATTATCTCTTAACTTTGATGTTTTCCAGGTGGACTCAGCATCATATGAGTATCAAACAGGCACGCCACCACAGACAACACTATTATTATTATTTGCTGAGTAGCATAGCAAATAAAAATAACAAATTTTTAAAAGTATGAAATGGGTAAACAAATGCTTCAATAAAAGAAGAAAATGTCTATAATATATATGGGGAAAAAGGGGGAGGGGGTGGCGCTCTGCTCCCCTAAGAAAGGGGGTGGGGGAGGGGTAGTCGAGGAAAGGGTTCTTTAGATGCCAAAGCTTTCAGGTTTTGGCGTCTATGTTTTAAGTATATTATTATATTTATTTATTTTTCTTTCCTGTTATTATTATCATTATGCTGAATGACAAACAAATATAAATCTGTACTCAAAATAAAATGAAATGTATGTACATATATTTTCAAAAAAGAATTCCTATGGTCAAAGGAGACAAACAAGTTTTTTGGTCATGTGATGAGAGAAGGCGCAATAGAAAATACCATCCCAACTGGAAAGATCACTGGTTGAAAAGACAGAGGCAGACCAAGAGAAATGATGGTTGATGGCTTAAGACAGTGGCATAAAGAAATATCAGCGGAATTGATCCAGAGACAAAAGACAGATCTGGGGGGATCCATGAATGCCTACTGCAGCTGACAAGGCACTTGATGATGATGATGGTTATGATGATCAATGGGGCTCTCTAAGTTCCCTTAAAAAATTATCAGGAAGGGTTAGGGAAGGGGAGGATTAGCCCTCCAGCTCCCTAAAAGAATGTTTTTTTTTTTTTTGGTTAGTTGGGTTCAAGGAACCTTCATGTCATTTCAATTCTTAATGTCACTGTTATAGGTTGATTAAGATTTCTTCAATTTACTTTTGGGAACAACTTGAGATTTATGCATGTCACTTCTTTGGACCACTTCACATTTGTTATGTCACTTCTCTGGATCACTTTAGATTTGTTATGTCACTTCTCTGGATCACTTCAAATTTGTTATGTCGCTTCTCTGGATCATTTCAGATTTGTTTTGCCACTTCTCTGGATCACTTCATATTTGTTATGTCACTTCTCTGGATCACTTCAGATTTGTTATGTCACTTCTCTGGATCACTTCAGAATTGTTATGTCACTTCTCTGGATCACATCAGATTTGTATGTCACTTCTCTGGACCACTTCTGATTTGTTATGTCACTTCTCCGGATCACTTCAGATTTGTTATGTCACTTCTCTGGATCACTTCTGATTTGTTATGTCACTTTTCTAAACTTCTTTAGATTTTTTTACATTTGATTTCTCTAGGTTATTTCATATTTCTGTATGTTACTATTAGGGTCTGTATCAAATTTTGGTCCATGTCAGATTTCATTATGTCACCGCTCTTGCTTATTTCATATATGTGCATGATACTTCCACTTTTTTACATTGCTACTTCTATAGATTATTCAAACAGGTACATGAAACATCTCTAGACTAATTTAAATACTTAATGTAACTTCTTTAGATTACTTCATATTTCTACGTGCTACTTCTGTTGGCTACTTCCTTTTGCTACAGTGATAATTGAATTCTTCCTCAGATATGTTGGAGACTCAACACCAGCCATTGCCATCTCTGTCTTGTTGTTCATTCTGCCTGCTAGACCTCCAGCTTGGTTATGGTGCTGTCGATCGAAAACAGATGCTGTTTGTAAGTTCTTGTTCTTGTTTTTATCAAAGTAATAAGTAAATTGCTGTGGGTTTGGGGATCTCAAGGGAGGGGGTGGATATACCCACCACCCCATATCAAGGTGCAGATATTGCAGCCTAGCTGTAAACCATAAGACAATAAGGCAGTAGCCCTTTTACGATCAAATGAAGAAGAAGAAGAAAAAGAAGAAAAAGAAGAAGAAGAAGAAGAGGAAGAAGAAGAAGAAGAAGAAGAAGAAGAAGAAAAAAAAGAAGAAGAATAAGGAAGAGGAGAAGGAGGAGAAGAAGGAGGAGGAGGAGGAGAAGAAGAAGGAGTAGGAGAAGGAGGAAGAGGAGGATTTGGAGGAGAAGGACACAACTTCCTTTGGATGTTATCCATGTGCCTATAAATTAGATTTCTGTACTTGTCCTTAACAATC
>CAJHNH020001855.1:5000-140417 GCA_905116865.2 Candidula unifasciata
TTTCACACACGAACACTAAAGGTTTCACACACGAACACTGAAGATTTCACACACGAACACTGAAGGTTTCACACACGAACACTGAAGGTTTCACACACGAACACTGAAGGTTTCACACACGAACACTGAAGGTTTCACACACGAACACTGAAGGTTTTACACACGAACACTAAAGAAGCTCAGTAACAGGGCAAGCATTGTTTGGTTTTTTTTTCTTTGCTGAAAAAAAATGGTCACGTTCAGCCAACGTCCCTGAAGGGGAGCTTTAGGTTATAATTGTGACTCGGTTAGGTGTGCCATATAAAATGGCTTAGCATTTCACGCCATCAAAAACCCTGAAAAAGACTCCTGCAGTGTTGATGCAATCAAAGGAGACAAACCTAAATACTATCACCACTGGCGACGAAGTCGTCTACCGGCGAGTTAGTGGTCGATCTAGTCGCCGATGAGGGCGAGTCTAGATACCTGATTCATCCTTGTATGAAGTTATTATTATGGCACCCGTGACGGTCATACCAGCCTGGTAAGCCTGCAGTTCTGTGCGGTTCTGAACGTGGATCATATGGTGACAGACCCTCATTTGTTTAGGCCAAATGGCACTCAATGGGTAATTTAACATTACACTGGCCGCCTTTACTTCCGCGATAATTTCTTGCTAAACGTGATCAAAAGATTAGTTATACAAAAGCAGTTTCGATGCTGATTCGAACCAAAGATTTTCGTGTTATGTGCGATACTCTAGACTTGCGACCAGCGGCTCTGAACAAGATACAGACCGACCTGAATGTTATAAAACCTAGTGCAATGAAATCAGCCCTCTCGTCTTTAAAGAAACTTGTCCTTGGAAAAATAAAAGACGTAGTGTGTGAAATGAATTTGTCCTCTACATAGTCATTGATGAACCGGCAACGTGAAAGAAAAGCAGTCGGCCAGTAACGTAATTCCACTACAGCTCTAGTTAAAAGCCAACCTTGTTTATCAAATTAGAGGCTAGTCGGCAGTTTTCCGTGTCTGAATCCCGAGTACACTTCTGGAACTCTCCAGGGTCTCCGGGCAATAATCTACGCTAATCTTTATGGAAATTAACAGATAGAAGTCCTTTGGTAGAGAAGTCTTGTGAGAAATGAAGAGCAGGATATACACTTTGCATTCTTGTAAACGTTGACTTTAGTTTATATTATGTGGTCCCGTATTGTGAGGACATGGAAGGAACTGCGCAGTGTTGCCACTTTGGATGTTTTACATCCAGATTTAGATGTTTTTTCTTGCATTTAGCTGGCCTTTTGACGTTTAGATGTAGATGTTTTTCTAGATATTTTCCATTTGGAGTAAGTTTATCAAATCTAACCTAAGAAACAGGATGAAATTTGACCTCTTAACTGCTGTCTTGACAATGAAATTTGGCCTGATAAGAGTAGGAAAAGGCTGTTCCACTTACCAGCTTTCTGATTGGGTATTAAAAGAAATTGGAACAGCTGAAGCATACCAGAGTAATTTTGGATCTCAAGCTTCAACTTCATCATCCAAGCTAAGTTTATCCTGTGGATCTTGTAAGGCAGACTTCAGTAAAGATGAGGACATAATTCTATAGGGTAAGTCATATCAATTGCTATGTAATTTGCGACTCTTTCCATTTGGATGTATTTTTTCTAGATGTTTTCCACGCAAATTTATGTTTTTAGATATTTTTTGACTCCGTTTTGGATGTTTTTTGTCAAGGAAAAGTGGCAACACTGGAACTGCGTGCGACAGTAAACCATAGGACGACTTGAATTGAGTGAGTGGAGGACATGTGCTTTATTTGGGAAATAAAGGACGATAAGGGAGCAGGAGGGGGTAGAGAAAAAGAAGAAGATGGGAAGGAAGAAAAAGAAAGAAGGAGACGAAGATGGAGAAGAATGAGGAGGGGAAGAAGAAGAAAAACAAGAAGAGGAAGACGAAGATGGAGAAGAATGAGGAGGGGAAGAAGAAGAAAAACAAGAAGAGGAAGACGAAGATGGAGAAGAATGAGGAGGGGAAGAAGAAGAAAAACAAGAAGAAGGCGGAGGAGGAGGATGAAGGGGGGGGGGGGGGAACAAGTGAAATTAGGTCTTATTCTATTGTAGGTCACCCAATATGAGATAGGATGGCCAGTCACGACTTCCTTGGCTTTCCTAACCAGACACGTCCAGAAATTCTTGAAAAGATCTGGTATCCATCTGTATCTCCTTTGCGGTTGAAGCAAAGAGGGCCAGTTCCCCAAGCCCCCGCTCACCCCACCTCTCCCCTTTATTTATGACTCTAGAAAGAAAGAAAAAACCTCACAAAACCTGGAGCCCATCGGAGTGTGGATTAAAAGTGTAGAGGGAGGTAACATCTAAGGCGAAGATGTGGTACCTGGAAGAAGATGTGAGCCGGCGAGAGTCAACCGTTTAGAAAGATAATGACAAAATACCGAACGTAAATTTGCCTAGAAAAAAAAACCCACAACAGGCAAAAGTTGCTATTGTTAATCGCAGCGTCATGTTTGGGACACGCAACTAACACATATTAAAAATATAGCTGTACGCATGAGTACAAAGGGCGGTTGCTGTCAGTGCCAAACATGGACAGTGAATAAGGCACTAGATCAGAAAATAACTACATGTAAAATGCGCTGTCTCCTTAAGGTCACACGCAACACAAGAAGAGACAGAATTACAACTGCCAGCATTAAAAAGAGTGTTATAATGAGACCAAGTCTGAATTATATTGACAGATAAAAGCATGAAATGGTTCGGCCATCTAATGAGAATACAGCCAGAACAAACTGCATATGAGACTCTGTACAGCAGGACATCAGATATGAGGCGAGGGGAAGACAAAGAACAAAGATGAATAAATGTTGTAGCTGGGGAAAAAAAAGATGAACAAAAACACCCCCCATGCCACCCGAGAAGCGCAAGGCAAATACAGAAAACCACGACGCTGGGCTACATCCTGGTATTAGTTAGACAAAAAAGACCTATGGATAGGAGCGCTTGAATCCCTTGCAATTTTTCTGGGGAAGGGGAGGGACGGACGCCCAGCCCACCCTGAAGGAGGAGAAGGGCTCAAGGTTCCAGCGCTTCTGGTTCCCACTGATATTTTCCTACAAAAGACATCCCCGGCTTTCATAAGGATTGATTTGTCTTTAAACGGCACCATTGCTGGGAGTTAAGTTTTCCAGCGCTGGTGCTCTGAATGCAATGCTGGTTTCGTTAGTGCAAACGTTGTTATGTTCGTTTGGATTATTGGCTACCAAAATGATCGGTAGACGGCCGTGTGTGAGGGTAAAGCAAATAAGTAAAGTAGTAAAGAACCCTATCCCACGCCTTCAGCCGTATAGGGCATATAGGGCTAGATCTGTATTTTATAGACCAATCGGTACTCACTGCGTGATGTGGTCATCATCACATCGGCCGCCTTTACTTCCCAGGACTTGTACCTGGTACATACTCACGGCTGGGTCAACCTGGGAGCCAAGGTTATTTTTGAAAAAAAAAAGCAAGGAACTGACTCTTTCTCTACCTGTGACGCATCAGGCATAAGATGCTAGACTTAAATTTGTGTAGATCAGTGTTACTGCGGAACCTAAGTATTGCGTGCAAATCCGTTTTAGAGATGTCACTGATTTGTACATAGACTGTTGGTTCCTTGCCTCGCAGGGAGATGCACTCAGACTTCGAAGGAAAGTCCCAGTTAGGCCTCTCTTGCGACATGTTTGTTGGGGAGGCAGTGGGTCTGTCCCATTTTCCCGCACAATAGGACCATAGAACCCACACGGGGAAGATTAAAATGATCAGTGATTGTCTGAGAACGATTTCAAACGGACAAAGCCTATAAGACTCATGGTAATGTGTGATTGTTTGACATTGCTAGAAATGTCTCTGTCTGCTGTTTCTTTTTCTTCGCGTTCACCAGTTGTGAACTCCAGTGAAGAGTTCGTGTTATTCGTCAACTTCTAATTTTGAGTCTTGTTCGGCAAGTTTTGTTTTGCGTGCACGTTCCTTTTATAGCTCTGGCTTGCTTGTGTGCAGGCTTTAATTACTTGTTTATGATAAATGCAATCCCACTTCGCCTTTTATACATTCTTGCTACGGTTCAGTGGGTATTTTATTGCCCCCCCCCCCCCCCCACACAAAGGCGTGATTGTATGGTGTCAAAAGGAATGTAGTCCCTATGAATTGTTGATTGATATTTCACCCCACTAGGACATCACATCAAGCGATAAAAACGCGGTGACACAAAGTGCCACCATTCAGATGATAATTTCCTGTGGAGATGTCCCAGAAACCCCGTTTAACCCATAGGTTCTGTTATAGTAGGGCCCCTGTCAAGAGCCAAGGTGAGGCTTCAAAATAACGAATAGAACTAGTCCCTGTGACTGACTTTTTACCCCACCAGGACATCATACTGAGCTGTACCACTGGTGACACAAAGTGCCACCATTCAGATGAGGTTCACACGTGGAGAGGTCCCAGAAACCCGGTTCAACCGTTAGGTTATATTAGAGCCACATTGGGTCGGAATGAATAGTCCCTGTATATGTATGTAAGTTTTACCCCACCAGCACATCACACAAAGCGATAATCACCCCGTGACACAAAGTGCCACCATGCGGACAAGGATCACCCATGTAGAGGTTCCAGAAACCCCGTTCAGCCGTAGGACCATATTTATGGCCCGGCTATATTTAGGACCCCGGCAAAGGCCAGGGTAAGGCTTCAAATAACTAAACAATGCATCCCACATAGGGATAACTGTATTAATATCCCTGTGGCGAAATGTATGGTCGTATGGTATCACTAGATATATAGTTTATGTGGTGCAAAGTATGGTGGTTTTATGGTGGTTTCTATAAATATAGTTTATGTATTGACCTCAGTGGTTGTGTGACGTTTCTAGGAATGTAATATTTTTAGTAAACTGGTGAGTCACTGGTGCTGAATAGGCCCAGAAAGTTTTGAAACCACTGGTTTAGAATTAGTGTCTCGAGCTTTTTTTTTTTTTTTTGGGACCAGGCATCCTAGATTAGACTGGGTTGTTTCCCCTGTCGGATGTTACAGTGGAACTGTGGTTCGTTATAGTTAGGACATAATTGCCTTTGTTTATCCGCCAGCCGAGTTTTTGAGAATTAGACCTATCTACAACTGTGAACTACCACCACCACCATCACTACTGTTACTACTACCACCACCACTAAAACCACCACTACTACCACCACTACTACCATAACCTCCACTACAACTACCACAAACACTGCTGCTTCTTTTTCTTCACCCGTCCCCTCTTTCTTTTTCTTTTTATTCTTTTTTCTTTTTCTTCTTCTTCTTCTTCTTCTTCTTCTTCTTCTTCTTCTTCTTCTTCTTCTTCTTCTTCTTCTTCTTCTTCTTCTTCTTCTTCTTCTTCTACTTCTTCTTCTTTCTTCTTTCTTTCTTCTTTCTTCTTCTTCTTCTTCTTCTTCTTCTTCTTCTTCTTCTTCTTCTTCTTCTTCTTCCTCTTCTTCTTCTTCTTCTTCTTTTTCTTTCTTCTTCTTCTTCTTCTTCTTCTTCTTCTTCTTCTTCTTCTTCTTCTTCTTCTTCTCTTCTTCTTCTTCTTCTTCTTCTTCTTCTTCTTCTTCTTCTTCTTCTTCTTCTTCTTCTTCCTCCTCCTCCTCCTCCTCGTACGGTGAAGGACGTTTTGCATAATTTTCACTGGCACGTAAACAGAGCAGTTTTGAGGTGAAATATGTAATACCTTCCATCCCAATGTGGGACGCAGTATTTAGCTATTTTAGAGCCCCTCCCCAGTTGTATTTGGGGGGCCTAATATAACCTACTGGTTGAATTAGGTTTCTGGGACTTGTTCCCGGGCGATCCTCATCCCGAATAGGGGTACTTTGTGTCACCGGGTGTCGGTCACTCATTGTGCGGTCCTGGTGAGGTTGAACGACGCACGTTGAGGGTCGAATTGTCTGCAGTAAAGCTCAACCTCGACCAACAACATATTTTATTGTATCTTGCCAGGTGCATTACCTCAGAGTTCTACCAACATATAATTAAACTTGAACTTCCGGTAGTATGTTGTCAGGGTAACTAGAGAAGACATTGTGGTTTGTATATTTTAATAGACACTGTTAATTGTTGCGCTTTATTAAATGCTGGTGTAAAGTCTGTAGTAATGCACCCGACGAGCTATAACGAAATATGCCCGGCAGTAAATGGAGGGTCTATTGCTTGTGTCCACATACACCATTTTTTTAAAGTGTAATGCTAAATGCAAAGGGTGCCGCCGTGTTATAACGGCTAGACGCTTCTCTGCGGATCCGAAGGTTGGGGATTGAAATCCGAAAGGTGCAAGACTTTTTAGAAATTACCTTGGCTCTCAGGTCTACCGATGGTACCAGGAAGTAAAGGCGACCAGCGTGATGCCGACCATTTCACCTATCAAGTGTCCATTCGGCTATACAGTATAGGTCTAGCCTCATATGCCCAGTACGACTGAAGGCGGGAACAGTGCTCTTTTTTAGAATGTAGTAAACGTAAAGTAAAGGATCATTTTCCATGCCTTAAGGCGTATAAGGCATATAGGGCTAGACCTATATATTTTATAGACCAATCGGCACAAGATGGGAAATGTGGTCAGCATCACGCCGGCCGCCTCTACTTCCCGGGACTGCACCCGGTACCCACTCAAGCCTGGATCGACCTTGGAGCCAAGGTCATTTTTGAAAAAAGTCCGGCTTCGCCTGGAAGCGAACCCACGACCTTCTAGCCGCTCCACCACAACGACTCCCTTTTTTAATGTAGAGTATCTAGATATACACACAGTGCTGATTTGGTCGTCACGAATAGACATGCGTCTCCACAGAGTACCCCATAGCGCGTAGACTCAGAACTACTGGGTCTATGATCGGGCAAATTGGCTCTATAATCTGAACGTTCGTTTGCAGACCGTGACTTTGGTAAGATTGATTAAGACGCCGTGACAGTGTCTGGGGGTCTTTTGATAATTCATTTTGTCCGCTGGCAGACTTTTCTCTTCCTGTCATTTATGAGTCGCATGTCTGGAAACATCACATAAAAAATGTGGACAGAGACAAAGCAAAAGAAAAGTAACCTTCATGAGCTTCATTTGGTTAACTCATCTGTCTGAAGTAGACGGATAGTGGTCTATGTTTTCTTGTCAAGGCGAAGATTAGACATATTGGACTTCGGCTGACTTTGTAACTGTCAGATGCCCTAATATAACTGTGCTGTACGGTTGAACGAGGTTTCCGCGATTTACTCCTAAATGGCTCTCCTCCGAATAACTTGATGTTAATCTTTCAGAATGAAATCCTCGGGGACATGAGGGAAGTTGTTGTTTTTTCTTTTTAAACCATGGGAACGAACGAATGAACAAACTTTATTTTTAGAGGGTTGAGAATTAGGCACGCAGGCCCGTCTAACATTCTGCGCTTCTTGATTATGTGTGTTTTTGTCTGCCGCAGTTGAGTCAGTGGTTATTTATCATTATATGTCTTGCCAAATGACCATGGCGACATTGTCTTCCCACATGTTCGCCTACGTACAGTTTTGTGTTTGTCACTTCAGTACCGTATCTTTGCATTTTTTTGTCATTGTACAATATATGATAGATACACGTGTGAATTCCTGCCCCAGACAGATCCAAATACATAATTACTTGTCATGCAGCTTTACAAAGTATGTGTTCCACTCAATGTTCAAACACAACTTTCTCGAAAACAACGATTTAGCACTAAGATGGCTTTGGTACTTTGCCTTAATGCCAACTAATCTCATTCCTTGTTGCTCTGAATTAGCTCTGTTGGTGTTTTTATTATTTCTCAATGATTATTGTTTCTGTGCCACTTTTATTTATGAGGATTACTCGTCTTTAAGATCGCTTTAGTTCCTTTTTTTCTTTTTGAATATAAACATTATTTACTTTTTCTTTCTTTCTGTATACTGTGTTCTGCCTTTCAGAGCCAGATTTTGATAGGGATGATGCCAGCTTCGGTATGTGCTACGTAGATGCTGGTTTTGACATTTTGGGTATTCCTTGCATACATCACTTGAGTAGGGCTATCTGTAGGTCTGCTACCGTTGTGACTTAATGACAGGGCTCGGTGTAATACACTACCATGAAGTAGCATTGAGGCATTTCCAAACAATGTGGACTATTGTCGTCAGCGTCAAACAGCAGTACATTTACAGAACGCCGATCTCTCCACGGCACGCCTAAAAATCTCACTTTCTCTAGCCAGTTCTCCAGCCCTATATGCTTTCATGTGCAGTGCGTCTTCAGGGTCCTGTTTCCACGTTTGCGGAGGTCTAACTCTGCCTCGTTTTCCGGAAACTGCGCCTTCCATGCCTATTCTGGTCAGGACACTATATTACGTGATCAGAATACTGGGAGAGGATGCTGTATATGAGCCAGTTCTCCTCGATGCCCAGATCATGTAGGAGGTCGATGTCTTTCTTCTTTTTGGTCCACGGTGTTCCAAGTATCTTCTGTAGCATGTCTTTCAGTTCAACAGCTTCAATTTGCATCTTCAAAAATTGAATGAGAAACCGAGACTCACAGCCGTAAGTTGCCACGGGGAAAATGCGTGAACCTAAAAGTGTTACTTTAACCCACTTGCAGTGTGTCTGTTCTCTGTGGATCGCACAATTCCTGTTTACCATAAGGATGGGTGCCATTTCTCTTTTTATTGTTTCTGTGAACAGGCGTTTATTCACTGCTTACTTGCTGGCCCTCATGTTCGCTGACAAGGATTTTGGTCGAAACGGTCGTTTTCTGTCTTGTGTCTTTTCTTTCGTAGTGCGTCCCAATCGCATTGTGTGTTTTCATCTCAAGTGGGAGACCTGTGTTCGAATTCTCGGTAAGGCTGTATATTGTTTCTGTCGGGGGCAAAATAAAATCCTCACCTAAACAGTCGTGGCGACAGCACCAGCCATGTGGCTTTAAATCCTCATAGCGATGGCCTGCAGTATATATATATATATATATATATATATATATATATATATATATATATATATATATATATATATGTCGGCATACTCTGTATATATGTGAATATGTTTGTGACAGCATATTCTGCATGTATATATATATATATATATATATATATATATATATATATATATATATATGTATATATATATATATATATATGTGTGTGTGTGTGTGTGTGAGCATATTCTATATGTATACGTATGTGTGTGTGTGTCAGCATATTCTCTATGTTCATGTATATACACTGACTCCTTTTTGTTCCAGAATCAGACGTATATCGGTAGCTCTTCTGAAACCCGTGATCATGTTTGTACTGCTAGAGCCCCAGCAGTCCGACCAGTACGCAGAGGTGCGAACAGGATTTCAGCTACTTCTGTCTGAAGCATACGGAAGTGTGGAGGATGAGCAGGCAGCAGAGCTGGTTCGTCTACTGCTGACACTGCTGCCGAAGATGCAGGTAATTGTTGGTTTTGTTATATCACTGTGGAATTAGTGCTTAGTAAAATCTGTGTTCTTTATTAATATCATGTCTGGTAGTCTGGTAGTCTTAGTTTCAGCTTCATAGCAAACGGGTCACCCCATCTTTGTTCCGCTCCTGTGCCAACGAAAAACACACAGAATGTTTATCTCAGTTTTAGAATTGCAGTTCATCATTGATGGTAGAAGAAGTCGCCAACAGATCAGCAGTTGCCCACGCGATCAATTTTAATCACACATGGGCACCACAACACTGCACGACAGGCATCGCGCCATTTTCTCAATCCACATTTCACACCAACACGTTGGTCACAGTCGAAAAAACATTTCAAATGTTATTAATATCATACTCTAGATGACGTCACAGAAAAGTCCAACATTTTAGAGGGTGGTAAGTCTGGGTTTCCTAGCTTCCTGATGCTTTAAACGACCACAAATATCCAACTGACCCTAACCCCAACCCACCTACGTCCCACGAGAGAGTGCAGCCTAGATTCCACGACTGCATGCACTCTAGGTCCCACGACTGCATACAGCCTATCTACCATCCCTAAAATATTGGACTGTCACGTGACCTGTGGATTTTCCCTGTTTGGGGTAGGATAATAATAAAGCACCAAAATATGTAAGCGTGTTTCAGAACTGATAGACGTCACACTTTAACAAACGTCTCGAAAACTCGTGTACAAATCAACACTAATTTTTGCATATGGCCTTAGATTTTCCATTTCATTATGAGTCTTAATTTACTATCGCATAGATGCTGCTGGTTTCTTAAAGCGGCGAATTTTTGTTGATCTTGTTTTTTAAAACTAATACTTTATGTATCCCTGAAAATTTAAAAAAAAATTTGAATAAACAGTAATTTGCATACATTGGAAATTGTTGCAAATCGGTTCACATTTGCAACCACGCATGGTGTTTATTTTGATAACCTATTCCACACACAGTAAAATAATCGCTTAGTTTAGGTATTTTTATATTTCATAAATAGACGTTCGCCAGCATGCCTGAAGGTCTGGAGTTCAAACAACGCTTTCTCCTTCTGGAGATAACTGTATTTTGAACCTTCACCGTAGTACCCCCCCCCCCCCCTTAGAATTAACCTTGGCTTACAGGTCCACACAACCTAAAACGGATATCAGGTAATAACCTAGAAGTAAAGGCGGCCGGCATGACGTTGACCACATCTCCCACTGAGGTCTAAATATTGATCTAAACAAATATGCAATGTACCAAGGGGGTAAAATGTAGGGTGAGCAGACGTCCTGTTTTCACCGGAACAGTCCACTTTTGTAGGTAGGGGGTGCCTAGTTGACCATGCTCTTAGTGCAGTTGTATCCATGGCGAGGCGCAAACGCCGCCTGGAGGTGACAGGTTCAATACCTGGCACGCTAACTATGGCTTTCGATTTTTATGTTGTATAGTGTGTTCTTCTATCTTTCTACTTCTTTCTATGAGTGCCTATCAATACACTTTCTGTTACTTGATTAATTCACTTTTGTAGGTGTGCCCTGGCCATACAAATATAGCAGTGAGCTGGAGAGTAAAACGTACGCATATAGTTATACCTGCAGACTTTATGAGATTTATTATTTTTAGATACTTATAATAATGCCTGAAATATGTTTATAAGACTTTTCACTGTATCTTGTTATTAACGGAGTTAGTAAACGGGTTAAACTCTTTCTTGGAGTGATCGATTGACGTTTTATCCCACCAGGACACCAGAAACCCCTTTTAGCCCATAGTTTGGGTTATATTAGGTCCTGTTGCAACAGTTGTGGGGAGGAAAAGGGGGGGGGGGCGTCCTAAAACAACACAATTGCCTCCCACATGAGGATAGTTTTTATAAAATGTGAAACCTCTTTCTTGTACTTTCTCGTTTTCAGCTCAAAATATTTGTGGTGTCTCCTGTTTTCAGCTCAGAACAGCGGGATGTCCCGTTTTCAGTTCATTCTTTCATGGTTACCATAGTTACCAAAACAAAGGTCCTTTACAGTTGGGAGATGGGGGGAGGGATGTTATTTTGTTATAACGTGACAGAAATAAACCAGGCTCATCTGATAACCGCTTCCTTCTGTCTGTCTCCAGTCTCCGTCATTAAACCAAATCTAAATCACTTGAATTATTAATCCCCAACACTTGTGTTTTTGTCTTTCTTTAAGCTTCATTATTTGACAACACTGGTGAGGTTTTTTTTTTTATAATACCCCGGCACAAAGCTGGCGTCCAGATGCACGAACAAACTTTCTGCTGGAGTGTACAGCCGGTGAACAAAGAAAAAGACGAAGACTTTCTTTGATAAACTTCCTGATTGATACTCGCTCAGTATATATCTTTATTTCAAGAAATAATCATTGTGTGTAGAGTGTGCTCTTGGTTACTGGCTTCTGGGAAAGGAACATTAGCCCGTTTATACCACGCGCCTCGCTTTGGAAAATCGCCTTATCCATAGTCTAGATGTTCTAAGCTCATTAGGTATCAGTGTTTAACATACCTTCATCTAAAACAGTTTTACTATTGCCACATTATCTGTAACTTAATTCTTTTTTTTTTTAGTTTGAAGCTCATTTTATTTTATTTTATATTATTATTTTATAAAATCTCTTGTCCTTACTAGTTACGGATCATTAACAGCTGTATTTCTACAACTCTTTTATTTCTACTATTATTATATATCACTATGAATTTTATGAATATTTTTCTAGCCTTCCTTTATTTTATTTTTATTATTCAACATCACCTTTTTATAATTTCTCACATGACCCCCCTCGTGGGCACTGGTGGTTGGAGTACTCTCACCTCTGTGATTATTGTGTACTTAGTTTATGTCAAGAAAGGCTCCGGCCGAAACGTCACTTTATGTGTTTTGTGCGCGTTGTTCTGCTTTCCTACTTCATTAGGCTTTTTAGTCACAGTTCACTGGTTTAATTTTCAAGAGGTAGTAAGCCGGTTTCTAACAGAAAGAAAACCTCATAGAACTGATAGCCTGGATACATAATCAGCCTCACCATCATTTTCCCATATAACCGCAAGTTGTTAGATAAGGTTGCTTTTGGCTGGTCAGATTCTTCCGCCTCTGTCGCTCAGGTGCGGTGGACGGTGTTTGCCCATTTGAAGTCCTTGCAGTCGGCCAAAGTGTGCATTCAGATTTTTATTGGTCTATCTCTTTTTCTTTTTCACTGTACGATCCATATTGTGTGGTTTTGAAGAAGCTGATAGATCTTATACTTGGTATTCCTGTAATGACAATTCCAGCATAACAGCGAACGGGTAAACCCATAGTTATTTCAGTCATGTGCCAACGAAAACCACAGAGAATGTCCAACATTGTCCTTTGTGAAAAAAGTGGCACCAGCTGCTGTATTGGCAAAGTCAGTACCATATGCTGGAGTCAGACCCTCAGGTGAGTTGCCTTTGTGAACTCGCATGTCAGCTACTGGTCCTTCGTGGTTCTCCAAAGCTTGCTCGGCGCACTTTGCTCTTGAGGCCATGTTTCTTTTCGAAGTTATAGGTAGGTTGGGCATGTCTGCAAATGTGGTCGGGTGTTTGAGGTCCTGTCTGACAGGCACACTGTGGGGACTGTACAATCTTTCTGTTGAGTCTTCTGATGGGGTCTTGTGGATGTTTACTGACATCTGATCGACCACTCGTTTAATTTCCCCCCTGATTCTCGAGTGCCGCTCAGAGCTCGCTGAAGTCCCTGCTGCATCATACTCTCCATGCAGGGGTGTTCGGTATGTTCTGCTTTACTTGTTACCTCATCCCACAGGTGACAACAGATCGCCTATACCTTGTGTAGTTGCAGTACGCCGTCCAGTGAGGCCAGTCTATCCAAACTATCTGTTTGCTCATTCCCGCACATGTCTGCATAGCCTGGGCAAGATTCCCGTGTAACTCTCACCACGTGGCGACCTTTGGATTCAGTTGATCTGCTTCCTGCAAATAAAGCCTGGTTCATGACCACCTCTAGTACTCTATGCATGTGTATGTGTATGTTTGCATATATATATATAAACACACACATATGTATATATAAATTGGTCTAAATGTTTTTTTTTTAATTTACTTCCATAAAGATAGCAATTTGTACATGAAAAATACCACCTAATGAGTTTGTGAAGTGTATTATTATAAGACGGTCTTATTTGCGGTAAAACACAGTAGCAGTAATTAGTGCACTGAACTACCAAACTATCGTGTCTGTAGCTCCAACCACAATTTGTTGTATAAATTCTAGCAAATTGTTTGTTAGGGGATCGACCGGTCTTCCTAAAAAAGTTCCTGAAACTGTTGGAGAACAGTATGATGCTGACGTACACCACATCGCCCGTCGTGAGCATTGGATGTGCTGTTTTAGTATATTATGCTATAATTGTGTATTCTTCTAGTCCCTGCAAGTGTGTGATTAAATAAATATTCATTTCCCATGCTTTCAACCCCCAAAAGGATCATAAACTATCAGCCACCTCACCCCAAGCTGGAACCGATGATTTTATATCCACGCCATCAGTTTGTTGGGTTCATATCCAAACAAATTTACCTAGTTGCTGTTTCTTGTGTTGCCTTTAAAGTCTTTTCCCTGTGGCTCGCCCGTATGTCTAAATAATATCTACACATTTTAATATATTTGCATATATTGATTTATCTTTGTGGTTCTAGGGTAGTGAAATAAATTTTTTTCTCCTCCTCCTCCTTCTCCTCCTCCTACTACTACCTCTTCTCCTTCTTCTTCTTCTTCTTCTTCTTCTTCTTCTTCTTCTTCTTCTTCTTCTTCTTCCTCCTCTTCTTCTTCTTCTTCTTCTTCTTCTTCTTCTTCTTCTTCTTCTTCTTCTTCTTCTTCTTCTTCTTCTTCTTCTTCTTCTTCTTCTTCTTCTTCTTCTTCTTCTTCTTTTTCTTTTTCTGCTGCTGCTTCTGCGTTTTCCTTCTTTTTCTTCTTCTTCTTCTTCTTCTTCTTCTTCTTCTTCTTCTTCTTCTTCTTCTTCTTCTTCTTCTTCTTCTTCTTCTTCTTCTTCTTCTTCTTCTTCTTCTTCTTCTTCTTCTTCTTCTTCTTCTTCTTCTTCTTCTTCTTCTTCTTCTTCTTCTTCTTCTTCTTCTTCTTCTTCTTCTTCTTCTTCTTCTTCTTCTTCTTCTTCTTCTTCTTCTTCTTCTTCTTCTTCTGCTGCTGCTGCTTCTGCTGCTTTTGCGTCTCCTTCTGCTTCTTCTTCTTCTTTCTGCTTCTGCTTCTGGTTTTTCTTCTTCTTCTTCTTCTTCTTCTTCTTCTTCTTCTTCTTCTTCTTCTTCTTCTTCTTCTTCTTCTTCTTCTTCTTCTTCTTCTTCTTCTTCTTCTTCTTCTTCTTCTTCTTCTCTTTATTTTTTTTCTTCTTCCCCCTTCCTCCTCCTCTTCTTCTGCTGCTGCTGTTTATTTAATATAAATTTAAAATGCTATTTTATAACTGTATCTCTACTATTTATGTAGCAAATCAATTACACGAGATATCAGTCCACCGAGACAAGCGGCTTCAACACTTTTTTAAACACTTTTTCACTGAGATCCCCAAATACTTACCGGTAGTCGACGAATCAAAAATTGTGAGGCACTTTACTATATTAGTGCATGAGGTACATACTAGTTAGTGTACACAGTACTAAACTAAGCGCCTTGTATAGGTGGAAGAACTATAGAAGCCATTCAAGCGTCAAACTGGCATCAAATGGCTAACTCGAAATTCCAGTACAGTGTGGGAAGAAAGGAAAGATTCACTTGACTGGCAGGCACCAGACATTAATAGTTCTATTTTGGAAGACAAAAGAACAGGCAATAAAAAGGTTGTACCTCGTGTAGAAATATAACAATCTTTCGCCACATGGGGCAAATGTATTAAAGGTTACTGTAACAGAGAATTACACCTATTGCTGAAAAGCACTTATGTACGTCACTATTTGATTGCAGGAAAGAAACAGGTTGCATGGATTTATTTCCTGTAGTAAAAAAGGATTGCGAAAGATTGTTGAATTTAATGATGAATTAAATATTATTTTACATCAAGATAAAGAGGAGTGGTTAGCCGAACAGCTGGAACGCTGGGCTCTCATTTGGGAGACCCGGGTTCAAATCCTCGGTAAGGCTGGGGATTTTGTCTGTCGGTGGCAAAATAAAATCCTCACCTGCACATTTGTGGCGACAGCACTAGCCATGCGGCCGTAAACCCTCCAGCTCAAATACCCAATGCCTACACCGCAGAAGTTGCAATAAAGGCAGTCATTTGCAGTTTTTAGTTTAAGATGAAGCTTTTTTGAAGTGAATAGAAACAAATTATGAGCTATTTAGCAGAATTATGTGCTACAACTGCTAGAAAACATAATGGCCATGTTCCACACGTGCCAAAGCGCGCTGAGAACACAAAAAGACATACCTGATATGTTTATGGTCAGTACAGGGGTGAGGCAGAGATGTGTGGTCTACCCTCTCTTGTTCTATATACACATAGAAAGAATCTCTAAAGAAGACACATTTAAAGTAGTCGACACAGAAAACACGAAACTTCAATTTCCAGAGGATGAATTAGATCCACACACAATAAACGAGCTGCCGTTTTGAAGACAATTAGCGCCTGAAGGAAATAGACTACAAACCCATTTGAACAAGCTATTTTCAAAAAGCAGAATGTTTAACGTTAAAGTAATTATGACCAAAACTGAGAATTTCTGGTCCGCTTCTTGTAGGGTTAAATGGTATTTTGCCGAAACAAGCTAAAGAATTTAAACATGTAGTATTTTCGTAGTACGCGAGAATTGATCGGGAAATAGAAACGAGATGCCAGCGAGCCAATGCACTTATATACCAACTGATACCGTTATTAAGACATCCAAACATAACTATCATCATCATCAAGTGCCTTGCCAGCTGGCGTAGGAGTTCATATATCTCCACATTTTTCGGTCTTTGGTTTTCTGAATCAGTTCCACTGATAATATTCTCCATGCCACTCTACTGTCTTCTACCATCATTTCTTTTGGTCTGCCTCTTCTGTCTTGATCGGTTTCGGTCGTCACAATATTTTCCAGTGCTCCTTTTCTCACCACATGACCAAAGAACTTTGTGTCCTTCTCATTTTTGTATATACTATTCTACTTTCATTAGCCATTTCCAGACAATCATTGTTAGTTATTCTGGCAGTCCAGGGGATTAGCTGCATTCTTCTCAAGAACATCTCAGTTGCCTCCAAACTTATCTTAATTCCAAGACTGACTGCCATACAACAGAACAGGGCCGATATAACATTTCACTATTCGTTTTCTGATGTTTAATGAGAATGATTTTCATCTTCTGAAATGCTGCCTTCGCCTGGCCAGTTCTGCTCTTCATTTCGGTCACACATCGTCCATCTGATGAAAGTCCCCAAATTCTGGAAATTATTGACTCGGTTAAGCACTTTCCCTTCTATTTCTATGTCACATTTTGGAGTCATCTTTTTCTTTCATATAACCATTGTTTCTGTTTTCTTGACATTAAAGAAAAGTCCCCCCCCCCCCCCACTCCCGCTTTTTTGTGTGCACTCTCTAGTACCACTGTGTCTAATAATTGTTGTAGGTCTTTTGCGTTTCAGCTATTATTACTGTATTATTATCTGCATAACAAAGATTTTTTTATATTATAACCTCTTATCAGTATTCCTGGTCTATAATTCTCTCCCAAAGTTCTACATTAGTTATTCTATCATACCATTTTATTCCCTCGATTCTGCGCAGGCACCAGTTAATGAATGTCTGTAATTTATTAGTAATTGCCTTGGTTGTTCTCCATGTTTCCGCCCCATACAATAGTACTGGTTTGACATTAGAATTAAAAATGTTTAGTTTAGTATTTCTTTTAATTTCTTTTGACCTCCACAAATTCCCTAGTGCTATGAAAGCACCTCTTGCCTTTTGTATTCTTATTTTAATATCTCTATCAGTTCCTCCATCTTTATCTACTTTACTGCCTAAATAGGTATACGACTCCACGTCTTCGAGTGGGGTGCCATTAAGAGAAACCACATTAGAGAAACCACATTACTATTTGCCTGATTTATTCTCATTAACTTTGTCTTTTCTTTATGGATTTTCAGACCAAGCTGCTATATATATATATATATATATATATATATATATATATATATATATATATATATATATATATATATATATATATATAATAGCTGTACCGAAAGTAGTGTATAAGTCGTTTTGAGGTATTATTTCAGAAATCGATCTCTCTTTATCCTTAGTAAAAGATGGCGGCCAAAAGTGATTGGTTCTTTCGTGTGGTTGCAACCACACGAACGTGTGGTTGCGACCGCCAGCATCTTTGTCCTTAGTAAATATCGATCGGGAGGCTGATGACAACACAAGTGATTGGTTTTAGGGAAAGGTATAGGAAATCTTCATAACTGCAGGTGACAGGTGGCGTTATATAAAACGGGGGCAGGCAGGAACACTATTTAGGTGAGCAGCGGGGGCAGGGGACCCGGGGCGACTATAAAGAAAACCTAGGAAGGCGACGTGGTGCTGATGACAACACAAGTGATTGGTTTTAGGGAAAGGTATAGGAAATCTTCATAACTGCAGGTGACAGGTGGCGTTATATAAAACGGGGGCGGGCAGGAACACTATTTAGGTGAGCAGCGGGGGGGGGGGGCAGGGGACCCGGGGCGACTAATAGAGTTGGTGCGGGTTTATGTGGATGTCTGTATAGGTGATTGTATGAGGGGAGCCGTAGGTGACAGGTGGCGTTATATAAAACGGGGGGCAGGCAGGAACACTATTTAGGTGAGCAGCGGGGGCAGGGGACCCGGGGCGACTAGGAAGGCGCCATGATGACCGGGGATGTATTAGAAAGGGCAGATTGGGCGCGTTGTCTCCATAGCAACTGGTTATTCATTGTCGGTATGTGGGTATTTTCTTTATTAGTTTCATAACGGCAGGTGACAGGTGGCGTTATACTGGTTATTCATTGTCGGTATGTTGGGGTGTGGGTATTTTTAGGCGGATTGGTTTAAGGAAGACAAATATTTCTTTAGTGCAGGGCCAGCTGTTGGTTAAAAGTGGCGGATGATTCATTTCCCCATGGCGGCCAAATCTGCTTGGTCTCTCTGGGAGGCTGTTCTTTATCCTTAGTAAATATCGATCGGAAGGCTGATGACAGCACACTTGACGGGTTTCAGGGGAAAGACATATGGTGCATAAATCGATATGTTGTCTCCATAACAAATGGTTATTCATTGTCGGTATGTTGGGGTGTGGGTATTTTCTTCGGGGAAAGGCAAATATTTCTTTAGTGCAGGGCCAGATGTTAGTTAAAGTGGCGGATTACCGGGGATATATTAGAAAGGGCGACTCGAGCGCCATCATCATCATCTGTGTCATGGTATTGAAGGGATGGTTTGAGCTGTAGTAAAAAGGAGGACATACGACAGAAGGGTAGCTGTCTTGTCATAGTGTCGAGGGCAGAAGAGAAGGGGCTTACCTGACATCGGTGAGCAGCGCGGCGGGCGGGGCAAGGGACACGGGGCGACAGGGCGACTAAAACGGTTGGTGTTGGTTTATGGGTTCTGTAATAGACAAAAAAAAAAAAAAAATTAGAAGTGGGTTGTTAGCGGGAGATATATATGTTATAAAACGAAACAAGTTACGGGATATGAAAATAGACAGAGGCAGCAGTGACAGCCGGCAGAGGGGGAGGGGGCGTTTTAGGGTTTAGGTAAAGAAACCTAGAAAGGTGGTTTGATGACCGGGGATATATACTAAAGGGCGACTTGAGCGCCATCATCATCATCATCATCTGTGTCATGGGAGCGAAGATCGACGTGGTTTGATGACCGGGGATATATACTAAAGGGCGACTTGAGCGCCATCATCATCATCATCATCTGTGTCATGGGAGCGAAGATCGACGGCTCAGGGATGGTTTGAGCTATAGTAAAAAGGAGAACGTACAATAGAAGGGTGGGCGGCTTGTCATAGTGTTAGATGTTGATAGTTTAAGTTTTAGTAAAAAAGGAAAACTTTAACAAAGAGGCGACCGTTGTGACATATTATTGGATATTGACCGCTCAAGGAGGGTATGAGTTAAAATAAAAAAACAATATGGTAATTTATAGCAAAATGGCGACTCTTGTGACATATTGAGGAGGCCGACCGCTTATGAAGGGTTTGAGTTGAAGTAAAAAGGGGACTTTATGGCAAAACGGCGACTTTTGTGTCATAGCAGCGAATGCCAACCGATCATTGAGGTTTTGATTTTAGGTAAAGATGGGAATTTATGGCAAAATGGCAACTTTTATGTCAACAATAATAAGGAATGCCGGCCGCGCAGAAATAGTTTAAGCTGTAGCAAAAAGGAAAACATACGACATTTGGCGTGTGTCTTATCATAGTGTTAGATATTGATAGGTTAGGGAGGGTTTAGTTGCAGTAAAAAAACGAAAGCGTTAACAGAAGGGCGACTTTTGTAACATATTGACGACAGGTGTGGCAAAGTGTCGGGTTCTGGTCGTACATATATGGTTGAGCTGTAGTTTAAAAAAAAAAGAAGAACTGTTGTGTCATAGTGTTAGATATCACCGCTCATAAAGGGTTTACGTTGTAGGTCAGAGGCGGCGCTACCAGACGACGAAGGTGGGCTGGGGCAATTTTAGGTGCGAAAAGGGCGCTATGTCTTTCTCGACAGACAGCGTAAACCACACACGAGCCGTTACATGTCTTTCACTGGTCTTTACAAGGCAATAACTGAAGACGCCAGATAACCCGATCACTATCCTTGGGGCAAAGGGGAGCTGGGGCAATTTTGGGTACCAAAAAGGCGCTATATCTTTCTCGACGGACAACGTAAAAGACACACGAGACATCGCATGTCTTTCACGGGTCTTCACAAGGCGATAACAGAAGACGCCGGGTAACCCGATCACTATCCTTGGCGCACAAAAGTCACCCGATGTTTTTCTTCATAGGACACCGTAAGCCACGGAAGAGAAAGAGCATATCTTTCACTGGTCTTGACAATTCGTCACCTAAGGTTCCTATTAAGTAGCTAACTGTCCTTCTGACACAGCAAATCACTCGATGGTTTTCTTTACCGGACACCACAAAGCACGCAAGAGACAGAGCATGTCTTTCACTGGTATTGTCAAGTCAGTTGCCGACGGTTCTTAGTAAGTAGTGCACTGCCCCTGGGACCCAGCAACCACCCGATATTTTTCTTGACGAGACATCTTAGGTCACTTAAGTCTTCCTCGTTGCTTCCGGCGTTGTCAGCGTCCTCGTTGTCGTCTTCCTTGTTGACTTCGGCGGGTCGTCGTCTTCGGCGTCATCGTCGCCTCTAATGTCGTCTTCGTCGTCGACTGCATAACCCAAGGTTTTTACTAACTGTCCCGGCTGCCTCGGACAGGATGCGACTTTAGGAAAACAGGAGACTCGTCGTCTTTGCAGTTGTCTTCCTCCTAATTTGCTCGTCTTCGGCGGTGTCGGCGCGTCGTAGGACAACGTTAGTCACTCGTTCACTAACCTCTCTTGGTAAGTCGTTAATTAACATTGGTACTATGCGAGTCGCTAAGATGTCTTTTCTGTTGGGGAAACACTTGATGTCTTGGTCCTTTGATACATCTTGAATCACACAAGATATGACACACATCTTTCACCAGCTGTCCCTGACGACTCGGACACACAGTGGCTTTCAGAAAACACAAGGCAGCTTTTTAGAAGCCAGAAGGCTACTTCAAGAACCCCAGAAGGCATCTTTTTACAAACCAGAAGGTGACTTTAGAAACCCAGAGGGATACTTTTTAGAAACCCGAGGGTGATGTGTAGAAAAAAAGAGACAACGGTTAGAAACAAGACGGCACCTTTTACGAAATATAAGCTGACTTTGACGAAACATTAGGCAACTTTTTTATTCAACATAGAGCGCCGTTTAAGAAACACGAGACGACTTCACTTATAAAGCCAACATTTTCTTTTCCCGACTAGCGAAAGGTCGCATACTTAGGAACACATAAACCTTTCTTACTCCTATCACTGCTCTCGCTAAACAAGAAACAACACAACAACTTGTCGTCGCACTGTCAAAACAAACAAAATAACCTTTTGTCATTGAGCTGGGGAAACTTGGAAACTGTTCAGAAGAAGAAGAAGAAGAAGAAGAAGAAGAAGAAGAAGAAGAAGAAGAAGAAGAAGAAGAAGAAGAAGAAGAAGAAGAAGAAGAAGAAGAAGAAGAAGAAGAAGAAGAAGAAGAAGAAGAAGAAGAAGAAATGAACAGTTTCCAAGTTTCCCCAGCTCAATGACAAAAGGTTATTTTGTTTGTTTCGACAGTGCGACGACAAGTTGTTGTGTTGTTTCTTGTTTAGCGAGAGCAGTGATAGGAGTAAGAAAGGTTTATGTGTTCCTAAGTATGCGACCTTTCGCTAGTCGGGAAAAGAAAATGTTGGCTTTATAAGTGAAGTCGTCTCGTGTTTCTTAAACGGCGCTCTATGTTGAATAAAAAAGTTGCCTAATGTTTCGTCAAAGTCAGCTTATATTTCGTAAAAGGTGCCGTCTTGTTTCTAACCGTTGTCTCTTATTTTCTACACATCACCCTCGGGTTTCTAAAAAGTATCCCTCTGGGTTTCTAAAGTCACCTTCTGGTTTGTAAAAAGATGCCTTCTGGGGTTCTTGAAGTAGCCTTCTGGCTTCTAAAAAGCTGCCTTGTGTTTTCTGAAAGCCACTGTGTGTCCGAGTCGTCAGGGACAGCTGGTGAAAGATGTGTGTCATATCTTGTGTGATTCAAGATGTATCAAAGGACCAAGACATCAAGTGTTTCCCCAACAGAAAAGACATCTTAGCGACTCGCATAGTACCAATGTTAATTAACGACTTACCAAGAGAGGTTAGTGAACGAGTGACTAACGTTGTCCTACGACGCGCCGACACCGCCGAAGACGAGCAAATTAGGAGGAAGACAACTGCAAAGACGACGAGTCTCCTGTTTTCCTAAAGTCGCATCCTGTCCGAGGCAGCCGGGACAGTTAGTAAAAACCTTGGGTTATGCAGTCGACGACGAAGACGACATTAGAGGCGACGATGACGCCGAAGACGACGACCCGCCGAAGTCAACAAGGAAGACGACAACGAGGACGCTGACAACGCCGGAAGCAACGAGGAAGACTTAAGTGACCTAAGATGTCTCGTCAAGAAAAATATCGGGTGGTTGCTGGGTCCCAGGGGCAGTGCACTACTTACTAAGAACCGTCGGCAACTGACTTGACAATACCAGTGAAAGACATGCTCTGTCTCTTGCGTGCTTTGTGGTGTCCGGTAGTAGAGAAAACCATCGAGTGATTTGCTGTGTCAGAAGGACAGTTAGCTACTTAATAGGAACCTTAGGTGACGAATTGTCAAGACCAGTGAAAGATATGCTCTTTCTCTTCCGTGGCTTACGGTGTCCTATGAAGAAAAACATCGGGTGACTTTTGTGCGCCAAGGATAGTGATCGGGTTACCCGGCGTCTTCTGTTATCGCCTTGTGAAGACCCGTGAAAGACATGCGATGTCTCGTGTGTCTTTTACGTTGTCCGTCGAGAAAGATATAGCGCCTTTTTGGTACCCAAAATTGCCCCAGCTCCCCTTTGCCCCAAGGATAGTGATCGGGTTATCTGGCGTCTTCAGTTATTGCCTTGTAAAGACCAGTGAAAGACATGTAACGGCTCGTGTGTGGTTTACGCTGTCTGTCGAGAAAGACATAGCGCCCTTTTCGCACCTAAAATTGCCCCAGCCCACCTTCGTCGTCTGGTAGCGCCGCCTCTGACCTACAACGTAAACCCTTTATGAGCGGTGATATCTAACACTATGACACAACAGTTCTTCTTTTTTTTTTAAACTACAGCTCAACCATATATGTACGACCAGAACCCGACACTTTGCCACACCTGTCGTCCTTTTGCTATTTTTCCCACTACACTTTAAACTACGGATGAGTGGCCGGCCTCCCATAATATGTTACAAAAGTCGCCCTTCTGTTAACGCTTTCGTTTTTACTGCAACTAAACCCTCCCTAACCTATCAATATCTAACACTATGATAAGACACACGCCAAATGTCGTATGTTTTCCTTTTTGCTACAGCTTAAACTATTTCTGCGCGGCCGGCATTCCTTATTATTGTTGACATAAAAGTTGCAATTTTGCCATAAATTCCCATCTTTACCTAAAATCAAAACCTCAATGATCGGTTGGCATTCGCTGCTATGACACAAAAGTCGCCGTTTTGCCATAAAGTCCCCTTTTTACTTCAACTCAAACCCTTCATAAGCGGTCGGCCTCCTCAATATGTCACAAGAGTCGCCTTTTTGCTATAAATTACCATATTGTTTTTATTTTAACTCATACCCTCCTTGAGCGGTCAATATCCAATAATATGTCACAACGGTCGCCTCTTTGTTAAAGTTTTCCTTTTTAACTAAAACTTAAACTATCAACATCTAACACTATGACAAGCCGCCCACCCTTCTATTGTACGTTCTCCTTTTTACTATAGCTCAAACCATCCCTGAGCCGTCGATCTTCGCTCCCATGACACAGATGATGATGATGATGATGGCGCTCAAGTCGCCCTTTAGTATATATCCCCGGTCATCAAACCACGTCGATCTTCGCTCCCATGACACAGATGATGATGATGATGATGGCGCTCAAGTCGCCCTTTAGTATATATCCCCGGTCATCAAACCACCTTTCTAGGTTTCTTTACCTAAACCCTAAAACGCCCCCTCCCCCTCTGCCGGCTGTCACTGCTGCCTCTGTCTATTTTCATATCCCGTAACTTGTTTCGTTTTATAACATATATATCTCCCGCTAACAACCCACTTCTAATTTTTTTTTTTTGTCTATTACAGAACCCATAAACCAACACCAACCGTTTTAGTCGCCCTGTCGCCCCGTGTCCCTTGCCCCGCCCGCCGCGCTGCTCACCGATGTCAGGTAAGCCCCTTCTCTTCTGCCCTCGACACTATGACAAGACAGCTACCCTTCTGTCGTATGTCCTCCTTTTTACTACAGCTCAAACCATCCCTTCAATACCATGACACAGATGATGATGATGGCGCTCGAGTCGCCCTTTCTAATATATCCCCGGTAATCCGCCACTTTAACTAACATCTGGCCCTGCACTAAAGAAATATTTGCCTTTCCCCGAAGAAAATACCCACACCCCAACATACCGACAATGAATAACCATTTGTTATGGAGACAACATATCGATTTATGCACCATATGTCTTTCCCCTGAAACCCGTCAAGTGTGCTGTCATCAGCCTTCCGATCGATATTTACTAAGGATAAAGAACAGCCTCCCAGAGAGACCAAGCAGATTTGGCCGCCATGGGGAAATGAATCATCCGCCACTTTTAACCAACAGCTGGCCCTGCACTAAAGAAATATTTGTCTTCCTTAAACCAATCCGCCTAAAAATACCCACACCCCAACATACCGACAATGAATAACCAGTATAACGCCACCTGTCACCTGCCGTTATGAAACTAATAAAGAAAATACCCACATACCGACAATGAATAACCAGTTGCTATGGAGACAACGCGCCCAATCTGCCCTTTCTAATACATCCCCGGTCATCATGGCGCCTTCCTAGTCGCCCCGGGTCCCCTGCCCCCGCTGCTCACCTAAATAGTGTTCCTGCCTGCCCCCCGTTTTATATAACGCCACCTGTCACCTACGGCTCCCCTCATACAATCACCTATACAGACATCCACATAAACCCGCACCAACTCTATTAGTCGCCCCGGGTCCCCTGCCCCCCCGCTGCTCACCTAAATAGTGTTCCTGCCCGCCCCCGTTTTATATAACGCCACCTGTCACCTGCAGTTATGAAGATTTCCTATACCTTTCCCTAAAACCAATCACTTGTGTTGTCATCAGCACCACGTCGCCTTCCTAGGTTTTCTTTATAGTCGCCCCGGGTCCCCTGCCCCCGCTGCTCACCTAAATAGTGTTCCTGCCTGCCCCCGTTTTATATAACGCCACCTGTCACCTGCAGTTATGAAGATTTCCTATACCTTTCCCTAAAACCAATCACTTGTGTTGTCATCAGCCTCCCGATCGATATTTACTAAGGACAAAGATGCTGGCGGTCGCAACCACACGTTCGTGTGGTTGCAACCACACGAAAGAACCAATCACTTTTGGCCGCCATCTTTTACTAAGGATAAAGAGAGATCGATTTCTGAAATAATACCTCAAAACGACTTATACACTACTACCGAATAGTGATTTTTACTTTTCGGCCGAATACGAATAGCGGGACCAACTATTCGGCCGAATACGAATACTATATAGTGTAAATATATATATATATATATATATATATATATATATATATATATATATATATATATATATATATATATATATATAGAGAGAGAGAGAGAGAGAGGAGAGGAGAGACTGCAGGGAAGAGAGCTAATCACCACACCGCCTGTCAGTTAAGATGAGTGGCTCCTTGTTTAATTAGCTAAGTTGCAGTGTAGGTTTGGTTAGTTTTCAGTTCAGATTAGGCTAAATTAATTATAAACCCATTCCCACCTGTGCATTAGTGAAATAGATAGCCACACGGAGATAGTCGGCAGTCAGTTATAACGCTTCCCGGTATGGGTTCCGGGGCCCCATTATGGGGAAAACAATAATAGACCCACCGCCTTACGTGTCGTAAAAGTCGACCTAATGGAAGCTTCTTTCGAAGTCGATGTATATCTGCCTGAGAGTCTACAGTCAACACACAAATGAGTTAGAACTGTGAAACGGATGTGCAAAGGTAGACGAACAATCCGAACTTTCCATTGGAGTTTACAGCCGGCGAACAGAAAGAAGAAAATAGTAATATTTGAGTTTGAACATGCTAGTTCGTCAGGCACTTTCTTTGCTCACTCGTTTTCTTCTTTTATTTTTTGCCTAGAATGCCTCGCGGCGTCAGGGGCAGGAAGAGATCTCTGGCACGACCCCTTCGGTTCGCTTCATATAGTTCTTTTCAGTGTCTCTGATTTTTCTTCCGTCCATATTCTGCGCGGTTGACCTCTGATTTTGTAACCGCTGTATCTGTATAACATTGATCTCTGTGGTGCCCCATCTGATGCCAATCTTGTTACATTGCCAAACTATTTGGTTTGTTGTCTACCTATACAGTACAGTATTGATTCTATGCTGACTCACCTTCTGATATCATTCGCAACAACTGTGAGGCTGTTCGGAGCCGCGATGATTTTTGTGGCTTATAGCTGGCCTTCCGGCGCCAATGTCTTGGGTTTAGGTGTTTCGTTGACATTATCCGGTCGAAACTGACCTTGGCTCCCAGCCTAAAATGAATGCCATGTAATGTCCTTTAAAACAAAAGCCAAAAAAGATTCCTCAATTTTTTTTTTTATGAGTCTGCTAGTGTTTTTGGTTTTACAGTGTTAACCGGTGCGACTCTCGTACCACTGTCTGAAAACTGTTTTCCGCAGAAATTAGACCCCAGTACTTGAGGATTATGCAGGACATCAGAAGTCTTTCTTGGCAGTGATGACACGTCGATTGCAAAGACCATACTTCAAGGAACATTCGGGGGTAGTCGAAGAAAAGGAGAGCACAGAAGAATCAGGAATGACAATATCAAGAAATGGACAAAACTAAGTTATCATACATGTATTCTTCAAGCGGAAGACAGACAGATTTTGGGCCTTACATGCTAGTGCTTCCATCGATACACCTCCGCGACTATAACGGTCAAGGGTTGTTTGTTGTGTTTAGTCTTTTGTATTAGACAGACCAAAGACAAACGCAGAAAGGAATTAGAGGGAGATTTGAAAGAGGGAGGGGAGGGGGGGGGGAATAACATGGCTTGAGTTACGCTACGGTAGTATAATTTGGTTCAGTCTCTGCTCCATTTAGGGACAAAGACAGCAGAGGAGACGAAAGAAGAAGCCCTGTTTATGTTTCTGCCCTTAAAGAAGCCCTGTTTATGTTTCTGCCCTTAAAGAAGCCCTGTTTATGTTTCTGCCCCTAAAGAAGCCCTGTTTATGTTTCTGCCCTTTTGGAAGCCCTGTTTATGTTTCTGCCCTTAAAGAAGCCCTATTTATGTTTCTGCCCTTAAAGAAGCCCTGTTTATGTTTATGTCCTTAAAGAAGCCCTGTTTATGATTCTGTCCCTAAAGAAGCCCTGTT
Source organism: Candidula unifasciata (assembly GCA_905116865.2). NCBI lineage: Eukaryota > Metazoa > Mollusca > Gastropoda > Stylommatophora > Geomitridae > Candidula > Candidula unifasciata. Next base: position 32,681 of record CAJHNH020001855.1, read on the forward strand.
TATGTTTCTGCCCCTAAAGAAGCCCTGTTTATGTTTCTGTCCTTAAAGAAGCCCTGTGCAGTGCAGTACGCCGCTTGGACTATAGCACTGAGAAAACCACTCACTATCCCTCTGCATTTTCCTTGCGTTTTCACTGGTTGATGATCATCATCATCACCACCACCAATGATCTTTCTGATTGACAGGTGCGATTATGTTAGACCAAATGTTTATGGTCTCCAGTAAAATGTTTCAGCCTGTTAGTCGACCATACCTTTATGTGCCATAACAGAAGGCAACCAAAAACTGTTTCTCGTTACATTAGTAAAGACATGTTATTGACGAAAATCGACCCAATAATTCATAAGGGTAAAAATATAAACGATGGTGGTTGGCTCTTTGTAATGTGATTTACAGCTAAACTCCAATGTCTGCGCCTTTTGATCGAACACCTCCAAGTTAAGTGAATCGCGAATTTATATTTAATTAGTCACCTCTTACCACATGCTTGTAAAAGAGAACAGAGTATATTCCCCCCCCTCCCCCCCCAATCACCCTAACCTTATGGGACCCTGAAACCCTACGAATGACGCTTTTGACAAGCCCCTCAGTCGATACATCAGCCAACTGTGAACGCGTCTTTATGAGGGTATTCACACTAGCAAGCATGGATATTCCCGACCAAGATGGTCATAAAATGAACAATGCTGTTACTGCCCTTGTTTTGTCTACTTAGTTGTGTATTTGTGCGCATGTATATATGTAAGTCCTTTTGTGTGTATGTGCATTGGTATATGCCTGAGTGTGTGTGTATGTTAGTATGTGTGTTAGTGTGTGTGTGTGTGAGAGAGAGGAGCCGTGTGTATGTGTGTATTTTATCATCCATGCTTTTGTGTATGTTTTTTACCTCTTGATTTTCATATAATGCATATTATTTTATGAAGATAGCGTGTTTATTGATGAAAAACAACTACTGTGTGAAAGATGGGTGTTTAAGAAGGTTGAATGTAAGATGGACCTGCGTGCCGAATTTGTGACTCTTTAAAAATAAAGTTCGTTTTTTTTAACCAATTCTATTGTGTTAATTTCACTCAAATAAAGTCCAGCGGATCGGCTTTATTGCACCAGGGTTTTTCCCACAAGGTTCGGCCGCGCTCTCCCTTTCTCTTCCTCTCTCTCTCTCTCTCTCTCTCTCTCTCTCTCTCTCTCTCTCTCTCTCTCTCTCTCTCTCTCTCTCTCTCTCAGCAGAATGGCTAACCGCCTGCCCAGATTCACACAAAGCACGAACTACGTTGCTCATGTGACCATCCCAATAGTCTCTGATAAATAAGGCGTCCGTGAAACGATTCTACGATTTTCAGAGTGCGTGGCAAACGGCCCGACCACCTCGTCACGGAGACCCACAATTTCACCTGTTTTGTTAAAGTCGAAATTATCATGGCTACGGAAATTTTCAACATGCTACTTTTTATATCATTCTCTTGTCTAGTATTTCTTCTTGTACAACGGAATGCTCTACCCCCCCCCCCCCCCCCCCCCCCACCTTTTTTTTTTGTTTCATTACTACACGATACGCTTCTTTTGTTTTTCTTAAAGGTGGAGAAAAGGACAAATATGGTTTCTGTATCTCACCTGGTTAAAGAGATGGCGTCGCTGATAAATGTAAAGCTGAGCTCCGGAAACCAAGACAACCAGCTTGGTCACAAGGAAGACCAGAAGCAATCTGTGGCAACATGGCAATCACTGGCCGAGGATCTGTTTACTGCAGGCTTGGAAACAATACTGCTGTGCTGCAGAGTCGGTGTCCCCTGTGCAGGTGTCTTGGCAGAGCTGATTAAATTAGCCCACTTTGGCAGTCAGGTAAAGGGATTTGTGTTTCCATTGTTAATTAACCAGACGCTTTGTAATTTTTTTTCCCTTTTCAGAATATTTTGCCGTCTCCACAATGCGAACCCGTTTCTGTCTGGGAATATTACGTGGTGAGGCCGCGTTCTCTTTCACTGTGAGACTCTCGTGCCACTGTTTGAAGACTGTTCCCCGCAAAATTTGAACCCCGGCACTTGAAGGCTATCTTCTTCTTCTTTGCATTCACCGGCTGTAAACTTCTGCGGAAAGTTCTGGGTATTCATCCACCTCAGGATTTTACACGTGTTCCAGAACCTGAATGTTCAGTCTACATCCTTTTTACAGATCTGATTTCTTTGTATGCAGTTAGTTTACTTTTACGACATGCTTGTTGGGGAGGCAGTGGGTCTGTTCATGTTTTCCCCACAATTGGGCCCCGGAACCCAGGCAGGGAGTTGAGGGTTAAACAAATGAAGGTGAGTGAAAAGTCAACTACGCTAGCTAAGAATAATAAAAGTACACAGATTAACACTGTCTGCCAGTGACCATCCGTCGACTGCAAGTCCAAATGCCAAGTCTAACACTTGTCCGATGAACCAATCGAAAGCTTCTCAACATGGTCGTAAGTAGTAGACCGATCTAATTTGCTACCGCAGTGACAATATCAGTAATTCTCACAACACCAGTTACAAATCACCATATCGTCGTGTCCCTGTCCGAGAACATGCGGTAAAGTACAGCAGGAGAAGATCGAGGCCTGGGAGTCATGACCCAGGTCGGTCCACTTTCCGAGATTGTATAGGAATGGTAGCGGGTCGAAACAATCGTCGACGAGGGATCTTTCTACTGACGATCGATGGACCCCTGCTGTACATGCTTCCATGTGGTGTTCTTCTTATTATTGTAAGTCGTCATATGTCACTGAAATGCTGGGCAGGGCATCCGAGCAAATGGAAGGAATGTGTGGATGAGCAGCGAGGATGATCTGTCCTGTCGACTGACTTATATAAGAATTTCAATATATAAGAATTTCCATTTTTGACTTTCTTTTGTTTTATAGCTGTATATTTGACATATTTCATATCTGTATTCTCCAGGCTACCATCAACTCAAACATGGTGTTGCTGAGTGACATCCTTGGAGATACCCATGTGTTTACCAACCCTCAGTTCGTGTCTCTAGGTAATGATAATGTCTTGTATGATCACATTTTATTGTTATTAAAAAGGAAACATGAACATTTTTGTATTGGGTAACAGAAGTCATATTATTTGATAGGAGCGGAAATATGGTACAATAAATGTTTGATGAGAATACCCTGGACAGATTTTTTTTAAAAAGCGTAAGGACGATGTCTTTAAAGAAACTGACTCACTAAGAGAGCTGAATGTAGGAAATACTCTACATGCTTTGGCTATCTTATGAGAAGGAAAACAAAACTGGAGTATATCGTGACGGTGGGGAAGGTTGTAGAGGGAAAGAGGCAGAGGGAGACAGAGATAAGATGCCGGACAGTTTGACATCATGGCATGGAAGATCATCTGTGTCAGAAGGCTGGGGAAGGCATGACTACCAACACCACACAGCTTGAGACTGTAGGAAAAAGAAAAACAAACCTTGTATTATCTTGCTCTTTCGGGTTACAAATCACCATCATCCATTTATATCGTTACCTGGGACTTGCAGCCTAGCCTTCCACTCCATCCTGTCCTGTGCAGGGCTCTAGATATCACGAATAGTATCTAATCCAGCACCTTTGGCTTCTCTCGGAACGTACGTCTTAGGTGATTTTCCAAGGCGTCCTCGTTTCCTCAGTCCTTTTCTTTCCCATTTCATTGACTTTTAGTTAATCTTTGTCTGTTTCTCCTCAGATATATTGCCATTTATTTTGTCCTACAACTGATGATACGCGCCATTTTCCAAATATTTCTCTTTTCCTTCACTTAGCTTATCCCGTTTCACAAGGCTAAAAATGGGTTATATAATCTCTAATAATTTTACTTAGTATGGTTTCTGGATTATTCTTTGCCGCACTACTTATCCTGAATTATTTAGTGTTGATGTCACTATCATAGGTTCCTTGTTGATTTAAACTGTCGCACGCCCACACCCACACACAGGCAGGCACACACACGCACACACACAGACGAAGCGTGATCAAATGAATCCTTCCTATGGTTATTACAAACCAGGCCCGGCTGTATAAATAGAGAAGGCCGTGTTACAAACATAAGAAAGGCTTATAAGTAGGTGTCCCTGAAATCCACAAAGCAACTGTTAGGAGGCAAGCGTGTCGCTAGGGAGGTTAAAAAAAATTGCCGTACACATTCTAACAGGGCGTCACACTGCTTAACTGAGATCAGAAGAACATCGGGGGGGGGGGGGGGGGCTGCACGAACAGTATTTCTTTATACACGCTGGCTGTTTTGCTAAATGAAAAGAAAAGGTAAAAAAAAAAGTGGTGAAACCAAGAATCATTGCCTCACATTCGCAAGAAAATCATATCACCCTCAACGTCGTAATGCAGGAACAAGTGCATATATCTTGGTAATGGCAGTCAGTTGCACGAACTCGCACTTTTTACACACAGACAAACGCAGGCACGCATGTACACAGCCTGCCAGATTGTATACTTAAAGAAAATATACGACCTACTTATGCCTAACCCCTGTAACCAGCCTAGGCTTAGACTGAAGGACCGGAGACACAAGATTGCCGACAAATGTGCATCTGATGCCACTTAGCCGCTCTGTATATAACCACGGCAGACTGTTAATTCCTCTTTGTCCCAGCCACTAATCGCGCCCACTTTCACATACCAGCAATCGATACCTTACCGCCGACGAAATGAGTCTCATTACTGGCCGTTAAGGAAGTTGAAAACTGTAGTAATGTGAGAGGCTTATGTCGATGTATGAGATTAGTATCGGTTACATTGTATGGATGAGACGGATAAACACGTCTAAACGATCACATACCGGTCTGAAGTAACAAAAAGTAAAGGAACTTTTTCCACGCTTTCAGACGTATTGGGCATATAATAAAGCAAAGGTCCCTTTTCCGCGCCTGTAAGTGTATAGGGCATATAGGGCTAGACCTATAATTTTTTAGGGAAAAAAATATGTTGTTTTAAGTCATACAAACTCATAATGTCAAACTCGCAAAGTCATTCTGTTAGTGAACAGAACCCAGAATAAGACGTTCAAGGTTGTTTAGTAAACGGCGTATTCACAAATTAGCGTTAAGTTATTATGTGTCATATAGTTGGCTTATCAACATTGACGTTAACATCAGTTTCCTAATGAGCTTTTTTTTTTTTAGTGCCAAATTTATAACTGTGCAGAAGGTTATGTTTTACTGTACCAGCACTTCCACCGGGAGGATAAGATAGGTCGTTTATATTGTGATATTCATGATGCAGAGATACGAACAAAACTGAAGTTTGCTCTGGGTAGGGCATAATTTATTATTACGCCTCTGAAAAAAAAATGAACTCGAATTAACGTGTTTACTGTAAAATGTACATTTTCATTCTGCTTATTTACAGTGGTGATAATATCAAAGAAATTATCTGATTAGCAAATTCCTGAGCATTTTTGCTTTTGCGTAATCGATATTCAAAGGTTACTTCCAAAAATCAAATCATAGTGATCTTACAGGAAGTTTGGTTCCCCCCCCCCCCCCCCCCCACAAAAATAAAATAAAAAAAATAAATTGCAAACGGATTCTTGAAAAATCTGAACGGACTACTTAATGGTAACATACGTGCAAGACTCCATTATACGCTGACATTCAAACATCCTTGTCTTTCTCTGCTGGTGCGTGCTCTCTATAAAGTCTCCAGCGGTTAACCCCTGCATGAGGTCTCGATTTCTGATTAGCCATTCCACAGCTGGCCTTAGGAATTCTCGAAGTTTTAGATCAACCATCTCATGTCAGCTGCTTCGTAGAAAAGGAATTTTGACATATTTAGTCACATGGTACTCAACGCCCCAATGGTGAATGTGGTAATATATATCTTACTGACGTTCTCGTAGAAAAAGAATTTTGACATATTTAGTCACATGGTACTCAACGCCCCAATGGTGAATGTGGTAATATATATTTTACTGACGTTCTCGTAGAAAATGAAATTTGGCATATTTGGTCAACGTGTACTGAAAGATATAGGGGCTTTTGAGTTGCAATGCTATAGAAAGATTCTCAGAATATCTTGGACGAAAAAGAGGAGAAATACTGAAATCTTGAAAGATCTGAACATCAAGGAAGATTGGCTAATAAACAGCATCCTGTCTCGAAAGCTAAAATATTTTGGTCATATCAAGCGCCACGACGGATTGGAAAACAATTATAGCAGAGAGCATGGTACTAGGAGGGAGGGGCAGAGGCCGGCCAAAACGAAGATGGGCACAGGATATAAGTGACTTCTTGAGTATGAAAGTACACGAGGCGGGAGAACTGGCGAGAGACCGAATTTCTTTCCGGCAGACCGTGATGAGAGCGACGTTCTGCAAAGCCAAATGATAATGATGGTACTAAAAGCCTGGATTTTGAATGTGGTAATAAATATTACTATCGTTCTCGTGTTTACAAGAGGTATCTAAAGACGCACCTCGCCCTTCTCCCCCTCACATGGAACCGTAGGTTACTTAGCAACCGCAGGGTTTTGATTTGAGTTTTTCGCCTCCGGATGTGCATTCTGCAGGATTAGCACCCCTTGAATGAGAATCAGACAGTTAAAATCCCGGAAACCTTGTTCAACCGTATAGCCAAATGAAAAGTAAGTCAAAGTGAAGGGTCTTTATCCGCGCCTCTAGGCGTATTGGGTATATATGACTAGACCTGTATTTTATAGACCAATCGGCACCTGATGGGTGATGTGGTCAGCATCATTCCGGCCACCTTTACTTCCCATGACTGCCCCTGGTACCCACCCAAGACTGGGTCGACTTGAGAGCCAAGGTCATTTCTGAATAAAGTCCGATTCCGTCAGGACTCGAACCCACGACCTTCCAATCCGCAGGCGAGCTTTATAGCCACACAGCACAGTTATATTCGGGTACCACAAAACGGTTGCGAGTAACCTGTTGTCCAGTGTTAATGGGTTGTGATATGTCCTTACTACCGTTGGCTACCAAGTATAACTGTTTAGTACGGTAGAACGGTATTTCTGAGATTTATTCCTATTGTGCTCGCATTCGAATAGTCACTCTTGAGTCATTGATTGTCACTCTTTTAGGCAGCAACTTGAGAAAAGGAAAAGAAAAAAGAGAGGAAGGAGGGTGACAATTCTCGTGTTTTTTTTTAAAATCTTCTTCTTCGTTCACCAGCTGTAAGCTCCGGTGGAAAGGCCTGGCTGTTCGTCCACCTGGACTATGGCTTTGTGCCAGGGCCTGAGTTTTGCATCTACATCCGTTTTACTGGACATTTAACCAGATTGTGACCGTACCATCAGTATTGGAACTCTGCGCTGGCAGCTGAAGATGTGGACGGAGCATGCATGGGAATGCACATAGTGCTGTGATGTCAATTCTTGACAAAGCTTAACTCAGCTCAATCCGTTTTACTAGCTTTTTTATGTGCAGTTTGTTGTTCCTTGTCACTCGGGCAGATGCAATCCGACGTCGATGATAGCGCTCAGGTAGACTTATACGACATGCTTGTTAGGGGGCAGTGAGTATATTCTAGTTTTTCACACAATGGGGCTCCCGGAATCCACAAGAACATTTTAAAAATCAATGATATTATAAGTACACTGGTAGTACACTCTCTAAGATTGCTGTAGGTTCATTTCTTGATGTTGTCCTCCCACCTGTCTGCTTCTTTACTTCCTCTTGTATCTCTTCGGGTGTCGAGGGAGATATCAGCTTCTTGTTCTTGCTCTTTCGGCCACCTTCACCATAGACACATCGAGCGGTTTCTCTGATGTTATCTTTCCATTTTCCTTTTGGTCTGCCTCATGCTCTTCGCTCATTTCTTCTTTTGGTCTGTGCCTTGTGTGGTGGGGGCCATCACATAGCATTCTCTCTAACCATTAGATTTGATGTCTTTGTTTTTTTGTTTTTTTTAAGAATTGGTCTATGCCGACTTTCTCTCATGTTACCTCATTCCTGGCTTGATCTCTTCTGGCCGCTCTTGTAGCCCTTCTAAGACATAAGTTGCTAATTTTCTATTCTGATTTGTTGTGAGTGACCACGTCTGGCACTGGTAGCACAGGTTTGGGATGATTGTGCTTGTGTTTGAGATATTTCTTTGTGCTGATGTGCATTGTCTTGTGTTGTTTAAAAAAAAAAATGAAAAGATGGTAGGGTTGGAGGTAGCTGTTGCAGTACTTGGTTTGCTTTACTGCATAGGATGATTTCTTCATCTAATTTTCCATCTTCGCCCACCTGTATCGTTGTCTATCTCTTGCTGTCTCTTGCCTTCTTTTGTTTCCCCTCGAGTATGGCTGGTAAAGGGGTTTTATGTCTGTTATTGTTTTATCTCTCTATCCCCATCTCGCTCTCTCTCTCTCTTTCTCTCTCTCTGTCTCTCTCTCTGTCTCTCTCTCTCTCTCTCTCTCTCTCTCTCTCTCTCTCTCTCTCTCTCTCTCTCTCTCTCTCTCTCTCTCTCTCCCCCCTCTCTTTTTTTTAAAACTTTTTTTTCAATATCTCTCGCATCATTAGCAGTCTTTCAAGGACGTCCGTATTTTTGTTGTTGTTGTTGTTGTTGTTGTTATTGCTTAGACTACCATGGTACCAGTGTCTGTCACGTTGCTTCTGAACTTGAATCATGACTGCCCTACATGTTTTATTCATGTCTAGTAAAAGTTTAATCCATCACAGAATGTGAACATAGTTCAGATTTTAGGATATGTTATGAGAAAGAATTCCTTACTCTTCTTCTGCTTTGTCCTCAAAATAGGATTGGTACACTGTGTTTAGACTACCCTTAGGTGGCAATATCTACGCCTTTCTTGTCAACACATCTGATTTGAGTATAAACCTAACTAATCGACTTCTACGACATGCTTGTTAGGGTGACCGTGTTTCTATTTCTGTTTCCCATAAAATAACGCATCTGGAACCCACACGGGGTATAAGAAGGAATAAACTCGAATACACTAGTGAACAAAATTAGATGCGCCTATGTAAGAACTATTGGAACAACGCCTATAATTAAATTTTTTTGAAACAAAGACTGGTCATTTAATAGTAATTAATCCAGAGAATCTAGTAACGAGAGCGTACAACATGAAAGTGGAAACACCAAGATATAGGGGACGTCAAAAGGGAATATGGATTGAAGGAGTCACTAATACACAGAAAATGTCAAAATAAAATAAACTCGATAACTTTAAGATAATCTTGATGTGCAAAGAGCAAGCAGTTAAAAGCTACTTGCATACAATTTACAGTATCCGCATGTTTAGATGAAATAATATTGTGCAAGAGTGTGTGAACGAGGAAGGATCAGGAAAGGAGGGACAGATGAGAGGAAGAGAACGACGTCTGTATAATCGGTGTGCTACTGAAACAGTTAACATCTACACCTTAAGACTTTTGTAGCGGAGACGGAGCATCTATTGGTATGCCAGGTGTGCTATGTCGGTTCTTTAATCAGTAACCAGTATCGGCATATATTGCCTGTTGTGATTTGATTCAGTAATGATGATCACGTTCAAGTAGGGCCGGAGAGGCAAGCACTTCGCCCATTTTGATTACATTGTGGTATGTATCATGTTGATGTCTCATCGGGTTTTTAGTTTTCGCTTCCTATCTCCGGTTTAATTGGCGGGTATGGCTTTCTATAACCTGCCTAGCATCCACACGATACTGAAGAATTTTTAGCTGCGTTTGGCTGGTCACTTAAATCGCATGCCAGACTATCGTCTTGCAAAGAGAGTATTTTATGGCGAGCTCCAGCAAAGGAAGAGGTCCCAGTGAATACAGAAATAGCGCTATAAAGACACTCTTCAAGGCTGCTGTCAATTCTTTTGGCATCAACACAGCGACGTGACAGGCTGCTGCACAACACCGCTTTGGTTAGCATGATGCATCAGCCTGCCAGGCAGAGAAACGGAGGCATATTAGAAAGAACCGTATCGCTAATCCAACACTTACTGCGGCTTTCACCTTTTGTCCACACTGCTCAAGAACATTTCGGGCTCACATTGGACGAATCAGCCACCTTCGCACTCATAAATTTTGATTAATTCGGATGAAAAGTGGTCTTCATCACTCGTGGTGGACGATCAACATGGCTTTATGTAGGCTGTTTGGGTGGTCTGTCGCTGTTAGGGTTTCCTCGGATTGCCTATTGTGGATTTCTTCTTCTTATAGTCCATACTTTGTGGAGCTCGTGGTCATGTCTGTCCACAACCTTCTACCTCGTTTACGTCCAGTCACTTCTGACATAGTTGCTCTTCCATGGCATGGTGTCAAACCGTTCAGTATCTTTTATCTTAGTCTCCACCTCTTGTCCCCTTAATCTTTCCCACTGTCCAGTTTTCTCCTTCTCATGCCGGAGCCTGAGATGTGCATGTACAGCCGTTTTACTGGCTTGTTTGTGTGCAGTTGGCTGTTTCTTGCCGCTCGGGCATATGCACTCCGACGCTGAAGGAAGCGCTCAGTTAGTCGACTTTCTCACTATCACGATGTACTCCAATTTTCTCCTTCTCGTGACATGGCCACAGAATTTAGATTGTCTCTTTTTGGTTTTGTGGATATGTTAAGAAATTTTACAGCCAGGAGTGCTCTTGAACGATTCGACGCTCATATCTTTGTGGAAATCAAACTTGAATGTTAAGATGCTAAATCGCCTGTAGCCGACAGTCGGAAAACAAAGGAATAAATACTTGTTTGGCTTCGCCACGTGGCTTGGATTGAGATGAAAACACTGACCTTAACCTTCATATTGGTGATCGTGTAAAATGGCTGCCTACGACCTTCAGCATAACACATGATGATGATAACGACGTTGATTTTAATTAAAGCAAACGTTTCCAGTATGGGCTTTGACGGCTCATTTTTGGGATTTGGTTTATTCAATAGCCTGAGCAAAGTTTGGAGCTGACAACATACCTAAAATATTTCATGATCATCACCTGTGCTATGAAGCCCGTGCACTGCGCTGAGCTACTTCAGACTCAAACTTGAGTTAGGAGTAGAACGGAGCACTTTTGGGTTACTACCCTTGTTCCATGATGTTGATTGGGTGTTCAAACCTTAAACCTCAGACTGGTTTATTCAGTGCTCAGTTCTACTTCTAACTCAAGACTGGATCCGAAAAATCTCTGCTCAGTGCACGAACTCCGCTGCACCGGCGAGGATCCTGAAATCCTTTGGGTAGATTTTTAACTCCAAATTTTGTCTGGCAGCGCCGTTAGGCTACTCTTTTTCGATTTCCAGCTTCTTAGGGGTTTTTTACGTGAGCAACAGTACACACGGGCGTCCGATCTTATTACCCAAAAACCAGGGAAAATTACTAGATGTCCATGTGAACAAAATTCTAACCTTCACTGGTGTTTGAATCCGGGACCTCCGGCCATACCTCAAGACCACTCAGCCACCTTTTGAGGTAAAACAAAAGATCCATTGCCCCTTAACGGACAATTCGTAAAAGGTGACCAGTTAATGCTGACAACAGATGTGTTGGGCAGAGAGGCACATATGTCACAGCATAGCTGTAAACCACAAGGCATCGTATCAGCCGCCTCTTTAAGGGAGAACACAGATAAAGATGAAAAAATAAACTTAAAAGTCTCACTGCCAGCCGCAGTAAAGTAAACTAAACTACATGTTACCGGGAGTCGCCGTGGCAGAGCGGCTAGATGCTTGCCGCGGATCGGAAAGTCGTGGGTTCGCTCCCTGGCGGAGCCGGTCTTTTTTCAAAATTTACCTTGGCTTCCAGGACGACCCAGCCTTGAGTGGGTACCGGGTTCAGTATCAGGAAGTAAAGGCGGCCGGACTGATGCTGACCACATCCACCATCTTGTGCCGACTGGTCTAAAAATTATATAGGTCTACCCTAAATCCCCTATATGCCTCAAGAAGTGGAAAAGGGTCATTTTCTATGCAAGTTACCAACGTTTCGAAAACATGTCTAACCCCCTCATTCAAACTCAGATGATTGAGTCTTACATCCCATATCATCCCATATTTACCACCTTTGCAGTGTATCCAGGAGGGTCTTTGAGTCCAGTTTAGGGTCGCATGTCTGTACTGTCACCGTGGAGTTTGAAGATTAGGAGTTTATGTTTGTCCCCAATAGAAAAACAGTTGAGCGAGTATTCAAAATTTGGTCTCTAACATCGGAGACTAAAATATAAAATTGTCTCGTTTAACCAGCATTCCCGAAAGAACGGAAGGGGGGGGGGGGGGGGGTTATAATTTGCGCTTCGTAAACTGCCTAAGCATTGCACGCCACTAAATGCCATGAAAAGCATTTCTGCAGTGTTCATGCGATCAAAGGAGACAAACCCAAATACTGTCCCGACCAGCGTCGAAGTCGTCAGTGGGCGACCCAGTTGCTGATGTGCTCTGACACGAAAGCACAGCGTTTTTTACAGCTCTGCGAGTCGCTGCTCAATGATTGATGCATCTTCTTCTTCTTTAGCATCCCGAGCCCTTGAGGTTCATTGCAGCAGATATGTCCCGCCTCCATTCATTTCTGGTTGGCCTTCTCTTTCCAGTTAGCGATACCAAGTGTTTGCAGGTCTGGACATTATCTCTCTATCGTCTTCTTTGTCTGCCTCGTGGTCTACGACCTTTCATCTCCCTCGTGTATACAGTTTTTACTTCTCTGTTATTTGACATTGTTTTAGTATGTCCCAACCATTTCAGTCTATTAGCTCTTATGATGCTCTCAGTGATCAGTGCTGATTTCAACAAATTATGAATTTCGTTGTTGCTTTTCACTCTCCATTCCCCACCATTTGCATTGTTGATAGGTCCAAAGATTCATCGTACGGTTGATGCTAGGTGTGTTTAATATATTACCGGTACCACAGTTTTTCCTCAGAATATTTCTTGATGCTGATTCTAGGGATATTTCACGTGGGTGCCCATGTCCCCTTCCCCTTTTCTCTCCCAACCCCAGCCCCAACATACACGAAACAAAAAAATGCCATCCATAAAAGGATGTTATTGCATCATAAATCATATGCCATCAGATTTCCTTCAAGACATATTAGTGCTTCTGGCATTTCCGTTCGTCCACTTGGGAGAAAATGATAGATGCTTTTCAATAATTGAATTGTTTGTGACGGCGGCGTGAATCGTATTTTGTTTATCTATCTACATCTATCTCAATCTATTCTGTGCACATTTGTATATGTTTATTTCTTTCCTTCTTGGGTTCAAGTCCACATCGGTCTGATTTTTTTTTTTTTTTAAAGAATGGCTCCCAGTTCTTCACAACCTAAAATTAGTACCGGGAAAACATCTGGGAGTAAAGGCGTCAGGCTTGATGTTGTCCACATTACTCATTGAGTGCTGATTGGTCTACAGAGACAAGTGTCTAGCACCTTATGCCCTGGATACACGCTACTGGCTTAAAGGGATCCTTTGCTGGCTTTACATTTCTCTTATACCATGTTTATCTCCCCCTCCCTCTCCTCTTTCTTTCACCCTACTGAACGTCGTGGGTTCGGGTCTTAACGGAACCGGACCTTTTTTTTTTCCTTCTAAAATGACCCTGGCTCCAAAGTCAGCCCAGTCTTGTGTGCGTACCACAAGGTGCAGTCCTGGGAAATAAAGGCGGTTGGCGTGATGCTGACCACATCACTCACAAAATGTCGATTGGTCTATAAATATAGGTCTTGCTCTATAAGCCCAGTACACTCCAAGGGGCGGAAAAAGGTCCTTTACTTTACTTGACCCGTACTGAACTGGCCTGCATCGTTCATAGAGGCCCGAACCTCAAGGCCTAAGCACCTTGACCAATCTCCCCTCCCCTTTCCCCAAAAAAGTTTGTTTAAAGGAGCAGGGACTCCCACCACCCCACCCCCTCTCCCACCTTAAAATATTCAGTGGATTTAAGTGATTCCCCCTATCCATGTATAGACGATCTTGTTTAAAGTATTTGTTTATGCATTACCTATTATTTTAAATACATTTATTTGCCACCAACACATAACATCGGATGGCTTCTCATGCGTGTGTATGCTAGTGCATATGCTGAGACAGCAGTCTGTCAATCTTTCCACAATGGACTGTGATACACACTCTGTGTGTTTTTTGTTGACACAGGAGCGGAGCAACTATGGGGTGACCCGTTTGCTATAAGGCGGAAACACAGATTACCAGAATACCAGAATAATAATTAATACTGTTACTTATATTATTGTGAACTTAATCATGGCTTAAGTCCCTTTAGCCCCCCCCCCCCCCCCTAGAAAAATTATAAGGAGGTTGAGGCCTCCTCCTTAAAGATTTCTTGATGGCGGCGTACCTGACCTCTTAATTCAGAGTTTTCTTTCCCATGACCCCTCTCCGTTTTTCATTCTCTCCGTTTTCATTCATTTTCCCTAAGTATCGGCGTTCATCCCTCTTGGGCGTGCTTTCTGTTTTTGTTTATAACACCACGCATGCGCAGTATTTCCCGTGCTGCAGTATTGGTATGCAAACAGCGCTGTATTGTTCTGTAGCATCCGGACAATGATCTGCATCTTCTTTCACACATAAAAATGAGCCTGGCCTGACGGATACACCGCTGCCCAAGCTGGCTGTTAAAATGGGAATGAATAGATAATGGTTTCCTGAATGTGCACATTTCTGGTCTTGTCTAGCCTTCTGTCCACCGTTGTAAGGCGCCAGCTCTTTATGGTCAACAGATCTCTCTCCTGAATTGTTCATGATTTTTTTTTTACTTATCAACTTCTATATTTGATTAGGGAACTGTCTTCTTTCCTGGTCGAAGAAGCAGTTTCTTGAACATTGATATAGCAACACGGTGGTCCAGGTTTGATGCCCGCGATATAATTTATTTCTTGCAGGTTTCGTGAATGTACGCCTTTCTTGTCTTGCATAGTCTGACATGCAGGACGCTGTCTGTTTAAGGTACAAACAGATCTCTCTATATTTTTTTAGTCGAAGAAGTCTGTTTTTGATTTGATGTAGGGTATCCAGAAACCATTTGTTAACCCTTTGGCTCGGTACTATGGATATCGCAACCCATCGGCCTTAATTCTGAGTTCTTTATTTACTTTACTTACAAATAATTACCAGAAAACAAAACAAACAAACAAAAACAAAAAAGTGGTGGGTTGGGGAAAAAAAGGAGGGGGGGGGAGAGGGAGACCACACAGATACAACCGAGCCTTCCTACCGAAGTCATTTTCAACGAATAAACCAAGTAGAAGAGCCTTAATTCCCAGCTTACAAATGTAGAGAAAGAACTTGAATTGAAACACGAAAATTAGAAATAGGAAGAGCATTTGCATCTCAGTATATAAGGAGAATTCAGTTGAAATCCTTTCCAGCGGTTTTATTGTAAAAGAATGAATAAAAGAATGAAAGAAACAACAACAGGCATGGCAGAACTAAAAACAGTATTCATTTTGAGTGAATGATGAACCGTGGGTTGGTCAAAAGAAAAGTCAATGTGGACAGTGGGGCAAGTACACTATTGCTTTGGTAGGCGATGAATGCAGTCAGAAATGAAAAAGGGATTTTGATAGCTCACTATACCAAGTGTTTACTGCGTTCATTACGTTCATCTTGTAACTAGCTGGCTAGTTTGTACGTGTGAAAGAGCTTGGTCACATTTTCAGTTTTTTTTTTAAATATATATATATATATATATATATATATATATATATATATATATATATATATATATATATATATATATATATATATATATATATATATATATATATATATATATAAATTATTATAGAAACTTTTAAAATTTGCAAACCTTGGTTGATTCGACAGTCTCCATCGAATTACTTACTTCACACGTCCACCCCATTATGACTAAGGTCATGTAGATAGGTTACCAATCAGTCTCCCGTAGACAGGCTGTCTGCCACCAGTCACATAACAATACGCGTCTCCACTCGCACTAAGCCTTCTGGTCTAGACTAATTGAAGCAGAATACTCTGAGAAATTGACATTTTCTACAATCCTATGCAGAAATGAGACTGCTCAAGAAACTGAACCTATTGAATAATATTTAATTTCTGGATTTATTCATCAGTAAAGATGGAAGTTCGTGAAATGAGACCAAGGTAAGACTCCAACTGACCCCAGCTGCCAGGACAAGAATGAACGTAATAAAGAACGAATCGATATTCCACTTTCATGTGGAAATGCTATACACAATATCTGATAGCAGATAATGTCTGTTATCTACGTGACAGCTCGCCGCAAATTGGAAGGGCAGCTTTATGTTATAGACAACCTCGTCATTTCATTTAAACGCTTTCAAGGACTGGGTGGAATTCCACATCATCATGATCGCCATCATCGTCGTCGTCGTTTGATGACCTTATCATCATAATGTGATAGGCCGATACGGAGGCAGAGAATATAAAAAAAAAATTATCGGACCAGTAAGACGACCAGGTCTGAGCAAAAGCTTAGCAAATACAGTATCGACTTTGCAGCCTTGAGCGAGACTAGATTTGCTATTGAAGGGAAACTGTGCAATTACACATTCTGCATGACTAATAAATGTGCCGAAGAACCCTGGAAAACCGAAGTATATTTTTTAATGGAGACGCCTGAAGCCGAAAAGCTGATAAAACCCACAAAGGATAAGAACGATCGGCTTATGGTCATCACAATACCTTTTTTTCCCAAGGGAAAGGAGAATGTCACAATAGTAAGCACAAATGCACCCACACACCTTTGGTAGATTCTACTGCAGCATCCGGAATAGCACAGTGAAGATCAAAACATGTTTGTGAATTTATAAACAAAAATAATGTTCACAGGCAAAATCGGCTGTCACCCCAAAATAACATTCACTGATAAGGAAATTGAAATTAGGTCTTTTTAAAAATAACAGCAATGGAAACTATAAACAGAAGTCAAAAGGAGGATGGCCTTAGCAATTGAAAGATTAAACTGCATTTTAAAAATCTATGGTTAAGGAAATCAAAGTTACAATTTTGAGATCATGCATCTTCCCCAAAACAACATACGGATATGAGTGGTGGTTCAATCCCCGGTAAGGGGTGGGTTTTTTCACATGGACTTTTTCTTTGATTCCCCTGGTCTCGGGGTAGTGAGATTTGACGCCCGTGTGCATTGCTGCGCACATAAAATCCCTTGGCAGCTGGAAATCGAAAAGAGTAGCCTAACGGCGCTGCCCGGGCAAAATTTAGAGTTAAAAACTACCCGACAGTATTTTCAGGATCCTCACCGGTGCTACAAAGCCTGTGCATTGCGCTGAGCTTCTCTGGACTCAGACTTGAGTTAGAGAATGAACGGAGCACTTATGGGTTACTACCCGTGTGTCATGATGTTGATCCGTTGTTCAAAACCTCACACCTGAAACCATTTCCTTAAAGATGACACCCAAAGTGTTACAGCTTTGCAGATTTCCTTTCTTTTGCAATAGTAACACCAACGAATGTTTCCATTCGGCCACTTCTTTGTAATACAAATCTTCTGGTTAATCTCTGTCATCATCTTAATTACATGCACTCACCATTTTTCAGAAGTTCAGCTGGGACACTGTCCACACCTAGCGATTTCTCTTCTTTTAGTGAGCGTATTGCTACCTCAACTTCTCTCAATATTTCAGCGTCGTTAGCTTCTCCAGTTTCCCCTAAGAGGTACAACAACTGAGGGTGCATGTGGAAGCAAACTACTGCAGCTATGAAGTTGACCAAAATTGAGAAATGTGCCAAACGTAGATACCAAGCTACAGCACATCATCATTACGGTGTCTCACATAAATATACTGTCCGAAACATGCAGGATTGCAAGGAAATGAAACATCTAATTTTCTGACTACAAAAGCGATAGCTGTATGAACACTCTTACTGGACGTAGGAAATGACTATTTATGAACGAATGATGACAGAAGACTCATCCTTGTCGCTTAAGTGTCAGTCTATAAACACACGAGAACGCAGTATATTGCCAGTAAATATAGTAGAGACGACAAAAGGCATCCCTGTCGCTTCAGTGTCAGACTATAAACACACGGGAATACAGTATAGGTCTAGCTTCTTAAACCTGCTGCGCCTAAAAGCATGCAATTACACCTTTAATAGTTTACTTAGACTGTCAAAGATAATCTCTTTGAGTGCTATGTTCTTACAGATCGCTTGAAAGCAACAATTAACACGAAAAGGCTCTACAACTATTGAACTCTTGTGCGAACCCCTTACATGTCAATTTGTTAATTCATTCAGCATCAATCATCTCATCGCTGCTACTGACTCATCCAAGTTGTAACAATCGCCTTGCCCTAATTCTGACTTTACGATTCTTCTCCCAAAATGCTATTATTGTAACTCTTCAGAACTAAACGTTGATTACGCGAACTATTAAATTCTTAGAATGTGTTATGAACCAACATCATAACACTTGAGACATTCCCATAAACGCTAAGTCCTTATCATCATCAGCAGCAAGCACAGAGTTCCAATTTCGATGGTGCCAGTGACAGTCTGATTGCGTGTACGTCTCGCACATCCACTGAGTGTTGAGCGTCTCCTCTCTTTACTCCTCGCTACACCATCCTCTTCGGACAGTAAAAAAAAAAAAAATAATAATTTCTGACAGCAAGTCAGTGCAATATTTACTTGGTACTAAAATAATTAAGAGACGAAAGATCTGCAACAAAGTTGGGTGTAATTGCATCCTTGCATTAGATGTAGATATTATGTCTAAGTATTCTGTTTAGGTACTAGGCTAAGAAAGATTGCACCGGATCAACCAGCCTATGATTTAAATTAGATGTTGTCATTGTATACTCACAGCGTACGCCTCCACTTCATCATATCTATCTCCCAGGTTCGCAATGAAAACTTTGCACTTGCTAATTGCTGTTTATTGATTTCACCTGTTGGTTTCCTGTGCTTCTAAACGTAGGAAGCAATGCTGAGATTTAGAATTGTCTTGTTTTTCTGTGTCTTAATACCCCTTGGTGCTCTTACGTTTCCCCGACCCTGCTGGCTGAGATCTATTTGATGATGTTGATGTCTCGCCTGAGTCATGTCCGTGCCGACTGTCCCTTCCTGATCTCCACTTGCGTTTCTTGTTCGCTTTGTATTAGTTATTATATGTGACTTTCGTTATTTGTACTGGATCCTTGCCAATACCTTGAAGTGTAGTTACTATCCATCAGTATCGATGACCTAGCACATCGGTCCGATCCATTTGTGGTCAGTCTTCTGATGCAGTAGCCATCTCTCAGTGTCTCCACGTTCAACGTAACCAGCAGGAGATGTTTGAAATATTTTAAGTGTCATAAGTTGACTGGCATAATTTGAAGTGTATGGGGTATATGGTAAATACACAGGCGGAGCAACCTGGGCGCTCAACCCATTTACCCCCCCCCCCCCCAAAAAAAAAAAAAATTATAGGGCAAACCCTCCCCTCCGCCCACCATAACTTGTCCCCGTGTACCTAGCGGTGATAAGCTGATGTGTTAACATCATTGTTGAATTTGTAAAATTCCAGTTATCTGAATCCTCTCTCATTGGTGATTTTGTTGCAGAAAGGTCCATATGTGTCTTTCTAGTCTGCCTGCACATCTGTTCCTACCTTAGCATTCCAATCTCCCTGGATTATCAGCTCATCTTTCTTTGGTGTTTTGCCAATAATATTTTGGAGTTGGTTATAGAAAATCTCAATACAGTTGTCATCGTAGTCTGTAGCTGGAGCATAGACTTGTATGACTGTAATATTGAAAGGGGTTGCATTTAAACAAATTGAAATGAGTCTTCTGGAGACATGGTTGCATCCAGTAATTGTGCATCTAATATTCTTATGCACAATAAAGCCAACGCCGTTTACTCTTCTATCTATTCTAAAGTAAAATGCACGTTCCTGATCAGTTGTTTTTCCAAACTCTTTCCGCCTAGTCTCATATAGACCAATGAGATACCAACTATACCTTTCCACCTAGTCTCACATAGACCAATGAGATGCCAACTATACCTTTCCAGCTCATGTTGTAGCTCTGCTAGCTTGGCAGTCTGCATTAAGGTACGGGCATTCCAAGTGCCAAAAACTGCTGTGTTTCTTCCACGTATACTTTTTTTCCGTTTTGAACAGTTTCTAAATTTTTCGCTTCCGCCCTGAACTGGGACGGATGGCGCGGTCCTTGGTAACCCGGTGGACGACCAAGCCGGTGTAGTATCCGATCTATTTGTCAACAGCATGGTGCGGTTCGGGCTGTATTTCAACCCCGGCGGGGCCCACTCCTCACCAGGTGGCCATTTCCCCGTTAGTCTGTATCCTCATGATATAGTTTCCAATCTGCACCACGGGGAGGTGGGGTTGTGGCTTGTGCGATCACGGGACAGCAGCAGGCTACTAATTTTCACTTACTGTTGGTAGATGTACATGCCCGGCGCTCCAGGGTTGTTGAAAACGCATTGGACGCCAGGTGACTATCTTCATGGGTGTCCGGTCTCGGGCTCGATATATGTGGCTACGAGGCCCAAGGTCTTCGATGCTCACGACACTGAGCCAAATGAGCTATGCTCAAATGTCCACCCCCCCCCCCCTTTTTTTCCATAAAGTAGAATTTTATCACGGCGACAACCAGTTGTCTTAGCAGTCAGTGAAATCACTTATTAACATGTCTGTCCCCAGCTCAGACGGTCATCTCTTGCTTGACATCCTCATCAAATACCTTGTCTCTGGCTACACTGATCAAACCGCTGCTGCAGATCCTGGCTTTACCCAGCGCTGACCTCTCGGCAAACTTACACAGACATCAGCAAGCACTGCGGGATGCAGCCGGTCGCTTACTTATGGATATCCAGCGCATATTAGTCTCCAGATCATCACGGGCAGGAAGCCATCAGAAGGAGGTAGTATTTCGTTTGCTTTTTTTTTATCACCTTCATCATTCTCACCGTCATCATCATCAGATGCCTTGCTAACTGGCTATCACTTCCCTCTGCAACTTGCGATCTCCAACAGTATGTATCAGTTCATGTGCTGAAACGCTTCCGTGCCATGACAAAGGGCTATCAAGAATTTTCCTATAATCTTTCTCTGTCCCTCTTTCCTTAAATTTTTCGAATTTTTCTTCACGTAACATGTCAGTTTCCACCCCCACACATGACATTAGGTCACACCTGGCTGGTGTAACCATGACATGTACCCTATGATAACTTCTTTGGAGGTTGAATGAGGTATCTGCGAACTACATTGTTGGTCTTGCCTCCTGACTGAGATATTTTAATCTCAGGATGGTATGGTAATCCATTAGGTAGCAGCCCAAAGGAGATAAACTGATTGATCGATCGAATAACGTAAATAGTTGGCACCATGGGTGACATTAAGGTGTTTCTGGTTCTGAGCTTGTTCTGAGAATCATCGCACCTTGCTCATGGCAGCTTAATCTCACTTTCATATATTTCACTTGCTGTGTGGATCAGGAGGACGAGCCTTTAGAGCAGAGCTTTCCCAACTGTGTGTTGAAAAACATACAGTAGGTAAGTAAGTGAATTTTACCCAACCAGGACCTCACACAGAGCGATAAACACCCAGTGACACAAAGTGCTACCATGCGGATGAGGACCACCTGTGGAGAGGTCATAGGAATTGCGTTCAACCCTCAGGCTATATTGCAGGCCCCGGGAAAAAGCTGTGGTGGGGCTTCATAATAACGAAAAATTGCGTCCCATGTAGGGACAAATTAGTTAAACACATTAGTGTTTCAGTTACAATTTGAAGGTGTGTCGTGTGAGCGTGAACCGTTAAACAGAATAAACATCAGCAGCATTAAACTGTAACCTCTGGTTTGCTATAGACTGAATGGTGATGTCCCCATGTTCTGAGGTCCCCATGTTCTGAGGTCCCCCTATTTTTGGGGGAGAAAAAGAACAAACCCACTGCCCTTCACTTACAAGCATGTTGTAGAAGTCAGCTAATAGGGGGTGTTTCCTTTGAAGTTAGAATTCATCTTCCTGAAGGGTGAGAAACCAAGTCTTCATACAAATAAGCCAGATCTGTAAAACGGATGTGCACACAAAACTGTGTTCTGGTATTATTTTCATTCTGAACACACATGAAAATGACATCTTTTGTGACCTCTGGTTTCTTTCACTTTTCATATTCAGTGTCCCTGATTTGCAGGCTTTCAGTGATATTGACAGTAAGTAACATCATAAAGCTCATTTTCATTTTCATTAGGCTTCCCTGTGTAACCTTTCATAGATTAAGTTACAAAGCACTGTCTTTTTCTCCTGTATATATATATATATATATATATATATATATATATATATATATATATATATATATATATATATATATATATATATATATATATATATATATATATATAACCTATAATGAACATTGCGCACACATAAAATATATTATTTATAAAAAAATATATATATCTGTGATGCTGGTCAGAGATCTGTGTCATCTGTTAACCAAGACAAGCCAAGCCAGCACCAATGCTGCAAGTTTAGATGAGGTTCTCAGGTCCTGGCTGGACAATGTAGGATCCTCACTCCAGCATCAAGAGTCCTGCTGTGCTGAACTGACCAACCTCGTCTCTGCTATCCTGATCACTTCAAAGACAGTGCTGGTCACCAGAGCAGCTGTGAATGTCATTGTGAAAATTGCTGAAATTGACCATAAACAGGTGATTATTCCACTGCTAGACATTGCACATCCAGTTGAATGAATGATTGAATGAATGAATAAAGAATTGCCAGTCCTGCACACGGGACATCCCCACATGTGCTCCGTCTCCTTCCTTATTAAAAGTTAGTTGCGTATCCTTTACAGGACGTCGCAGAACCAACCCAGCCTTTTTAGGCTGTTGTGGTTTTTCTAAGCAAATTTATGTCCAGTAGTTTGACATTGCCTTCTTAATACCACTGATGAAACCAACGCAAGGTGCAAGGCCCCTGCAGTTGGGGTCGAACCCAGCACCCCGACATTACGAAACACGTTTGCAATGCCTAAGCCACAGAAGCCGGCCCTTCCTTAGTAGTTAACAAAAATGGATAGATGGATATATGAAATATTCATTCATTCAGTAGCATGTCCCTCGCGGAACCTCGCTGCCATAACAACCCTCCGGAAAACCTTCCTATCCTGAGCAAGATGTCCTGCGTCTGATACACCCATCTGGAGATCATCTGCCACATCCTGCACCCATCTTCTCCTTGGCCTTCCTCTTCCTCTCTTCCCAGGCATATACCCCTCCATTATTGTTCTCTCTAGACTTCCATGACGTTTCAAGTGACCAAAATATTTCAATTTATATATGAAATATACGAGACCATAAATACCAGCATCTATGTAGCGTATACCAAGGCATGCCTTCGTTGCTTCTTCACAGCCTTACCTGAAAGGCCATAGAAGAAACAGAGGAAGAAGAAGATACCAGATTGAAGAAAATTGATTAGAAAGGTTTTATAAGCAAAGAGATGTATTGGTTATATGGTACTAGTCCCAGACACAGCACATCCAGGTTCTTCTTTAATTGTTTTCACAGTTGTCCTTGCCAGCACAGGTCTGCAGTTTACACTCGGCTGACATAGTCTTTACGGGTAAACAAGTAAAGTAAAGGTCCCTTTTCCATGCCTTTAGGCGTATAGGGCATATACTGCTAGACCTATATTTTTATAGACCAATCATCACAAGAAGGGTGATGTGGTCAGCATCCCGCTGGCCACCTTCACTTCCTGGGACTGCAGGCGGTACCCACTCAGGGAGCGAACTCACGACCTTCCGATCTGCACACAAAAGCGTCTAGCCACTACACCACTAGTCTTTATGAGTGCTCTAATTACAACTTCTTTAGATGTAGAATGGATCTGGGAGCTGCGCTGATGGTCTGCCATCCAGACTGGGATTTTGTAATCTCATATATCATCAAATGATGGCGTTCCACTGTTCTAAAAAATGGCTTGGGAATCTTGGCCCATGGCAATTTTCGGTGTGACTGGTAAGACTAGCTCTTGTTATGAAGTATCATTCATAGTATGCATGTGCTTTCAGGACCTCTGATCTCTGTAGTAAACAGCAGATTAGAAGCCTCTGGCTAAGCACCAGCAAGCAAATTAAAGTACATCACATCCTTTTGAAAAAGCTCATGCTTCATGTACTTTTTTCTTTTTTTTTTAAACAGGCTCCAGATTTTATACCTCTGATACTGTTCATTTTGGGTTACATCAAAAATCCGGAGTCAAGATTAATTCTGTTGGAGGCCATACCTAATCTAGCTACTCACAAGGTTGTTTTGTGTCTGCTTAAATCACCAGTAATTAATCATTGTTCCTTCATGTTATGTGTTTTTTCTGCAGATGTGTATAGGAATTTCAAGATAGCGGATTCTGAGATAGTGTCACAATTTTGCAGAACAAACATATACATGTTGACACCAACTGAGCACTATTAGTACAGTATTTTTTACCAGCATTGTCTTACCACTGCCAAAAATGGCCATTACCAAAAAAAAAAAAAAAAAAAAGGACTGAAACAACAGACATGAAATGTCTCTAATGAATCCTTATGTATCTAGAAGAGATAGCATCAGAAATAATATCAGGAAAGAAGCTGGGATGGAACCAGCACTGAACTACATCAAGAAACAGCAGATCAAATGGTTTGGTCATTTGTCAGGACTACCACTAGACAGTAAACCACAAAGAGCCCTGTCATTTAGACACAATGAAAGTAGAGTCAAAGATCAACTACACAAACAATGGATAGATGAAATAGACCAGGCTGTGAAGCATCTACGTAACAAATATCAATTTTTACAACGATCCTGGAGCTACAGAGTTCATGCTCTGTGTAGTGCTCTTGGCAGGCAGCTAGCCATTCTGTGGAGAGAGACCAAACCATATAGGATAAAACCTGGTGCAATGAAGTCGATTCTCTACACTTTAACTTTAACTTTTTACTTTAAGTGAAAGCAAAAAATATGGTTTACCCCAGTAAAAAATAGAAAATGTAAGGGATAACCTAGGTCTTAATGATTTTTTTTTTTTTTTAACTCTAAGATGTATTTTTTTCTTTTGAATCTTGATGTGTTATAAAGGTCTTCATGATGAAACCAGGTGTTCTCAGGGTTCACCCAGCCTCTAGGAAATGGGTACGAGAGTTAACATTCTGGGCTAAATGGAGGAACGTTGCTGTAGCTACGGAGTTGCGTGCGGACAGCGACAGTTTCTTATCAGCCGTCCATACTTGTGGCAGAGCACTTATGGTTTATTACCATGTGCAATGATGCTGGTTCACATCTCCCGACTTTACCTTTACCTTGAGGTACCAACAATTGCACTCAGGGCCTCTTCAAAACCTCAAACTGAAAGGCAGAATAGGACTAAAGGAAGAAAAGGGAAAGAGAAAGAAGAAGAAGAGTCAGGCAGACAGACAGACAGACAGACAGACAGACAGACAGACAGACAGACAGACAGACAGACAGACAGACAGACAGACAGACAGACAGACAGACAGACAGACAGACAGACAGACAGACAGACAGACAGACAGACAGACAGACAGACAGAAAGAAAGAAAGAAAGAAAGAAAGAAAGAAAGAAAGAAAGAAAGAAAGAAAGAAAGAAAGAAAGAAAGAAAGAAAGAAGAAAGAAGTAGTATTTGGTTAAATTAGTTTTAATTGTCATGTTTAGAGAAAGCAAACAGATGTATTGGATATCTGGTAACAAGGCCCATATTTGTAGGGAGCAATCAAAGATTTGATGGAGGGCATGGTCACTATCATGTGGCCTACAACCTCAGGTCCATAGACATGTTGCAACTGGCAACACATTTCACTTGACTCTGTGCCCTTAATTAACTTACAGAAATCTAATCATATGATGCACCTCAGTGTTTGCCATGTTCTTAAAAGATTTGTTAATTTTTGAACACTTGTTAATAGTTTTGCTAACACTTTTTCTGGGCAAGGAAACTAAACAGTGTTGAACTTTATACATTTTGACATGTAACTACCAAAATGGAGGTAACTGGAAAAAGAGGAAGATAAAGAAGAATCAATAAAAATTGTGTGTGTGTGACAGATCTTGTAATCTTATTTGGTTACACACCCACTTATTTAATTTGTCAAAGGATGTTTAAAGATGCTAGGATCAATTTCACTGCAAGAGGTTTTATTCCCTTAAGCTTGGTCTCTTGCCTTAGAGGGGCTGTTCACCTGCCAAAACATTTAACAACAAACAAAGCTCCAGTACTCCAGTGACTAACCCTTGAGATTTCCTAAAGATCTGCACTTGGAAACTGAAGACTTGGTGTGCAGAATTGAAACCACAACATTCAGAGTGTAAAGAACAGGGCTGAATAGTTTTGCCATACAAACTCCCATTTAATATGTCAGAAGATGAGGTGGGGGTCTCTAAGGCAAAGTAGTCAAGCCGTTTGCCTCGCGATCTGAAGGTCGTGGTTTCATTTCACGGCTGTGCCCTTGAGTTCACGAATACAATTTTTACAGAGATCCATGAGGATCACCACAGGAGCTACAGAGTTCATGCTTTGTGCGGTGCTCTCAGCAGGCGGCTAGCCATTCTGCGGAGAGAGACAAAACCATGTGGGTTAAAACCTTGTGCAATGAAGTTGATCTTCTCCACTTTAACTTTAACCTTTTACTTTAGGTGAGGCAAAAAAATAATATGGTTTAACCAGTAAAAAGGGGAAGGCAGAAACACAACCCATATTTCCTTTAGAACTGGTACAGGGCATTTCTAGCTGCTGCCCAGGGAGGTAGGTAATCCACAGACACCCCAGCACCACAATGCCATGAATATGTCAAAATTTAAGAATACATACGAGATTGGTCGTCGCCTCGTCTATCAAGGCCCACGCCAGACAGTGGGAAACCAGGCTGTCATGTGCGAAAAATTGGCTACTGGAAAATTTGAAATAAATAGGAAAATCAGACACCCCAGGAGGAGGAAGAGTGGGAGGGAGAGCAAAGAGAACTCAGACAGCACAGCAAAAAATACACAGATGCTCAATATTCTGCAGCTGAACATCTGTGGAATAAGAAATAAGAAACTTGAACTTGCCAAACTGCTAAACAACCACAGGGTACACGTGGCTGCCCTACAAGAAACCCTGCATAAAGACTGATCTGCATCTCACTGGATATACTAGTTATGCCTGTAAGTGAAATGACTGCCGGGGCATAGTGACCTATATCAGAAATGACATACAAGGAGATGTAACAATGCTAAGGACATCTCACCCTACAGATGTGCAAAAAATAACTATCTGGCACAATGGAAGCAAATATACGATATACAACGTGTACAGCCCACCTCAGACAACATGCAACATACCAGAACTATACAAGACACAGTACCATAAAACCCTTCTTGTTGGTGACTTCAACGGACACTCGCCACGTTGGGGTTACCCTGACTACAATAGCACAGGGAAATACATCGAAGATACTTGTGAAACAACTAACCTATTAGTGCTGCAGGACAGAGTCTACACCTACACTGTTACACAGGGCCCACCTATCTCTCAGCCGACCAGACCTGACCATCTGCTCATCCGACTTAACAGACGCAAGCTATCCCCAAGTCCTGGACGACATAGGAAGTGACCACAAACAACTGTAAGCACCACCGCTAAATTACGCTTCAAGCAGAGAACCCGTTGGAATTTCCGAAAAGCAAACTGGAAACTATTTCAGGAAACATCTGACTGCCTCCTGGGAAGAATTGACAACAGCTGTGTGGAAACTTTTTGTGAAGACATTACACAAGCAATCCTGAATGCAGCGTCAAAAGCCATCCCAAGGGGCAGCCGGAAGGCATATAAACCTTTTTGGAATCAAGAAATTCAAAATACTATAACTGAAAGGAATAAAGCAAGAATATTGCTCGAAACTGCACGTTCAACAGAAGCAAAGATCCAATACAATAAAGCATGTGCCAGAGTAAAGTTTGTAGTTAATAAGACTAAAAGAGATAAATGGACAGAAACTTGCTCCAACTTAGACCTTAGACAGAATGGAAATAAAGCATGGACTTTAGTTAAAAACCTCTTCGGAGAAAGTAGAAGGGTGAACCCAAAACCAGTGACAGATGGGAGTAAGACAGTCACTGAAGACAAGAAGAAAGCAGAACATTTCAATCATTATTTTGCCTCAGTTAACAGAGCAGGTAAGCTGTCAGAACTCAATAGAACACAGCTCTCTCAGTTGAAGAAACAAGAGAGAGCTCCAACAGCCAGCGACTCCCTTTTTGAAAATGAATTTAGCATGGATGAATTAGAGCAAGCCCTGAAGAAATTAAAACCTAGAAAATCTCCAGGCCCAGATAAGATCCACAACGAAATGCTGCTACATCTTGGCCTGTCTGGGAGAGAAGTAGTTCTTAGGCTTATTAATAAAACTTGGAGGTCAAGCAAACTTCCAAAGGCATGGAGGAATGCATATATCGTCCCCATTCCAAAAAGCCTCCAGATGACCCCAAAAGCTACCGCCCAATATCCTTAACATCATGCTTGGGCAAAGTTGCAGAAAGAATGATAAACAGGCGCTTATATTGGTTCCCTGAGAGTTCTGGTGTTCTATGCCATGAACAGGCAGGCTTCAGAACCAACAACTGTACAGAAGACCAGCTGTTCAGAGTGACACAAAGAATACATGATGGCTTCCAGAATAAGAAACACACAGTGGCAGTCTTTGTCGACCTCCAGCAGGCCTATGACAGAGTATGGAGAAAAGGTCTCCTGATGAAGATGATGAGCATAGGAATACATGGCAGATTGTATAACTGGGTGAAATACTTCCTGATAGATAGAACAATCCAGACTAAGATGCACAACGCAATCTCTTCTAAAGAAGTCTTGGAGGAGGGCTTGCCACAAGGCTCATCATTGAGCTGTACACTATTCCTAATCTTTATCAATGACCTGCCAGAACAAATCAAAGCCGAAAAAGCCTTGTACGCTGATGACCTAGCAATATGGCAGAGTCATGAAAATGTGGAAAGTGGAGCCCAAAGACTGAATGGAGACCTTAGAAGACTGCATGAGTACTGCCAAAGATGGAAACTCAAGGTTAACTGTGCAAAGACGGTCTACACAATCTTTACCAAAAGCCACCAAGTAGCAAGGAAGAATATTAACCTGAGGTTAGACAAACACCAAGTGATGAAAGAAGAGCATCCCACATACCTTGGTGTCACACTTGATCGGCAGCTCAGCCTCAAGAACCATATTGAAAACATCAGGAATAAGGCATTGAGGCGGTTACAGTTATTAAAGAGACTTGCAGGTACATCATGGGGATCAGACAAGGAAACTCTGAGGGGCTTATATCTAGGATATGTTCGCTCTGTGATAGAGTACAACAACTCACTGCTTACAACTTGCTCCAAAACTAACCTAGAGACTCTTGACAGAGTACAAAATAATGCCCTCCGATTAATCTGCGGAGCTATGCAGTCTACACCAACTGCTGCATGTGAAATCCATTCAAATGTGGAACCCCTCGGGTTGCGGAGAGAAAAAGCCACTTTAGAAATTTATGAAAGATGCGTTAGGAAAAATCGTAACCATTCTAACAGACATCTTGTAGAAAACTGGGAATACAAACAAAGAATAAAGCACAAATCGGTTTTACACTGTGTTAATGAAATTCAGGACAGATACCACCTTCCAGAAAGACGTCAAGGAATTCAGAATGTTGCAAGAAACCTACCACCACATGCTCGCTTTAAAGCTCCAGAAGTCCGAACTAAATTGGTAGGCGAGGAAACCAAACAGTCCGACCCAATCGCTCTTATGAACTCATCACTAAAGACCGTTGATTCTTACCCCCAAGAATGGATACATGTCTATACTGATGGATCAGCATTTAAAGCTACCATTAAAGCAGGTTACGGAATCTACATAGGTTATCCCGATGGATCTGTTGAAGAGATTTTTGATGCATGCGGGGAATTCTGTACAAACTATGAAGCTGAAATAATTGCACTGGAAACAGCAGTATACCACCTAAAGACTGTAATGGATGTTTACCCTTCAAAGGTCCAAAATATTGTCATCTTCACAGATTCAATGTCTGCCCTTCAAGCTCTGGAGGGCAGTGAACGCTGCAGAACTGATATAGCCAAGATAATCCTGGATGCTGATCAGCTTATTACCTCATACAACATCAGAATAGTGAGGCAGTGGATTCCAGGTCACTCCGGCACACCAGGTAATGACAGAGCTGACAGATTGGCAAAGAAAGGAGCAACACAAGAACAACCACCTACAGCGACAACCCTCCAGACAGCAAAAACACTGATAAGAGCTATAAACAAAGAGACTTGGTTGAACAGATGGGCCATGGGAGACACTGGAAGAGAGGTTTATAGACATATGTCTGGCCCTGATCCTAATGACAGCATTAACCATCTAACAAGAAGGGACCAGGCCACCATCTTCAGACTTAGAACGCAACATACTCCACTCAATGGAGTATAGAATACAGCCACAACACTCCCAGAGTGCCAGCTATGTAACTACCCCTACGAAACTGTTGAACACCATCTCTTTGAGTTCCCAGAACTCAGTGAGACAAGAAGAACGCCACTCCCTCCGAGACCAGACAAGTGGAACACCTTGTACAGAGGAAAAGAACAGCTTGTGAAAACATGCAAATTCCACTACATGGCACTGGGCCAAAGGGTGAAAGCTCATGCGCCGCTGGATCGATAACAACAACAACCAGTAAAGAATAGAGAATGTAAGGAATAAACTAGGTCTTCATAATTTCTTTTCTAAGATGTATCTTTTTGTGTTGAATCGTAATGTGTTATGGAGGTGTCCATGATAAAGTTGTTAAACTGTTTGTCAAACACTAGGAATGCCATGTTGTTTTAATGCTCTTTCCTGGGGTGTTGTCACTGGAGCTTCAGAGTTTGTGCTTTATGTGATTCTCTGCTAGGCAACTAGTCACTCTGCAGAGAATGAGAGAGAAATAGAGAAAAAAATTGCTATAGATAAAAAACACTGATGCAGTGAAATTTATCTTCTAACCTTGAAATGCCATTTTAATCCTTTAGATTTTGTCTTTATTTTCTCTATAATACTCTAGTACTGTGTGTCGCCGGTTTTGAAAACTATCCAGCTTTTGGGAAAATCGCCAGACCTCAAGGCTGTCTCCATTCGACTGCTGGTTTTACTCTGGCAGCGCCAGGACCGCTGCTTTCCCCAGCTTCTTCAGGCTGTCAGTGAACCTCATCAGCCCAGCCTTCACGTCAAGGATCCTTCAGACACAGATAAAGTCTTGCTGGCTAAAGCTTCGGCTATACTGGAGATCTGCAAGCACAAGTGAGTATTGTCTAGTTTTTCAGTTAGTAGCATGTTTCTTCTTCTTCTTGCTTTCACTGACTGCAAGTTCCTGCAGACAATTCTGGTTGTACGTCCACTTTTGGCATTCGTCTCTTTCCAGAACATGAGTTTTTGCTTAAACATCTGTTTTACATGTCTGGCTTACATGTGTGCAGACTGTTGGTTCCTTGCCTATCAGGCAGATGCACTCTGGCTTTGAAGGAAACCGTTAATTATTCGACTTTTTTGACATCCTTGTTGGGGGGGGGGGGGGGGGGGGTGAGTGTGGGGGGGGGATCTGTTCTTTTTTCCCATCATACAGGCCCGGAACCAACAAAGGAATGTTTTTCTATACATAGTGCAATGAATACTGTTTGGAAACTTTGCTAATGGTAATTAAATTCCAATGTCATATTTTAAGTGTGTGTATGTTTTTCATTCTACAAAATTCGTTATCATTGTTGTGTGCTATGTTCATAAGTGTTGGTGTGTCAGTCATGATTTTCCATCTCTCACAGTCACTAGAATCTCAGATCAGGTCTATGTTCTTGATGAAATTGTTTATGCCATGCCGTCAAGCTATCAAGGTATTTATCTCTTTGTCCTCCCCTGGCTGTGTTTTCAAGTTTTCCAGATGTCGCTAAGTTGTCAGGTTATTCCCTCATATTGAAGTGAACTCGTCTGTATTGCACCTGACAAGATACAGCAAAATTCAGCAGGAAATAAATTGTGCAGTATATTGCGTGGGTCCTCATTATTTAGAATTACCTCTCTTTCAGTCTCAAATATTTGAGCTTAGAAAAAAATAACTAATGTTTAGGCCTAAAGAAGTTCGACATAGACACTATGGCACAGAAGTACTTAGAATGAGAATTTTGATGCAAAGGGTTAATATAATATCTGTGACAGAAGACAGCAAGAGTATTATTTTTTCTTTGGGTTGACCAAGAAACAGATGCCTAGTTATTTGATACTGAAAGAGTTAATATTAATTATTATAAACATCCTAACCTGCCCATTTCTGGACAACTACACTGCGAAAGGTCCCACATCTTTCAGACTCAAGGACCCCCCCCCCCCCCTCCTCCTCCTCCTCCTCATATCCTACACCACCCTAAGAAGTAGTACCATAGGCTTCTTCATGCATTTCACAGCCTGACATTACAGTTAAGGTCAGGATCACTTGGGTATGGCTGTTTTGTAGATGGCTAATGGCTAGGGTTGTTAATTCTAAATTTTACTTGTTAGTCGGTAGCTGCACAGAACAGAAAATAACCACCTGGGAAATTGCGCTGGCTGTCTCAATAAAGTCGCTGACAACACAAGAAGGGAGAAGGTTACAGACATCAGCTTAAGAGACAAAATTGGGATAAGACCATATCTGAGTCATATCTATCCCCCGTGTGGGTTCCGGGGCCCCATTGTGGGGGAAACAAGAATAGACCCACTGCCTCCCAAAAAGCATGTCGTAAGAGTCGACTAATTGGGGAGCTTCCTTTTATAAGTCGGAGTGCATCTGCTGGAGAGGCAAGGAACCAACAGTGTGTATTCAAGGGAATGAGATCTGTAAAACTGATGCACACGCAACACTCAGGTTCTGGAGCAGGACTGCAGTTCAGTAGTGGACGAGCAACCAGAACTTTCCGCCAGAGTGTACAGCTGGTGAACGCGATGAAGAAGAAGAAGATATTGACAGACAAAAAAATAATAATAGTTTGACCAACTAGTGAGAATGCAGTTTTTTTTTCCGTTTAAGAAAATATTAATTTTCTATAATGTAACTTCTTCTAGGCCAGAACTTCATGGCGCTGAACTGCTGGCGCCACTCTCAGAAATCCTGCAGTTGGCCGGCAGTGAGAGGGACACCGCAGCTTCTGTGCTAGCTCTTGAGGGTCTGTGCTTGTTGTGCCAGGCAGAGGTCATTGATCTGAGATCACTGTGGGCAGTTCTCGGTGAGAAGCTGAAGCATGAAGCCAGACCTCTGGTTATCACACGGATATGTCAGCTGTTGTCCCTGGTTCCTGATTTGAATGTCGAGACTGAGGAATATGAGGTACATTTCACATTACTGTTTTCACTTCTGAGTTAACTTCTTCTTTTCTTCTTCTTGTTCACCGGCTGTGAATTCCGGCGGTAAGTCACGGTTGTTCGTACAAAATGGACTTTTGGCTTTTACCTTGACCTGAGTTTTGCGTGTACATCCGTTTTACTGACTTATTTGTTTGCAGTACTCGTTCCCCGCCTCTCCGGCAGATGTACTCCGACTTCGGAGGAATTGAGTTAACTGACTGTAAACTCACTTTTTTCAGAAAAGACCTTGACTCCCAGCTTGACCCAGCCTTGAATGGGTACCAGGTGCAGCCCGGAAAGTAAAGGCGGCCGGTGTGATGTTGACCACATCACTCATCTTGTGTCGATTGGTCTATACAAATATAGGTCAAGCCCTATTTGCCCTAAACATCTTAACACATGGAAAAAGGTCTCTTTTTTTTAAAATAATTATTTCATTAGAACATGAGCGAAAAACTCCTTTCAATGTGCGGTGATGTCAATTGCAAAATATAACATAACATAGAATTTTCTGATTTGTCTTCACCTCTCTTCCCTCTCCTCTACCTCTTCTCTTGAACCTGCTATTAATCTGAATCCATGTTTAATGTAATTCTTCTTCTTCTGCATTCATCCGAAGATGTAATTGCGTTGTGTCCGTTCACAGCATGGCTGCTATATTTGCACCTTTCGGCCAACACATCCGACTTCTGCGGGTAATGTAATTCTATTGCTATGTCCCTCTGTAATATAAAACAATTATATATTTATTTAACATAGTTCATGCATAATCATCGTCATCATGTAGCAGGTCCTTTACAGAACGTCGCTCTCATCATGGTCTGCCTGAAAGAAACTCAGTCTCTTGCCAGCTCTCCCGCCTCATGTACTTTCATACTCAGGGAGTAACTTACATCCTGTGCCCATCTTCGTGTTTTTTAACCCCTGCCCCTCCTTCCTGGTACCATGCCTTCTGGCATTATTTTTTTTTTCCAATCCGTCGTGGCGCTTGATATGACAAAAATATTTCAGTTTCCGAGACAGAATGCTGTTTATAAGCCAATCTTCCTTGATGTTCAAATCTTTCAAGATGTTAGTATTTCTCCTCTTCTTTGTCCAAGATGTTCTGAAAATCTTTCTATAGCATTTAAGCTCAAAAGTACCTGCATAGACATTGCACTTATAAGAAGACAGAATAAACTTTTAACCTATTAATTTTTCCCTATGCATTTTGGATAATTCTTATTACATGTAAAAATAAAAGACCCTCTTGAGCGAGCGAGCGAGAGAGAGAGAGAGAGAGACAGAGAGAGAGAGAGAGAGAGAGAGAGAGAGAGAGAGAGAGAGAGAGAGAGAGAGAGAGAGAGAGAGAGAGAGAGAGAGAGAGAGAGAGAGAGAGAGAGAGAGAGAGAGAGAGAGAGAGAGAGAACATGAATTCCTAATCCAGTTTTATAAAATTGTTTACTAAGTCAGCTTGTGAATTTTAGTCTTCTCCTACATCACCCCTCCCCCCGCCCCCTTTTCTTTCTCAGGCTTTTGCAGAAGACGCTGTAAGCAGTTTGTGGTTGTACTCAGCCAGCACCAATGTGATGGTTGGTGCTGCAGCTTTCTCAGCCCTGGCCAAGTTTAACCCCGGATGCTTTCATGTCAGCCACTTGCCAAGAAAGGTCAGAGGTTCTTGTAGCTGTATCACGGATCTCTGATTGAATGACTGACTGACTGACTGAATTTCTACCCCATCAGAACATTCACACAAGTGATAAACACCTGATGACACAATGTGCCACCATGTGGATGAGGGTCACCGTGGAGAGGTCCCAGAAACCACGTTTGGCCATATTTATGGCCTGGCTATTTTGCGGCCCCTGGCAAAAGCCAGGGTGGGGCTTCAAATTAGAGAAACATTGCATTTCAGAAGGAGACGACAGGATCATTATCTCTGATTTGACTGACTGACTGACTTTCTACCCCACCAGGACATCACACAAGCGATAAACACCCAATGACACAATATGTCACCATGTGGGTGAGGATCACCGTGGAGAGGTCCCAGAAACTGTGTTCAGCCTTTAGACTATATTTATGGTCAGGCTATATTGCAGCCCCTGGCAAGAGCCAGAATAGGGCTTCAAATAACGAAACATTTCATCTTGAAAAGGATGGGAAGTATAACCAATTTACTGACTGACTTTCTACCCCACTAGGACATCACACAAGCGATAAACACCCGATGACACAAAGTGCCACCATGCGGACAAGGATCACCGTTGAGAGGTCCCAGAAACCGCGTTCAGACAATTGGCCATATTGATGGCCTGCCTATATTGCGGCCCCTGGCAAAAGCCAGAGTGGGGCTTCAAAAAAGAAAAAATTACGTCCTGAAAAGGACGTAAGTAAAGAAAACTGTATAACCAATTTTGCAGTTGGTTCACTCAGAGTGCACAGATGCAGACTATAAAAAGAATATGTTGATATTATTATTATCAATCAGTTATGTGCCTTCTCCACAATGTAAGTTAGCTGCAATGGATAGCCAACAATCTCTGTATCTTCTCGGTAGTAAAATCTTTCCTTTGATGTTGTCCTCCCACCTGTATTATTATCTACCTCTTTGTTTCTTTCCTTTTACCTTCCTTTTTTTTTTTAAAGAGTGTTATGTTTCTTAATGTGGCGGAAATATTTCAATTGTCTTTCTTTTTTATTTTTTATTTTTTTTTATTATACAGCCAAAAAAAAAAAAAAAAAAAAAAAAACAGCCAAGAGGTTTTGAAAGAGGCGGAAGCCCTTAGACAACTTATCACAGACATCAGAAGGAGACAGTCATCATATTTTGGCCATGTTATGAGAAGAGGGAAAATGGAACATCATGTGACCACTGGAAAGATCTGTGGAAAGAGGGACAGAGGAAGACAATGAGAGAAGATTCTTGACAGTCTTGTTGCATGGCATGGAGGTGTGTCAGCACACGAACTGACACAGGCTGCAGGAGATCGCAGATTGTGGAGAGGCATGATCGCCCACGCCAGTCGGCAAGGCACCTAAAGATGATGATGATTTTCTTATTTGTTTAAGCAACTATCTTTGTATTTCAAATCTCTTCATATCCTCTATCCCAGGGTCCCCAACCTTAGTTGGGGGGGAGATGGCATGATAAGGTTTCAAGGGAGCGTGAGCAGATTTTGAGGGGCATCAACCAATTTTTAAATTGAGTATTTGTAATAATCTGTTATTATTTTGTCAGTTTAATTATAAATAAAATATATTTTTAAAAACTGCTTAAGAACAAAAAACCAAGGACATTTTTTGTTTTGTTTTCGTAAGCAGTTTATAAATCTTCAGATACAAATCTAATTATTATGGTAACCCAAGCATTAAATTATAGATTAAGAGTACATTCTGACTAAAAAATACTGTTTGTTCTCCTTGTTTCGGAATCTGTTGACCTCTTTTTAATCGGAAATGGAACCAGTAAGTGTCTGATTGTATATTATTCTCGCCGTTCCCTTGAATATTGAGCGTGGACCAGATCCCCTGCTAACTCCTCGCAGCAACATTCTCCTTAGACCGTAATGATCTATCTGCACCTCCGCACTGTTCACTTGCTTACAAAGGGCCGTCACAATATCTAACTTGTCATACATCCGTTCACCACCAAGTGGAGCAGAGCCAGCCAGTCTATCTGCCTGCTCATTTCCCAACACGCTGGCATGACCTGGAGAGAATATCCAAAGGATGCTAACAGCCCGTGACCTCTGGCGCTTGCCACTCTGCACAAAGCATGCCTGTTTTCACCTTTCTCAATCATGGCTACAGTC
This sequence comes from Candidula unifasciata, assembly GCA_905116865.2. Classification (NCBI taxonomy): domain Eukaryota; kingdom Metazoa; phylum Mollusca; class Gastropoda; order Stylommatophora; family Geomitridae; genus Candidula; species Candidula unifasciata. Next base: position 69,820 of record CAJHNH020001855.1, read on the forward strand.
ATGGTCAGGGCTACAGTCATGCTGTGTGAATCAATCCTATTTATCCATGTGGTTTTAGATTACAATTTAAAACACCTGAAAGGATTCCTGATGTTATCATGGAAGGTGACTCACCTTCCAAACAATAATAATCCATAAATATCTCTTTCTCCTTTTACTTCTGTGTACTGTATTTTTGTTACTCTATTTACAGTGTACTGTATTTTTTAAATTGAATATTAAAATATGATTTTGTTTAACCCTGGGGAAGAATTTATTTAGATTCCATTATTTTTCAATGGGGAAAAAAATTGCCTTACAACTTGAACGATTTGGAATTTTATTGCTGTGCAGAATGGATTACTTTCAAATTCTGAGGTATCGCTGTTTTTATGTTCTTGCGCTTATTCACACATTGGTCTTTTGTCTTTCGGCCAGTCGTTATCATCATCATGAGCCCTGCCCAGCATTGTAGGTGCTCATGTCTTTCCACAAATTTTGGTCCTTAGTATTTTGAATCAGTTCCTTTGGTGATATTCCACCATGCCCTTGCTTCAGGCTGTCAAGCATCATCTCACTTTGTCTGCCTCTGCATCTTCTACCGTTGACCTTTCCAGTCATCACAATGTTCTCCAACACCTCTCTTCTCAACATATGACCGAAGAAAACTGACTGCTTCTTTCTTAAAGGTGTTATATAGTTTTCTCATTTCTTTAGCCATTTCCAGGCAGTCGTTGTTAGTAAATGGCTGTCCACAGTATCTGCAGCATGCATCTCAGAAACTGCATCTCCACAGGCTCCAAGTTCTTCTTGATTTTATCATTCACATTCCAAGATTCACAATCATGCAGCCAGCATTGGTTCTGGCTCAGCATAAACATTTCAGTACTCTTATTCTTATTGTATGTAAATGTTTTGGCACAGTCACAGGTGGGCATATTTTCGAAGTGGATGTTTATGACAACAGGTGACAGAGGAGCTGTACTCTCAGGCAGAGCTGGCAGCTAGTCAGAAGTTGTTAGTAAATGGCTGTCCACAGTATCTGCAGCATGCATCTCAGAAACTGCATCTCCACAGGCTCCAAGTTCTTCTTGATTTTATCATTCACATTCCAAGATTCACAATCATGCAGCCAGCATTGGTTCTGGCTCAGCATAAACATTTCAGTACTCTTATTCTTATTTTATGTAAATGTTTTGGCACAGTCACAGGTGGGCATATTTTCAAAGTGGATGTTTATGACAACAGGTGACAGAGGAGCTGTACTCTCAGGCACAGCTGGCAGCTAGTCAACAGCAGGCAGAGTCTGGAGCAAGTGGTGGCACTGTCAGTGTCGATGTAGACCAGATGTTTGCCCAGGTTCCTGGATACTGCTACACGTTACTGTTAGAGCAGTTAACAGATGTAGAGGTCATTGCAGGTAATTAGTTTTTATAGACATTAACCCAGACTGTAATCTTAGGGAAATTGGAACAAAGTTTCATAATTCTAAAATACCAGGTATTTGCTGTACAGAACGCATTGGCGAAATAAATAGTGAACTTAAAATTGCTAAGTTAAACCCCACACAGCCAACAAATGCTGTAGTTTGAGATGTCTTTTCAAGAATAAGCAACTATCCTCATATTTGCAACTCATCACAATCCACTTTAAATAATAATCAGTTGTTTGGCAATTATCCTACCATTCAAACTATATCAAAAGTCAGCTTCACAATATCATGTACACAACAGGCAAGTGAATGTTGCAGCTAGAGAGCCTTCATCAGCATGGTAATTAATCTACAATACCACAAATGCTAACAAAAATACACAAAATCACTTAACTGAAGTATCTCTAAAAGAAATCACATTTCTGTCTAGCCAGTAGCACATCTGACACATGTTTTCTTGCCAGGATTTCTTTAATATCTTATTTTCACCATCTTGTTTGTCTACACCAGTCTTTTCTTCCACAAACATACCTTTTAATAATGTTCTTTCTAAAATACTGTGGCATTTCATTTTCTAAGACATGTTGTTCTTTATACGTCAGTTTTTTTGTAACATGCAGAGCTTGTAACAAGTCAGTACCCCCATATTCAGATTTTTCCAAAAAAAATTAAATACACATTTCATCTTTGGCTATCATAAAATGGTCCATGATTTATATTAATATGCTACCTTAGGAAAGATACATGTTGTCAGAATGTTTGCTTGTGTTATATCATCGTCATCATCATCATCAAGTACCATGCCAACTGGTCTGAGCGGTCGTGCCTCTCCACAATCTGCAATCTTCAGCAGCATGTATAATTTGTTTAAGGGCAAGATTTTTTTAAGGGAAAGTACATCTGTGTTTTTTCTTGCCTTCAGCAAGTTTTTGTATGGTTTACTACTCACGCTTTTGTCTAAACATATGTATCTTGTGGTGGTGGTGGTGGGGGGTGGGGGGGGGGGAGGGTATAATGGCACTGGTTACCCACTAATTGCCATTCATGGAGTTTTAAGGTTTTCTATAGAGCTAAATGTCCCACTGACTAACTTGTCTCCTCTCACTAACCACCACCTGTCTTGATCCATGGCCGCTTATTCCAAATATTTATTGCGAGTGTCTATATCTAGAATCCACTTTACCATCCACCACCTGTCTTGATCCATGGCCGCTTATTCCAAATATTTCTTGCGAGTGTCTATATCTAGAATCCACTTTACCATCCACCACCTGTCTTGATCCATGGCCGCTTATTCCAAATATTTCTTGTGAGTGTCTATATCTAGAATCCACTCTACCATCCACCACTTGGTAGATATGCTTAGTAGTAGGACAGTTATTATATGCATAATTATAACGAATTAAGGAGCGGCAGTAGTGCAGTGACTAGTTACTTGGCTGTCAAGCCAAAGGTGTTGGGTTCAGATTCACAGTAACTGGTCGGGTGAATTACTTCTAAACACAAAACATGAATTCTTTCAACTTAACTTGTATCCGTATTACTTAAATTCACAGTGGTTTGAATTCTCTTAGGTTTCCAAAAATGCATGCATGCAATGATTGCTAAAGAAGTAGCAAATCTCCCAAGAGGGGTGTATTACTCTTCTTTGAGACGACAAGCTGTAGCATCCAGCCAGGGAAAAGCAGTGGAAACTATCCCCAGATTTTTGCTGCAGCAGTACGAGAGATGCAAGCAGCCTGGTCTACGTCCTGGGCTAGCAGGTAGGACAGTTTGTGCGTAACACTTTTTTTTAACTTCTTCAGCCCCAGCGACTTTCTCAGAAGATGTCTCTGGTGATAACCATTTTGAAAAATCATTACTCACTGCACTTATATGCCAACTGACATCATTAAAAGATATCCAAGCATAAGTGTAAGCACCAAGAACCAGATTATAATCAGCTTATTCATACCAACACTGTGCTACCAGTGCCAGACTTGGATATTATCAAAGTCTAATCTGTGTAAAATTAACACCCGTGAAATGAGATGCCTGAGAAAAGCCGCCAGCTTAACCATCTGAAACAAAGTTAGAAATGATGTTATCAAACAGACTGTAGGAACAACAGCATGCAGCAAATAAATTGAGGAACATAAGATCAAATGGTTTGGTAATTTAGTAAGAATAAGAAAACAGGTCAGCAATTACAATTTTGTGTGTGTGCGTATGCACATGTGAGTGTGTGTGTGTGCGTGCATGCATGCATGTGTGTGCGTGCGTGCGTGCTGGTTGAGATTATTGTGAGTTGTCTCTCACAATTCATGTTATTGAAAAATTTACCATACCATCCTAAGATTAATAGATCTCAACCTGGATGGCAGGCAAACAAAGCAGATCCCAGATAGCCCGTTCAACCTCCAAAGAAGTTATAATTATGCCACCCATAAGACTGAACACCCAGGTTTAACCTGCTGTTCTGTGCGGGTGCGGACGATGTTATCATAAAGACATGGGAGCACTATATATAGCTGGCCGTATATAACACTGCTTTTGACTGATTTTTGTAGCTAGCCGTATATAACAGTGCTTTTCATTGGTTTTTCTAGCTGGCCAGCTGTTTACTTATGATCCCCCAGTGGAGGTTGGTAGAGATGGACGGCCTAGGAAACATTACATTGTTCGACATGGCAAATCATTTCTGCAGACATTCACAACTTTGTTAAATGAGGTATGAACTGTGTGCTGTTCATTTTTCTGTTGGCAGAGCAAGAGAACTTGCTACCTTGTTTTCATTATTTGAACTTCCTGTCATGTCAAGGTCAAGGAATATATGAACTGTTTTATTATTAGTTTTATTATTAGCTGAATATTTTTTCAAGTCAGGGAAAGACAAATGCAAGTACATCTGTGCGTCCTAATGCCAGACACACATTTTTTTTTAAACCTCACCCTGGCGGTTGCCAGGCTAACTAATATAACCCAACCTGTGGGTTGAATGGGGTTTCTAGGATCTGTCCCCGCTTGATCCTTATCTGAATGGTGGCACTTTGTGTCATCGGATGTTTATCGCTTGGTGTGATGTCCTGGTGGGGTTGAATGTCATCATCATCATCATCATCATCATGAAGGAAAAACAACTGATTTTTTTTTTCAATTGACTTGAGGTCATGTCAGGGGAAAGGTTTTTTTGTGTTGGTTTATTATTATTACATAAATATCATTTGAGAGGAAACAGCTTGCATCATCATCATCATCCTGTTGTGCTGTTGTATGTCAAATAAGGCTCACTGTCGCATCCCCCATTCCATTCTGTACTGCAGCAATCATTTTGATATCAAGGGTGGAATCTAGTCCAGCACCTTTATTTAGCATCTGTCAGCAGTTTTAGTCGAAGAGTTTTTCTTGGACCTTCTGGTTTCTTCATTCCATTTGTTTCCCATTTCAGAGCCTGTTTAATGATGCCATGTCAACTTCTTCTCATGATTAGCCTAACATATTGCCATCTTCTTTTTCCTATAGGCTAACTGGTGATTCAAACAGTAGTTTAGACATCTCTCTTATTTCTTCACCTTTTAAAAATTGATTTGCAATCTGACTTTTTACACTATTTTTGCTAAATAATATTTCTTTGCAAGTCATTGTGGTTCTTACTTAGCAGAACCATAGCATCTGCAAATACTCTTCTTCTTCTTCTTTTTTCTTTATTCACCGGCTGTATGCTCCAGTGGAAAATCCTGGTTGTTCATCCATTTGGACTTTGCCTTTTTGCCAGGGCATGAGTTTTGCGTGTGCATCCATTTTACTGGCTTATTGGTGTGCCGTTGGTTGTTCCTTGCCGCTCAGGCAGATGCACTCGGACTTTGAAGGAAGTCCCTGATTAGTTGATTCCTATGACATGCTTGTTGGGGAGGCAGTAGGTCTGTTCTGGTTTCCCCACAATGGGAGCCCGGAACCCAAACGGGGAATCTGCAAATCCAGATCCTCTAATTGTATTTTCCACCCATTTGATGCTGGTTTTTCCTGCAGAAATATTTTTCTTCACCCAGTCAATAGTTATGCCAAGTAACTAGGGAAATAAACACTTCCTTTTACCCTAGTTTCCACTGCAAGTCAGTCACGTAAACCATCATCTCTGTGCACTGCACACTCTTAGCCCTGATACTTTGCTTTGATAATGTTTATTGAATTCATTGGTGTGCCATAACATTCCATGACTCTCCCACAGTGATGTACTGTGTAAGCTTTTGAAAGTGGTCTTAAAGTCATTGACATTCAAGATAAAGGACATTGTATTTTAACAAATTCCTCTAAAGTAAGCTAATAATAATAATAACAGCTTGTAAACTGCTTTGTTACTATCTGAATGTCACATCAGGAGAAGACTACTTGTGTAGGTTTATGAATGTCATGTCATGGGAAAATGAACTAGTCATTAGTCAACTGCTGTATTATCTGTATGTCATGCCATGTCAGGGGAATGACTGTTTTGTCATTATGTGTCATATCTTGTCAAAGAGGGGAATAATGCACAGAATTATTGTCATTATTTCATGTGCTGTGTGTACATTTCCTTTTTATTTCTTTGTAAAATATGAAAAGAATTCAGAAAACACAGTTAACAGCTTTGTCTTTGTCTCATGTCCTTTGAGTTGGCTCTGAGGCTAAGTCCATGCGAACGCTTCGTAATGCTGGAATGCCAGGTTCGATCCCAGCTGCAGGCCATGCACCTTGCATTGGTTTCAACAGTGGTATCAAGAAAGCCGACCATCCAGAAAGCAAACTACTGGACGTAAATCTGCCTAGAAAAACCACACAACTGCCAGGGGCTGTTGAGGTTGGTTCTGCAATGTCCTGTAAAGGATACGCAACTAACCATGTTGTTTGGAAGACCAAATTTGAAAATTTTATCTTTGTTACATATCCCTCGGAAGAAAAAATTTGACTGTTTATCTCTGTCATTACATGTCTTTCTGAAGACACAATTTGACTGTTTATCTTTGTTATTACATGTCTCCCCGGCTCTCTAGCGGAATTGGCTAAACCAGATTTCGCGGAGACCGGGTGACGTACTCCTTGTGGTCCGGGTTCAATCCCGGGGGTAGGCAGGAAAGCCACATTTTCTCCCAGATTTACTGTATTTACAATGGAATCAAGGCCGAAAGGTTGCGATATCCATAATACCGAGCCTAAGGGTTAACAACTCATGGCTTCTGGATACTAAAACAAACAAACATTACATGTCTCATGGAAGACAAAATTTGACTGTTTTGTCAGTCATACAGTCCCTTAGAAGAGCCAGCTTAACTGTTTTATTTGTGTTACATGTCTCTTGGAAGACCAAATGTATCTTTGTTAGATGTCCCTTGGAGGAACAAAGTATACTGTTTATTTTTGTTATATGTTCCTTGGAGGACAAAATGTACTGTTTATTTTTGTTATATGTTCCTTGGAGGACAAAATGTACTGTTTATTTTTGTTATATGTTCCTTGGAGGACAAAATGTACTGTTTTATCTTTGTTATATGTCCCTTGGAGGAACAAAATTTACTGTTTTTTCTTTCTTATATGTCCCTTGGAGGACAAAATGTACTGTTTTATCTTTGTTATATGTCCCTTGGAGGACAAAATGTACTGTTTTTTCTTTGTTATATGTCCCTTGGAGGACAAAATGTACTGTTTTATCTTTGTTATCTGTCCCTTGGAGGACAAAATGTACTGTTTTATCTTTGTTATATGTCCCTTGGAGGACAAAATGTACTGTTTTTTCTTTCTTATATGTCCCTTGGAGGACAAAATGTACTGTTTTATCTTTGTTATATGTCCCTTGGAGGACAAAATGTACTGTTTTTTCTTTGTTATCTGTCCCTTGGAGGACAAAATGTACTGTTTTATCTTTGTTATATGTCCCTTGGAGGACAAAATGTACTGTTTTATCTTTGTTATATGTCCCTTGGAAGACCAAATGTGAGTGTGTTGTCTTTGTCACAAGACCTTTTTGACTTCTGCTGTGAGAACATCTATCAACTGTTGATTGTTCACAGGTCCCTGTTCAACCTTCAGAATGGCATCGAAGCACTATTATGCCTCAGTGCTGGAACTCTTTCATGGAGAGGTTTTTTCTGTCTATGTTGGAGGTAAATTATATTTGAATGATAACTAGCACCTGTAGCTCATTGACCGTAATTCTCAATTCCTCTGAGAGGAATTTTTAAAAAATGACCTTTGCTCTCAGGTCAGCCTAGGCTAAAATTGGTTTCAAGAAATGTTTCTAGAAAGTAAAGGCAGTTAGCATGATATTGAGTATTTCACCTAATGAGTGCTAATTGGTCTACACAAAAATAGATATTAATGTATGCATAACTCTTTGAGTCCCAAGGAATGCATCATACGTTCATATATTTCTACCTAGAGGCCCAATGAATGCGCCGATTTTACATCTCTCTTGACTACCCCTTGGGCCTGAGATGCTAAACCCCCTGGGATGCAAAGAGTTAATGTACAAATGCCTAAGGAAAAAATGAACATAAAATGAGATTAATTCAAAAAAGGTTAAGGAATAAGTGAGATGTCTGGGCAACCTTTTGTATCGACAGAGAAATTACTGCTATGTTGGACACATTCTGAAAAGAGACAAACAGAGAATCTCAAACAGAGACCAGGGGGAATTACTAGAAGTCCAACAAATCCAAAAGTCCAAAAAATCCCAGCTCTTACTAGGCATTGAACCCGGAACCTCTAGCACTAGAGGCAGACACCATGCCTCGAGACCACGCAGCCCCCATTAAAAAAAACGAACTAGAAGACAGTTTTATGTAAAAGGTACCAAACAAGCCTTTGCTTTATCTAGCTGTAAAGGATACTACAGGTAACTGCAGATGGGAAGAGGAAAAGAAGGGCAGGCAGACCTGAATACAGAATTTGGCTGACTAGACAGGCCGCAAACATCAAGTGTATTGCAGCTGACTGACATAGGTGGAGGCAAGTGATCAGGGAGTCAGCGGCAATGGGCAACCCAGTAATACACAGGTGGAGGGAAGTGATCAGGGAGTCAGCGGCCACGGGCAACCCAACTTTAAACAATGTTGTTTGACTATAATGATTACAATACGATGATTTAATTTTAAAAGAGAGAAAAGATTTGTGGTTAATAGTTTTCAAGTTTTTCCACACATGTGCACATTTATCTGTTACATATGCATGTTTATACATATGTGTGTGTGCATGAGCATATGTATATAGGATCAGCGAATTAACATATAAACATAGCCCAGTGTTCATTATCATATGTTTTAGAGTCGCAGAGCAGAACTGGAGCTTCAAGAAACACATGAAAATGCTGTTTCGGCAGCAAACACAGAGGACAAGAAATCACAAGCATGGCTCGTGTATGTTGTGTTTTTGTGACATTGTTATCTTCTTCTTCTTCACGTTCACCAGCTGTAAACTCTAGCGGAAGGTTCTGGTTGCTCGTCCACTACTGAACTGCAGTCCTGCTCCAGAAGCTGAGTGTTGCATGTGCATCAGTTTTACAGATCTCATTCTCTCGAATACAGACTGTTGGTTCCTTGCCTCTCCGGCAGATGCACTCCAACCTCAAAGGAAGCTCCCCAATTAGTCGACTCTTACAACATGCTTTTGGTGAGGCAGTGGGTCTATTCTTGTTTTCCCCACAATGGGGCCCCAGAACCCACACGGGGGTGACATTGTTATAATAAACAAGTTTTATATATATATATATATATTTTTTTTTTATTTGTTTGTGACTCACTAATTTGTTGTTTAGGGGGGTCTCCATGGCGAATGGTCAAGCCGTTTGCCTTATGCTCTGAAGGTTGTATGTACATTTCACGGATATGTTGTTCAGTTCATGCTTGCAATTGTTACAGAGATCCCTAAGGGTCATCACTAGAGCTATGGAGTTTGTGCTTTGTGTGAATATCTTGTCAGATGGCTATCTACTCTGTGAAGAGAGACCAAGCCACATGTGATGATACACAGTGCAAAGAAGTCGATCTTTTCAATTTTTCATTGTATGTTTTTGTGATCCATTATGGAACAAAGGAGAATTGTAAAACTGTAATCTGTTAATGATGTGACAAGAGTTGCTATAAAATGCAGGCATGAAGAAACAACACTTCAAAAGTTATGATATTAATAAAGACTTTGTCAAAACGTTCAGTTTGCAAAACATTCTATTGTATCTGTATGCATCTTTTCAATTCCTTCTATTGACCTTTCTTGTGACATTTTTTGTTTTGTTTTTGTACTTAACATGTCTACAAAAGGCTTTACTTGAACAGGTTGAGGGCTTATGCTCCAGTTGGAGATGAAAGGCAGAAGAAGAAGATTTTCAGTTTCAGAATCTTTTATCTAGATTATTTTATTCCATTAGAATAAGTCTAATAGTAAGTTGATATATTTATTTTTTTTTTTTTTTTTAAATGTTCATTGGCTGTAAACTCCAGCAGAAAGTTATGGTTGTTTATCTACTTCTAGACTTTCGCTTTCAAAATGGCCAATAGCAGTGGTGTAATTTTTCTATGGTTGTGATTTCTCTTGGATTGTTCTGTTCCTTTATCATGGACTGCTATTTTATGCAAATTTCTAGCACAGGATACTGTGTGTTTTTCGAGGGAGCAGAGTGTAGTGTGTCTGCGTTATGTCTGGGTGGGATAATGACCGATAGAGTTGGCAGCCTTTGCGATGTTTTGGTCGTGGCAACGCACTATCTGGGAAGACAGAATCTCATCAACAGGGGACTGCAACTGTCTAGAGAGCAAACGCAATAAAAGCTGTCCCGAAAAACGGAATGTGTCATCCATTTTTTGGTGGGTAGGAATCGACACATACGGTTAATGTAGTGACCATCCACTTCTAGACTGGTCTTGTTCCAGAACTTGGGTTTCTCCTGCTTGGATATTTTACATATCTGATATATTTGTATGCAGACTGTCGGTCCCTCACTTACCAAGCAGATGCTATCTGACTTTAACTCTTTGAGTCCCAAGGAACGCATCATACGTTCATAGGTTACTGCCTTGAAGCCCAATGAACGCATGATGCGTCGATTTTCGTCTCTTTGACTACCTCTTGGGCCTGTGATGCTAAACCCTCTGGGACTCATAGAGTTAAAGGACACACCCCTAATTAGTCAGCTTTTACTACCTGCTTGGGGGGGAGGGGGGGGGGGGGGATTCTGTTCTTTTTTTCCCCACAAGGGGGCCCTGGAACCCACAGGAGGAAGTTAATTTATTGACATGCTAGAATGTTCTAGAGAAGTTTTAGTGTTGTAATTTATCAACACAAAACAACAACATGTGTGTGTGCTTTTGCTGCTCAGGCTTTTGCTAAAATTATCATTGATACTTAAACTGTCTGCAGGAATGTCTTGAACCTGAAACTAACTACTGCTCCATTAACAGAGAGGTTTGAGTGTATGAGAAGAAGATGAAAAGACAAATTAGGAGAAGGTGACAGAGAAGGATGACATCATATCATATTTTATCTCAAATTTTTCCTCTCTCCTTTTGTAGTTTTGCTTCATATGCAGTATGCCAAGCCACAAATTCAGTGTACATATTTCAGAATGTAATTTTGTCATAAAAGAATTAAAGCATTTTAATCTTCTTGTTTTGATAATGTTTTAACATTTTTAACTAACTGATCCGAAGATATTTCATTCAAAATTTAATTGTTTATTTCCCTTTTTTGTTTTTTAAATTTTGATTGCAGAGTTCGAGACTCGATTGTAGAAGTCATCAAAACAGCATCACTGTAAGTTGAATGTTTATTGTTTAAAATATATTTCGTGGCATATTATTCTGAATGTAATATGTCTTCATTAGACTGGAACTTCATCTCCTTCTTAATTATTTGTCCAAATGATATTAATGTGTTGTGTCTATTTACAGCTTCAATATTTGTGCCTTTCAGTTGGTAAATCCAACTTCTTTGAGCATTTTTGTGTGTGTCCAAGCTCACCTGAGACTTCACCTTCACAAAATGGGCATGACATTTCCTCAGCATGTTAGACTTACCAATAGCATCTTCTGCATGGATGCCCCAGGACACTCTGTTGTGCAGCATTGATAGGAAGCATGCGTCAGGCATGGCTTCCCTATGTAGTCATTTCACTCCGATGAGTGTGGCCACGCAGACCTTTAAAACTGTTATGTCATCTAGTAGGATCTTTGATCAAAGGATATCTGAACTTTTGCTGACATATAGATGGATGGACTTCTGAACCTAAGTAGCCATTCAGTAGGATAGGACCCTCAGGGTAGAATAGGCATTTGATACTTGATCAGCAGACTTCATTCATGTTTCAAATGTTTTCCACTGATGCTGTCACCCATGCATTGGGGGGGGGGGTTGGCTGATGAGTGCCAGAGAATTTTGGGACACTGCGCCTCTGAGGACCACCAGTTCCAAGATCCCCTGCCAGCTCAGTTTAGGTTGATATAGGCCATTTTCAGTGGTGTATTACGAGGACATATGGTAGGGATCTTGCGTGAGGATTTGTAAAACTTTCACAGAGCCTCCTGGAGCCTGAGGTAAAGTATGGAGTATCTTTTTATGTACAGCACAAAAGTCTTAACACCTCCTCATACCTGTGACCTAAATCACAGTGCTGTTCTGGCATGACACAATCGAAATCGACTGATTATGGTATCTTTAATATCACAATCATTGTCCCAATATGCCTTTATACATCACTTAGGGCTCACATTCTAATCCTCCATTCCGTTCTATTCTGTGCAATCCTTTAGATATCATGGCTAGTAAAGACAATAACACAAAGAAAATTGAAATATTTTGGTCACTTGAAACGTCATGGAAGTCTAGAGAGAACAATAATGGAGGGGTATATGCCTGGGAAGAGAGGAAGAGGAAGGCCAAGGAGAAGATGGGTGCAGGATGTGGCAGATGATCTCCAGATGGGTGTATCAGATGCAGGACATCTTGCTCATGATAGGAAGGTTTTCCGGAGGGTTGTTATGGCAGCGAGGTTCCGCGAGGGACATGCTACTGAATGAATGAATCTGCTCCAGCACCTTTGGTCTTCCTCAGCATTATTTATCTTATGGTCTCTTTTCATCCATTTATTTTCTATGTCAGTGCATTCTTGATGATTTTTCTATCCTCATGATTTGCCCAATGTGTCACCATCCTGGTTTCTTATAATTGATGATACAAGCAGATGTGCAGACAATTCTGTTATAACTTCACTTTTCTTAAATGTATCCATTTAAGAGGAGCGGCCGGCTGAATGGTTAGAATGCTGGGCTTTCCTGCAGGAGACCCGGGTTCAAATCCTCAGTAAGGCTGGATAATTTTTTCTGTTGGGGGCAAAATAAAATCCTCGCCTGCATAGTCATGGCGGCAGCATTAGTCATGCAGCCCTAAATCCTCAGGCTCAAAGACTCCCTGCCTACACCCCAAAAGTTGTATATAATAAAATTATTGACAGTTTTGTGTGTGTGTGTGTGTGTGTGTGGGGGGGGGGGGGGCATCCCATTTATTGTTTATCAGTTTCCTTAAGAATTTGTTTTTGAATGTACTGAATGACAATTTCAACGTCTTTGGCATCTTAAATGTGTTTGACAGGAATTGACAGTATCTATCCGATTCTAGAATGTGGCCATGAGAGGAGACATATCAGAAAACAGCATACGGTTGACATATTTGTCACCATCAGCACACCTTTTTGTCTTTTTAATTAAAGAGACCCTGTTTTCTCATGGGCATTGATTTGGAGGCCTCTGGCAGCAAAATACCTAGAACTTGTGAAGAAATCGTTACAAACCTCGGGGTTAATCATTATCAACCTAGAGGTTATTTCAGGAAGTTCATAGCTGATTTCTTGAATCAGGGCATGGTTACATCTCTGTAGACTTCTCCAAAGAAGTAAATTCCAGTATGAGTATTATACGTCCACTAGTTTTGTGTGTGTGTGTGTGTGTATTGTTTTTTTTAAACTTGATAAAAGAAGAGCTCTGCAACACAAGCATCAGTGCAGACAGTGATTTGGTACAAGGTCAGAATAATAATTTCTATACAATCTTTCTCTGATAGATAAAAGTCTTTTGTCGCATTGACCCTAAATTCAGATGCATCAAAATTAAGAATTATAACTCCAAGCTTTCCAGATTGTTCACAATAGCCAAAAGTGCCTGCCGAAGATTTCGATTTTGGTGAAATTTAAAGTTATTTTCTTTTTTTATTTTGTCATTTTTGAGAAATGACCAAGTGAACTTTACCATTTTTTTTCCAAAAATAAAAATTTAGCTTCAGCTTTTGTTCGAATTAGAAATATTGATTTTTATTTGAGCTGTTTTGAAATAAAAAATGGTGCAGTGTTCATATGTTGATTTATCGCAGGCTTGATGTGAACTAGTTGTTCATTCATGTACTTCTTAGGTAATCCTAAGTGATTGTTGCTTGTTGCATTATTATTTGTTTGTCCCCCTTTATGTTCCTCTTTAGATAGGAGTGCATTTCATCTAATCTTGCTCCTCAGAGATCAGTGTGACTGATTTCAGCATGCATTTTACATAATGTTTACTTCCTGTGTGCACATTTCATGAATGATGATGGACTTTTTCAGCCCATATTTTAACTGTTTTTCTTTTCCTAAACATTTTTCAGGGCAAAATGACCTGTTCTGTGTAATTTCCAACTGCTTTATAGTATGTACATCTTGCTAACCTCCTGTTATTCGCCCTTTATCTGAGAAAACTGTGTATCCAATCTTACTATCCAAGAGGTGAGGGGGACATGTATAAATGTTGTGCTGGGATTCAAACAACTACCTTCTAGGACTTCAGTTTGACACCCTGTCTCTTAGCCATGCCTCCTCATTTAATTCTTTCTAAAATAACCTCTGCATCTCCTAAAACGTCAAAGTATAAGTCTAAAGAAGTTTAGATAATAATACAATGGGACAAAAGGACACTGAAGTAACAGCCAGAATAGAATGGGTTAAAGCTACTGATGGATAGGACGCAAGACCCCCAGAAAAGCATAGCATATCAGTTGTTAGTTAGTCAACAGATCATCCTCATTGCACATAAAATCAGTCCATAAGTGCTCGGGTTACACCCCCCCCCCTCTCTTAGTAAATCCTATAGCGTGTGGCAGCTGACGACACGAGTTCTGTGTTGGTTTCTTATTCTTCTTTGGCGTCCTGCATAGCACTTCTGTCAGGCCACACCCTTTTAACATGTTGTTCACCCTTTTAACATGTTGTTCTTGCACTTTGGTCATGGCTGTAGATTCACAGTCATCACTTGGTTCTCACAAATGTATTACTTCTAGGGCTTTCAGAATATCTGCCTGGCCCATGGCTCATTCTCCCTCCACAGTAGCTTTACCTGCAAGCCTATCAGCTTGCTCATTTCCTTGCACGTCCTTGCAAAAATATGAAACTGATACATCTCAGCCCCGACTGCTTCAGAGACCCATCTATCTTCCTGAGCATACTTATTGAGTCACTGAGCTAGCATGCAGAAGAAAACGTCTGTGTCTCCAGCCATGTTATTACTTAAGTCACTGTTATGACCTCCATAGTTAGACTACAGCAGCAGCACCAGAATGTTGACATATCAGGCAAATTTAAATGTGTGAGATGATTGGTACTAAAAATACTATGTTTGATTTGATCTAACAAGTGCTCTGTAACAATTTCAGAGGAACCCCAACAGCCCAAGCCAACTGTGTCCTAGCTCTGGCTGGGCTGGCCTTGTGTGTACACAGATATTCTGCTGATCTTGGCTCAGAGAAAATCGAAGCAGCCAGTCGCAGCTCAGAGCACATGGGACATGTTCATTGGTTGACAGTAACATCAGACACCATCTTTTCTTTGATTGATGTTGAGTACAAGCCAAAGGGAGGACTCCATGGACTTTGTCAGCAGGTATATTCATAACTGTAAAAACATAAACAGCCTGGTGGTAGAAATGTGAAAGATGTTTCAATACAGTGAAGTAAATAATCCAGCAGGTAGTAACTCTTTCCAGGTTGGTTCTGTAGCAGAAACCTTGAGAAAACTACAGTAGCACCTTTAAAGTTGAGCATCTCATTTTCATTGATTGGATGGTCACCACATATTGTCAGTGGAAGACTACCTCTGAATGTTGACTACCTCTAAACGTTGTATGTTAACCACTTGAAATGTGACGCACAATAGAATTTATCCTCTGTAACTTGATCAGCCAATCTCCAGCAGCGGTGTGTTTGTTACATTGATGCAGTTAACAAGTGCGTCTGGGGCACTTATTTTGATCTAGGAGTGCCACCACAAGAAAACAATAATAGCTTATCCCCTCACCCATCCAGTAATTATCTGAGGGGGGGGGGGGGGGGGGTCTTCAAGGTGATTAGGCCTTGTTTAATTGTGGAATAATAAAAAAAATTATTATTATTGAATCCCAAGAATTACAAAGCAAGTTAAAATAACGAGAAGTGATATAGAACACTGTTTTGACCTGTAAGTTCTTTTAAAATTAGCAGCATGTCCTTTATATTGGCTGTTGTGTGGTTTTGCTAAGCAAATTTATTAGCTGTTAATGGTTTCACTAGGCAATTTTATGTTCAGTAGTAGTCAGTTGTTTTAAACACTGCTTAGTGTTAAGCATCAATGAGACCCCCTGGTAACTCCTTGCAGTGCCATTCTCCACAGACCATAATGATCTATTAAACAGCCACTCTATCCACCTGCTCATTTCCCAACACACCAGCGCGACTTGGAAAAAAGATCCGAAATGTTGCTAACTATCTCAGACCTTTGAAGCAATGCTTGCCACTCTGCATAGAGCATGCATGTATGCACCTTTCTCAGCATGCTCTGTGAGTCAGTCACAATTATGACATGTGTGAACAGCTCATTCTCACTCCAACAGAAGGCAGCAGTGCCTGCCTCAACCCCTATTCTAAAACTAGACATGATGTCATATGCCAGGCTTTGCTGCACCAAGCGTCGTTCATTCGCTTCTGTAATGAACCCCTGTGCACTTTGCCTCCCTCTGAACACAGAGCCATTTGTATAGATAATCATATCCCCTGGACAGGAACTGTCATGAATCATTTGTTGCACATCTTCTTCTTCTTCTGCGTTCGACATCAGTCATGCTAAACATTGAGTCCCGTCTGGGTCACAAATAGGATTGTGCGTTTAAGGTCGCCACCCTTCCCCCATAGCTTCTCTTTCAATGTGGCTCCCTTGGGCCAGATCCACAGTCTTTGCTGGGAGAGGTAAGGGCAGTACTGTAGTATGTGCCCAGGGGGCTGTCTTTCTGCTCCACAATCACAGGCAGCAGATCATATCGTTAGTGCATAGATGTTGCACATCTGATTCTGTTGACTGGTGCGCATAAGTAATATCCAGTACAAATGGTGAGTGGTTTGGGTCTGAAAAAGTTAAACCACAGGCACCTGACTGGGATATAGTACTAATCCACTAATACATTTACTTGTGATTGTGCATGCTGAGCTTACACTGAATATTAACCCACCTTTTTTGTTTTATTTTATTATGTTATTGAATAATTTAATAATTTCTCTATTGGTTTACTGGAACCAACAGAGATCCACACTGGACCGTTCCCCTGCCAGCACTTTGTGTAGCGGCACTGCCAGGCTTGCTGCCAGCCAGCTAGTGCCTGTATTCATTGCCCTGGACACCGACAGAATTCAGCACCTGCTAACTGTTTTTGCTGCAGCCCTGCCTAAGGGAAGCAAAGCTTTGGAGTCCCCTCTGCTGGCATTTTGTAATGGAATGGCTTTAGGCATGTTGCTGGGCAGGCTGTTTGAAGATCACTACTCTGAGATGACCGGTAGTAAGGTAGGTGCTTTTAATATGTTTTATTATTGTTATTACTGTGTTTGTATTATTATAGTGTGTTATTATTGTATGGCTCTGGAGCTTAGAGGTGATTGAAATCATTTCACAATGCAATCTTCTGTGTTTACCAGGGTTCAGTTCCCATGATGGACTGCTTAGAAAAAAGATTGTTCTCATGGCTATTTATAATAATTAATTTCATTCTAGTTAGTCTGTAAAGGTATGTGTGAAGCATTGGACTTTCTCCTGTAGGTGTAAAGAGTTACGAACGTATTAAAGAACTTTATTTTCAAAGTATCACATTGTGGGCACACAGGCTTGCCTCATGTTCAGCCCTTCCACACACTCATACTTCACACAGCAATTGTATTTTTTTTTTTTACTCTAAAGAATCTTATGTTCACAGAAATATGAATAATATAAATATAAAGTATTATAAACATCATGCAAGGTAGATGTGATCAGTTACCCTTCTCATTATTGCTTTTCCTTTCCCAAAAATTTCAAGAAGTGTTGAAAATGTAGGATAGGTAATCTTGGCACATATTTAAATTAGCACGAGTGCCTATGTGTTTCATTCTGAGACCGAGTTTCATTCATTAGTCCAGTTGGTTGTAAGTTGAATTTATATTTTCAGTTTGCTTTCTCTTGTCAAAGTGAGTCATCTGTGTGTGGCGCCACCATTTTTTTTTTTTTTTAAACTTAGAGACTCAGAGACTTGTAGCCTAATCTGGCAAAACTGGTATCAGCTAGTTGAAGGCCTGTGGTTCCAGACAGTCTCCCAATAAATGGTAGTATCAAACAGATTCTGTTGTCTAGCCCAGGCATGTTGAACATGCAGCACTTTGCAAGCAATAATTTCAGTTAAATGACTACAACTAGTAGCCATCATGACAACACAAATATGACCCAGGTGGCCCTCAGGGGACCCTCAGCTTGACACAACCTGGCCTGAACCCTGTTGCACTCAAGGGATGGCTCTGTGATGAGAGGCAGACAAAGTTCATGAGGGTTCTTAGTAAAAGCAAATGGACGTAGCTCAGTGCAACAAAGTCTGGCATATGACACCACAACATTAAGTTTGAGAATAGAGGTGGAGGCAGTTTTGTCACGGCAGCTTACTACTGGCTTGAGAATCAGCTGTGCACACATGTCGTAACTGTAAGGGACTCACACAGCATGTTGAAAAAGGTGAAGACCTGTATGCTCCATGAAGAGTGGCAATGATCGCTTCAGAGGTCCTGGGTACTTAGCATCCTTTTAATATTGTCTCAAGGATTTGACAGTGTATTAAGAAATTATCAGACAAATAGTCTGGCTGATTCTGCGCAACTTGGTGGTGAACTGATGCGCGACAAGCTAAGTGTTGTAAGAGCCCTTTAGGGTGAGTTAACAGTGCAGAAGCATAAATGGATCATCATTGTCTGAGTAGAATAGTGCTACGAGAAGTGACCAGAAAAATCTGGCCAGCGATCAATGCACAAATGAAAGATGAGACAGAGATTTACAATCAGACAGTTACTGGTACCAGAATTTGAACTCTGCGCTTGCTGCTGAAGATGGGGACTTTGTGCTTATGGAAATATCCCGAGTGCTATGTTGTCGATTCCTAATAAAACATTAAAGGTAACACCAAAAATTAGTCGACTTTTACAACATGCTTGTTAAGGGGCAGCGGGTCTATTCTTTTTTTCAGTAAAATTGGGGCCCTGGATTCCACACAGGTGATCTCTGTCCTAAAACTTGCTTGATTCTTATTCAATTTGCAATCATTTGTATGCAACAGAAACCCTGAACAGGTCACTGTCTAGTGTGTGGGTAGTCCATTAGATACTCAGTCTTCTCAAATGGGATAGGGGGAGGGGGAAGTTTGCATGCATATTTAACATACACATTACAAATCTTTCAGTTGCTGAAAATCATGAAGAGTAGTTACAGTGAATTATTTCTTTTGTTTTTCACCTCAACTTCATGTTTTTCCTACCTGTCCCTCCTCCTTTTTCTGAATCTCGTCTTTCATGGAGCATGGGCCCTTAACCACCTCCCAAATTGGGTCTTTTAAGGAAGCAAAAAATATTAATACTGTAAATCATGCATGTCGTATAAGGTGACTGAGGAGGGTTGGTGTAAGACTGGCTACCTCAAACCAGTAGAAAACTTTGGTCACAAAATCTTACCAGTCATGAGCAAGCCTAGAAAGGGCTTCTTCTTCTTTGCATTTACTGTTGGTAAACTCTACTAGAAAGTTCTGGTTGTTCATCCACCTCCTGACTTTAGTCTTGTTCAAGAAGCTGAGTGTTGCCGGCAACTCCATTTTATAGATCTGGCTTATTTGTTTGCAGACTGTTGGTTCCTTGCATCTCAGGCAGATGCACTCTGACTTCGAAGGATGCCCCCAATCAGTCGAACTGCTACTACATGCTTGTTGGGCAGGCAGTGGGTCTATTCTTGTTTTCCCCCCACGATAGGGCTCTGGATCCAACATGGGGAAGAAATGGCTTGACCTGAGTTGGTTAAAGGCCTATACTCAGTTGGGAGATGATAAGCAGAAAACAAAATGGGTCAAAGAATATCAGACATGATCATGGGCTGTGATTCTCTTGCCTCCCTATAGCACAATATAGCACTATTATCTTGAAAGATGGAAAGGTTGCAAATAACAACAATGAAGGCGGCTGGGTACATATGGAGATGCTGAGGAAGGCAGAACACACCTGATCATATCTGGGTGTTCTGGGGGAGTTGCAGCATTTATGGGTGTGCAGAATGTTAGGGTAATTTATATCATATCCGCCTTATAAATAAAAAGTGCTGCATTCAATCCCTACGTGACTTCTTCTTAGGGAGCCGAATTAGCGCAGTCGATAGGAGGCTCGCTTTCAAATCCAGCTGCGACTCACTGCAGGCCACGGTTGGTGTTCGAAACCAGGCGGTTCCAGGGTTCACCCAGCCTCTAGGAAATGGGTACCAGAGTTGACACTCTAGGGTGAATGGAGGAATGTCGCTGTAGCTACGGAGTTACGTGTGAACTGCGACACAGGCAGACAGTTTCTTATCAGCTGTCCCTACTAGTGACAGAGCAATTATGGTTTACAACTGTGTGCAATGATGCTGGTTCATATCTCCCGACTTTACCTTTTTTTTGTATATGGATGAGCTGAGAGAAGAATTCATCTAAGCGTATTAAACAAGTCAAAGCATGTCTGAATGTGCTAATGGTGAAAGAACATGTGAGTGTGTGATTGCACTGCTGGCCATAATGTATGTATGTATGTAAGTTGTACCCCACCAGGACATCACACAAAGCGATTAACACCCTGTAACACAAAGTGCCACTATGCGGATGAGGATCACCCGTGGAAAGGTCCCTGAAATCCTGTTCAGCCATTAGACCATATTTATGGCCAGCTTTTTTTAGGGCCACTGGCAAAAGCCAGTTTCGGGCTTCAAATAACAAAAAAGTGCATCCCACATAACTGGCCAAAATGAGGGAGAAAGAGTATTTATGGGAGACGAGCAAATATGAGTTTTTTAGAAATGCAAGGATGGTTGTTCTCGATAAACCACTCAACAGCTTTAGAATCTGTACCAAAATATAATTATGAAACATGTTTTTCATTTAGCCTCTGTGTGTTGCTGTAACAAGTATTGCTGGCTCACTGTACGCAAGCAATGCATCCAGCATTGAGACCATATTGCCTGTTGTCGACAGACTACGGCAGCTGCATCAAGATAACCCACATGTAAGGATCATAATTGTGTTTTTTTTAAATGTTCCCCATTAAAACAAAATATTAGTGTGTCTCTTATGTCTGTAAAGTTTAGAGAACATATGCATCATACATTATCTTATGTCCGTGGAGAAGCCATGGTGGGATAGCGATTGATGCCCTTATCTGCCAAGATGGCAGTTCAGGTTTTTTCAACCTGAAGAAAACTCCTTATTTGCTGATCATGTGACCACATATGTGCAAAATCCTATCAAGGCTTTAATTTCTTCTTCTTTATGTTTCAATTTAATTTTAAATATCAAATGATGGAAGTACCACATTAGAGCTCTCACCAGTGGTGTTTTTTAACTTCTGTTTTTTTTTTTTTTTTTTCCAACCCTGCACTGAAAGGCAAAGTAAAGATGGAAAATTAGATCTGGCAGAAAAACCACAGAGAGAAAAACCAATTTCAGAAATCTTTTAAGACCTAAACAGTTTTTAAAAACTAAAGACAGATATGACAGTCACTATCTGGCATCTTGAAATACTCCTGCATTATTTTGCAAATAAAATTTTGTTTGGCAGAATTCCGGTTTATTGTCTCCTGGAACTGTGTCTAAAATTTCATGTGTAGATTATCAATTTTCTTTTTTGTATTTGATAAATTTAAATGCTTTTCTTTAACTCATTTAGCAACTTGCAACACATTTTGCCCTCATTTATTATTCCATCTATCTATGACTTTCCCAGACTCTCTCAGCCATACTGGATTGTTGAATGAAACCTGTTTTCTTGTTAACACTTTAACATCTTAATCAGCTTCCATTTAACATCATTTAAAAGTACAATCCTGAGACAGAAAGATTTCATATTTTCTCCAGTAGTATGATGCTTCATGCGGTCTATGTATTTTGAATGAATTAGAAATCACACACTGACTAAAAAGCAGAATACTATCTTCATATGTCCGTAAAATTTTGATCAACCTAAAAAAGTCCCACGTCAGTCATGTGAGAGCAAATACATCAAATGACTGTCTCATATTTGTTATCCTTTGTTTAGATTGCTGGCATCTGCCTGGCCCTGGGACTTTTGACTTTCTCACTGCATAAACAAGGTTTGAAGTCAGTGTCCCAACTGAGACAAGAGCTTGTCAAGCAGTGGCTTCAAGATGTTATCAATCAGGTTTGAAAGTATTTTTTTTTGTTAATCCCTTTTACACTGTAAGAATCTTTTTAAATAAAACTTTTTCCCCCAACATTTTCTTTTTTTTTTAAATATCAGGAAGAGATATAAACTGAACGAAAAGTACATCAGGGAGCTTCACAATATAACAAACACAAACAAAACATGAACATTGCGGCTATGGAGCCTTCTTCAGCACAAACATAGATTAGACAATACTAAACAAATACACAATATCACTTTGTATCTCTTGGCAGCCAGGTCGATGTCAAGACAATAGTCTAGTTTATCTTTGTATCTCTAGGCAGCCAGGTCGATGTCAAGACAATAGTCTAGTTTATCTTTGTATCTCTAGGCAGCCAGGTCGATGCCAAGACAATAGTCTAGTTTATCTTTGTATCTCTAGGCAGCCAGGTCGATGTCAAGACAATAGTCTAGTTTATCTTTGTATCTCTAGGCAGCCAGGTCGATGCCAAGACAATAGTCTAGTTTATCTTTGTATCTCTAGGCAGCCAGGTCGATGTCAAGACAATAGTCTAGTTTATCTTTGTATCTCTAGGCAGCCAGGTCGTTGCCAAGACAATAGTCTAGTTTATCTTTGTATCTCTAGGCAGCCAGGTCGATGTCAAGACAATAGTCTAGTTTATCTTTGTATCTCTTGGCAGCCAGGTCGATGCCAAGACAATAGTCTAGTTTATCTTTGTATCTCTAGGCAGCCAGGTCGATGTCAAGACAATAGTCTAGTTTATCTTTGTATCTCTAGGCAGCCAGGTCGATGTCAAGACAATAGTCTAGTTTATCTTTGTATCTAGGCAGCCAGGTCGATGTCAAGACAATATTCTAGTTTCAAAAAAAAATCATCCTGGTAATTCTCAGAAACTCTGCCCTAAGAAACTAGAAAAGAACAAAGAAAAAGCAGAAGAAATTTGCAGTCTTGGTCAATTTCTTTAAATATGCAGAAGTTTGAACTCAGATGACAAAGAAGACGGGCAGATGTGCAGTCCTCCTCTTCTTTGATGATGCAGTGTCACTTTCAACAAATTAATTTATTGTTTTGTCTTGAGTCACTAAATGTCTAAAGCTGGGAAGGTTTATTTCTACATCAAGGTCAGTAATTGCTAAATAGAAATGGAGCAAAGAATAAATGATTTCCTTCCCTTTGACCATTTATAAGTGGTTTGGATCCACAGAGACAAAGTGATGTAATTATGATATATAATGTCACAGTGCATCCATAATTCTTAAAATTTTATTTGTCCTCACTGGAAATAATATCTATTTAAAAAAAAAAATTTTTATTTTAGTGAAGGTAATTTGAGTAAATATAACCTTACCCAACATATCTATGCACTATGCAGTTTCAGCCAATGCCAAAGCTGTAATACAGGCTTACCAGGCACTGTCCAAAGACATTATGTTTACCAAACTCCCTAAAACCAGAGAAACGGCTTTCTCTTGGCCAGAGAGTGGCTATGCTTATAAGATATTGACCAAATTATTTCAAAGTGTGTATGATCACATTTATACAGTGTTTGATTATTATTCTACAGCACCTAAGTATAAAATAATTTGTGTGTAAATGCCTGTAGTTATTACCATGCTTCAAAAATGTTGTCCAACAGATGTGATTGTGTTTCTGTAAACATTTCTACAACTTTATTTTTATTTTTAATTGTTTCGTTAATGCTCTCAAGCATATTTTGTAATTATTTTTCAAAGCACTCAGCTAACTGAACACCCTATGGGGTTTTGACCATTGTCGCTATTATAACTAGTCTAAGTAGTAGCAACACGTTAACCCAGCCATTGATAAAATTAGCTTCTCTATGTAATTAGCGTACAGGAAGGAAACTAACGGTGTATTTTAGTATCATCTAACCAAACATTTTGTTTAACTGCCATTTTAGAAAGAGCAGGTATTGTAACAGTTTTCTTCCCCTGTGGATTCCGGGGCTCCATTTTGTGGGAAAATAAGAATAGACCCACTGCCTCCCTAAAATACATGTCATAAAAGGCTACTAATTAGGGACTTTTCCTCCAAAATCTGAGTGCATCTGCCCGAGAGGCAAGGAATCAACAGTCTGGCATATAAGTAAGACAGATCTGTCTTATTTTGTTCATTTACTGATCAGTAAAGTTTGCTTTCCACCTTTGTTCTTTTTGGTCAACAATGTATAACATTTGTGACAGAAATAATTCAACAAAGATTGTGTGTGGTAAGTTTATGATAGAAAGAATTAACCAAAGATTGTGTGTGGTATAATGTTTATGACTGAAAGAATTAACCAAAGATTGAGTGTGGTGTACTGTTTATGACAGAAAGAATTCACCAAAGATTGTGTGCAGTACAATGTTTATGACAGAAAGAATTAACCAAAGTGTGTGTGTGGTATAATGTTTGTAATAAAAAGAATTCACCAAAGCTCATCCTCAAATTCTGGAACAAGATCAAAGTCCAGAAGTGGGCAACCAACAAGGACTGTCCTCTTGAGTTTACAGCTTTTGAATAAGAAGAAGAAGAAGAATGAATCAGTCAAGAATTGACATCACTGCACTCAGGACATTCGTAACATTGCACACCTGATTGTCCTGGACAGAAAATCTGTAATATTCTCCTGATCTGAGTCTTATCAAGTGATGCAAGCCACTCTACATGCAGGACGCCAGTTTAAATTTTTGAAGCATGATCTGTGAATCCATTACAATAACAACATGTTGGACTGTGCTGCTCTGAAGCCATTAGAAAGCTGCCGTTACTGCCTCCACCTCCATTCTCATACTGAAGGTAGTGGCCATTGTATGTGAGGCTGTCTGTTTTAAAACAGTGTCCATTCACCTTTGATAAAACCCCACCCATCATTAGGAAGATGAAATATTATAAATGTTAAAACATTATAATACATACTATTTATCCTTATCTCATTTTTATCTCATTATCTCAGGATGTTTCCCAGGTAGAGCGGGTTGCCAAGTTGACTGGTCTGTTGTCAATGGTGGGATCAGAACAAACCTTGATTCCTGTGAGTAGCCATATTTTAAAGCAGTTTAGTCTAAAAAAAAATACGTATTGGCAGTGCAAGGTGTTACAAGACTACTCCTCAACATAATAAAGTTAAGATATAGTGGAAAGGGAATATTTGCTGCAGAGTTCTTCTTGTAGTACGTGTAGTGTTGTGTTGGTAATTACCTCTGTTCACATAATTCCTTATCATGTACTGTAAAACAAATTTAAAACAGATGTTCTTTCATATTATGCCAATTTGTCCATCATTCTTTCATTTTCTATCTCTTTGCCTCTCTTCACCAATTTGAACATTATCACAGCATACAGAGTTTTAAAACAATATTCATATTTAACAAAGTTAGTTTGATATAGCAAGATACTAGGAAAGAAAGACCGAGAAAGTTAAAGAAATATGTTAGCATGAAGATGAAACAGCTGGGTAGCAAATAAATATAAATGTATAATTCATAAAAATTTAAACTTACAGCTGACTGGAGAGTCCTGAAAGTAGTTTAATTCTCCCTTGACCATAAAAGCTCTCATGATGCCTTCTTCACAATAAAAAACTCAAAGTCAGTTGAGAACTGTTTGCATGGCTGTGGTGCATCAAGCATCTGATGCTAGACTCAAATTAGTCTAGACCAATTAGCACTTGATGGATGATGTGGTTGGCATCATGTCAACTGTCTTTACTTCCCAGGACTTTGCCTATTACCCACTTTGGATAGGGTTGACTTGGGAGCCAGTATCATTTTTGGAGAGAAAAAAACTTACTCCATGCGGATTCAAACTCAAAATCTTTAAACTGGAGGATTCTACACCACGTCAGCTCCTGCAGTACTGTGGCTCCAGTGTTAATATATTTTGTTATGTTTTCAGTGTTCTATTGGAGGAATGCATGCTGCTTACCTGTGTTATGTTTGTGTTTATTATTACAGATTCAGGGAAGTTCTGTGATGACAGGAAGTGACTTGAATGTGTCAGAAGTCATCACTACAGTCATGAAAATCGTGGTTGACACTAACGACCTGGGTCTGCAAAGCATCGGTGCCTGGCTGCTAGGCCATCTGTATTTGTCTGCTTGTGCTGTTGCAGAAAACAGGTCTGCTGGTGAGTTATGTTGCGTAGCAAGATTTTGTGGATTCAGGGCTGCCTTCTAAAAAAATTCTCATTGAATGATCTACGCACCTGGGCATGATGGTGTAAGTAAAAATGTAAAAAAGTAAACGTCCCTTTTCAACGCCTTTGAGCGTATAGGGCATGTAGGGCTAGACCTATATTTTTATAGACCAATCAGCACAAGATGGGTTATGTGGTCCGCATCACACCAGCTGCCTTTACTTCCCAGGACTGCACCCGGTACCCACTCAAGGCTGGGTCGACCTGGGAGTATGACAGGTTAGAAGGTGATAAACGAGCTGGCAAGCAGAGACACTAATACAAGTTGGAAGTCTGTGGCTTAGGCCTTGCAAACGCGCTTCGTAATGCTGAGGTGCCAGGTTCGATCCCAACTGCGGACGGTTTATCTTCCGTTCATTTGGACAGTGGTACAGAGAGCTGACTGTCTAGAAAGAAATGACAGACTACACGATGTAAATTTGCCTAGAAAAACCACAACAGCCCCCCAAAAATGCTGGGGTTGGTTCTGCAATGTCCTGTAAAGGATATGCAACTAACTTTTAGCATGAATAACTAGAGAACTTGTATAATTAACTCTGTTAATCCCCTTGTGGATTCTGACGGCCCAATTTTAGGTAGAAAAAAAAAAAGAAAAGACCCATGGACCCTCTAACATGCTTGTAGGAGGAGACTAATTAGGGATGTTTCCTTCAAAGTCAGAGTGCATCTGCCTGAGAGGTGAGGACCAACAGTTTGCATACAAATAAGCCAGATCTATCATATGGATGTGCACACAAAACTCAAGTCAAAAAGTGGATGAACAACCAGAACTTTCAACCAGTGGTTACAGCCAGTGAACACAAAGAATTATAAAAACTCTGTGAAGTCCAAGTTGGTAAAATGATCAGTGTGTAGTGTGATGTTTATTATGATAATATATGAGATCACAACATCAAGGAATCTCTGTCATTTCCAAATTCTTCTGCTAGTTTGATTTACAAAGCAAGATTTATGCTCCTCTAACATGTCGCTCTTTGAAATGGTTGGGGAAATTATTTTGTCATTTGTTTACTCTTACAGTTATTCAGAGTCACATACCGCATCAGAAATTATTGGTGCAAAATGGGAAGCAACCTCTGAAGTTGCGGAATTCTATTTCACAACTGGGTGCATCTCTCACCCTCTGATTATTTCAGCAAAAGTAGTGCAGTAATACCTTGTGCTCCCCCACCCCTCCCCCCAAAGTGTTAGATCCCAGTTTCACCAACAGCTCCAACTCAAAACCAGGTGCACAGTGTGTGGGAAGAGATAAATATAGAAATCCATTTTTTTTTAAAAAGACTGCAAAGAGACGATGACAAGTTATTGGTGTAGGGAATGTTAGTTGCCACTTTGTTTTCAACAATGTTATATACTTTACCACACCCTTTATAGATTTTGACTGTATAATTTGGGCGCTGCGTGGTCTCGAGTCATGGCGTCCACCTCGAGTGCTAGAGGTTCCAGGGTTAATTCCCCAGTAAGGGCTGGGATTTTTTCCTGTGGACTTGGACTTCTAGTAATTCCCCCTCGTCTCTGGGTAGTGAGATCGGACGCCCAGTGCATTGTTGCGCACGTAAAAAATCCCTTGGCAGTTGGAAATTGAAAAGAGTAGCCTAACAACACTGCCTAGGCAAAATTTGGAGTTAAAAATCTACCCAAAGTATTTCAGGATCCTTGCCGGTGCTACAGAGCCTGTACACTATGCTGAGCTTCTTGGGACTCAGACTTGAGTTAGAAGAAAAACGGAGCACTTATGGGTTACTATCTGTGTGCTGTGATGTTGATCTGTTGTTCAAAACCTCAAGACCTCAAAACTGTACAATTTGATAAATTTGAGTGGCATAAGTGTTTATTTTTTGTTGCACAATATTTTCAAAATTTATAAAACAACACAATCCCACATTAAATATGTCATGAAGTTTATTTTTCAAATTGCTGTCAAAGAAAAGATTTTCTGTTGCTTTTTTTTTTTTGCACCATATCTACCCATATCTACAGCCACATGATGATGATGTCAAACAAAATAAACCTATTTTTTGTCTTGATGTTTATTATCCATTCAATTTGGTGCAAAAGTACAAAATATGATAAGTGCATGTTAGATAGTTGTGAAACTATGACATTTTTTTAATGCACTAAAATACGTGGTATCTGGGAAATTGCAAGGTTTAACAGGCTTGGTAGCCAGTGGGTTAAAAACATATTCTAATATTTGCCTATTTCTGTAATGTGTTGTTAATTTATGCATGTATTCAGTTCCAGCCAACTATTCCCACTTGCCTGAGTCTAGCATCCTGAGAGCTGTCATAGATTTTCTGCTAGAGGCTGGGAGACTCGGTGAGTGTCATTGTTATGTTTGTGTCAACATTCAAAAGAAATGTTCGTTTACTTTAAGATGTTACAACATCTAGTTGAGAATGTAGGTGGAGGCAGTCACATCAGCTTTCTGCTGGCTTAAGAACCAGCTGTGTACAAAAGTTGGGATTGTAACTGACCCACAAAGCATGCTGGTAGGGACATGCATGCTCCTTGAGAGTGGGGAGCATTGCTTCAGAGGTCTGTATAGTTAGCGACCTTTGGAAAATGTATCTGGGTATGGAGGTGTGCTGGGAAATTAATAAGGAGACAGATTCGCTGGTTTTGCACCACTAGATAGTGAAGTGATGTGTGACAAACTAGATGTGTTCAGGGTCCTTTGGGAGAAAGTGAACAATGCAAAGGCATGAATAATCAGTGTAGTCTATAGAGAATGATGCAGCTGGGAGTAACCAGGGAATCTGGTCAGCACTTTATACTTAAAGGAAAGGCAAGAAGGACATATAATCAAACTGTGTTCTTGTCACAAATTATGTTGTTTATTAATAATGGCTAATAAGTAACTTAATCAAAATGTCAGGTGACAACGATGAGTCTTGATTAGTGTCTGCTTTAGATATCTGACAGTGGAGAAGACAGGTAGACAGATAAGGGGCGTGGTGGGATATTGAGTGATTGTGTCCTCAGTAACAACAACAACAACAACAAAAGGCAGGATGTCAGACAGTACTAAATATTCTCCAGTATGATGATGATAATACTTGAATATTATCAGTCACTGCTTATAACTCAGATGTCAGACAGTTTTAACAGTTAATTTGAAGAGTGTTGTCTGAGACATCTGATAATTGTAATTCTTTTAGAAGAATTAGTTAACTAGAAGAGCTTTATGCTGGAACCTACAAGGGCACCGATATAAAGGCAGGCCCAAAAAAACACATGGGGAAGGGAACCAGAGGGTGAAGCTAAAAAAGATGGGGAAGACGTGGGATGAGCTCTATGTGAAACCAAGGGATAGAATGTCTTGGCGTGAGTTGGTTGAGGGTCTATTCTCCATTGGGGGATGAAGGGCAGAAGAAGAGAAGAGGAAGAAGAATTAGTTATTAGTTAGCCTGGCCAGATCCAACTTAACTGCAAATGGGTCACCCCCACAGTTTCTTTATTCCTGTGTCAGCGAAAACCACACATATTGTACGTCATTCTCCCATGTGAAAAGCTGAAAATATTACACTCCTGGCCAAGCCAACAGCCTGCACATTAAATGCATAAGGCAGCTGCCAGAGGTGCCAGCACTAAAATTGCAGTTTATTTTTTATAGAAGCAACAGTGGCACATAAACCTGTGAAAGAATTAATACCTTCATGTAACATTTGAATCTATGTATGCTCAATAACAGGCCCAGAATCAGTAGATCCTAGAAGTGTTGTTGCTGCTCTGGAGTCACTGAAGCTCAAGGCAGTACTACCTCCTCTTAATTGGACTGCACTTCTGTCTCCATTTATGAGAGTCAATTTTGGTATGTTTTTGTTTTGTTTTTCTGTTAAATCAAAACATTCACTCTTTCAGTCTCAAACAGTGCTCAAGAAACTTAGAACTTTTTAAAATTATCAGTTTGACAGTCTCATAATTGGATGATCTGCATTTCAATCTGCACTTTTTAAATATTTTTCAACTCCAAATTTAATTTATTTGTTAGTCTTTTGTTTTTAACTTGATATGTTGAATTGAGAATCGACATCACAGAACTCGGAACACTCTCATAAGTGCTCAGTCCCCATCTTCAGCAGCAAGCGAAGAGTTCCAATTCTGACGGTACCAATAACCGTCTGATTGTATATCCGTCTCATCCTTCCCCTGAGTGTTGAGCATCAGCTATATCCCCTGGTAGCTCCTCGCAGCACCATTCTAGAAACAGAATACATAATTTACTAGTTTAGTTAGTGTTTGATAACAGCCATAAAGATTGTCATTTCTGCTACATCTAGATTTATTATATTTTATTTATTATTATTATCTGCAGCCTGTATACTATCGGAATTATTATTTTTATTATTGTTGTTGTTGTACTTTATGATATTTTAGGTCAGAAGCATCATCTGATATTGCTATGCAGGTGGAAGCAGTCACTACAGCTTTCCACAGGCTTGCAAACCAGCTGCACACACATGTTGTTTTGTAAAAGATTCACACAGTATGCTGAAAAAGGTGGAGAAGGGCATGTTCTGTGCAGAGGGGCAAGCATAACTTCAAACATCATGGGTAGTTCTTTGGATATTCTCTAGAGATATACAGGTGTGTTGGGAAATGACCACATAGAAGATTGGCTGGTTCTGTACATTCTGCACGACAGGTTAGGTGTAACAAAGGCCATTTGGGAATGAGTAAACAGTGTAGAAGCACGAATAAATCATCAGGATCTAGAAAGAAAGAATGGCGGAGTCTGTAAAGAAAGAATGGCGGGGTCTGTAAAGAAAGAATGACGGGGTCGGTAAAGAACGGCAGGAAATGACAAAGGGATCTGGTCCATATTCCGCACTAATAGGAAAGCAAGACACAATCAGATTTATACTGATACCATTGGAATTATAACTGGCTGCTGAAGATGGGACTTAACACTTATGGGAATGTTCAGAGGGCTGTGATATTGCTTCTTAACTCAGTTCTCCGCAACTTCTGGGTGTAACCAAGGTGTCCTTATCCTGATTCTTAAATTTAATCTACAAGCTGTTGACAGGAACACATGCAGGAAGTAAAAGTGTTTGTTTGATCCCCCTTTCTCGTGGAAAATAAATGGTCTATCTACAACGGAAAGAGGGGGGGGGGGTATGCAATTGACATTAATTACTTAGTTGGTCATAGTTGCAACTTCATTGATAAATCTTCTTGATTGGTGATGAACAAGCAGACAGACTGGCTAGATCTGCATCCCTGGGTGGTGAATTGATACATGACAAGGCAGATGTGGTCAAGGCCCTTTGGGAACAAACAACGGAATCAGTAGAGAAACAAGATTATTATGGCCTATAGAGAATGAGGCACCTGGATGTAACTGAAGGCTCTTCCGGCTCACTACACTCAGAGGAAAGGCAAGACGGACATATAACCAGATTGTGATTGGTACCATCAGCATTGGAACTCTGCACTGGCTGCTGAAGATGAGGACTGAGCACACATGGGAATGCCCCGAGTGCTGTGATGTCAATTCTTGACTCAACTGAACTCAGCTCTTGATTACGTAGACAATCCAGTATGGAACTGGTCACAGCCAATACAAGCTAGGACAGTTATAATGTGTAGCTAGCTGACCATAATTTAACAGGGACATTCACATCCATACTCTTCAACTTTTGCTGGGAGAGATAAAGGTAGAACCTTGATGGAAGCTGCCAAGGTGATGTGAAGTATTATTAGACCTTCACACAGTCAAGGCCATGTTCCTCAACCCTTTGACACCCGTGGCCCACCAAGACTGTAAAAATTGTTTTGCGATCCACATGACAACTAGGTAGGAATATGGTTGTACCCCACCAGGACATTACACAAGCGATAAACATCTGGTGACACAGAGTGCCACCATGCGGATGAGGATCACCCGTGGAGAGGTCCCAGAAATCAATTTCAGCCGTTAAGCCACATCTATGGCTAGGCCATATCTATGCCCCGGTTATATTCAGGGCCCCTGGCAGAAACCAGGGTGGGGCTTCAAATAGCAACAACAAATTGCATCCCACATGGGAATGACAGATATAGTAATAAACATGACAACTAACAACACTCAACCAAGTTTAGATAACAGTTTATCTGTCCAATCTGATGTCACAAAATTATAAATCTCCCTCTTTATTTTAATTTTAATTTTTTTATTTTTGTTAGAGTGTTCATGCTGGTCTAGGCCGCAGCATATTAGGTAGCCAGGACATTTGGTTCCCTTTCTTGAGGCATCAAAATATCACCATGCATAAAAAAAAGCAGCTGATGAATATGTTATTCTTACCAATGTTGTGCTGTCAGTGCCAGACATGGACAGTCCCAGAAAAACAAAAAAGCAAAATTACAACACATGAGATGAGATGTATAAGAAATGTGGCAGGAAAAACAAGAACAGGGTCATCAACAAAGAACTAAGAACAGCCGTAAGCACAGTACCTGTAAATGATGTCATAGAACATCAAAGAATCAAATGGTTTATCTATGTGGGAAAAAAATCAGCTGGAGTGTATGTACTACATGTGAATAGCAGGCTACAAGTCAAGAGGCCATCTAAGAAAGAGATAGATGGAAAGAGTAAGAGAGAGACTTCAGAAATGCAGAATATCATTAACACAAGCTAAACAACTAGCAGAAGGCAGGAAACTGCATCTAACTCATCTTTATGACACTTTGTGGCATAAGCAGTAGGACAAAAGAAGAAGTTGTGGCAAGCAAATACACTGACCATTATGCCATCATAGCAGGGAAAGATCATGTCTGATTAGCTTACATCCAGTGATATTAATTCTTCATTCTGTTGTTTTGCTCAAAAAAAATAATAAAATCTTCACGTTCAGCCAGCATCCCTGAAGGGGGAACTTTAGGTTATAATTGGGGCTTAGGTTATTTGCGCCATATAAAATGGCTTAGCAGTGCACACCACCAAGTAGCTGTGAAAAGAACTCTTGCAGTGTTTATGTGATCAAAGGAGACAGACCAAAAAAACTGTCTCGACCGACGACAATGTCATCTACCGCCTAGCCAATGGGCGACTTGGTTGCTGATGTATTAATTCTACATTGTAAATCATGTTAAATATATCTTCTCAACAGGGGAGAAAGTAAAGGCTTTAAGTCTTCAGATTGCAGCCTCCCAGATGGCATCATCACCAAGTGCTACCATGTTTATGTCGTCTTGGTTAACTCCCCCACTTTTCACTTCTTTGCAGGTAATTTCTTACATGGTTATGTTCTGTCTTCCTTCTTTCTTGTTACTCCTTGTACCTGGAATGTAAAGAAAATCAATACCTTGTTTCAAGAACATTATGTTTAGTCACAGGTAGTTGGGCTGGAATAGGGGCTAGGTGATCCCCCGCTGGTCTCGTTCAAATACCATGGGTTTGTGACTTTTTCGTTGTTGTTGTTGTTATGTTTAAGCACTCCTGGGGTGAATAGGTTAAATAGGTTTATATAATGATGGCCATGGGAGACACACACCCCAGCAGTTTAGCTAACTTCCACATGCATCCTATTTGTGAATACAGAAGCTGACAGCAAAACTATGCTATGTATTGTCTTAGTCAGATAAACTGATCTATTATATATAACAGTAGTCAGTCAATGTATTTGTTCTATGTTAAAGCTGAATACCAGGGTGGGCTCTCCTGGGAAAGTAAAGACAGCCGGCGTAATTACCCACACAGTGCTGATGGTCTGTAAAATATGGGACGCTCTGCCCATATGCCCGATGCGCCGAAAGGCGTGAAAAGGGATCTTTACTTTACTTTACTTTTTACTAAAGCTGAATGTTGAGTAGAGTGATTGATTAAACAAGGGTGTCCAAGAGAAACCCTAGGGCAGATGTTGATGAGAGATGTCAGAGTAGCTGTACCGGATTCCATCCATGATTTTGAAGTGACTACTCAGAATAGAGCTGAATGGATATAGTGTGTGAGCCCTATGTAACATATCATATCACAACAGGACAATGACTGAATTATCTTGATAAAGTTAATTTTTAGATTCACACATGTTAGCTCTGTTTGTAATCTTACTGCTACTTCTAACTTCCATCACTTAGAGAGACACCCAAGTGGTGCTACACCAGAGCATGCCAGATATCATCAGGACTACAACACCTTCTGTTGTAAAGTCATACCTGGAGCACAGTTGTCTGCCAGCCTTCACCCAGGGAAGGGATACTACTGTGCAGCTGTCTATTCTACAAGGTCTGTGTGCTGCCTTGGCTGTTGATGACCCACCAGCTGGAGTAACTCTGTTGCTGTTGGAGATAACCAAGCAGTTGTATCATGTGTTAACTGATGACTTCAATGTAAGAATGGTATTTGTTTTATAGTCTGATTAATGTAACCCATGTTGACTTCAATGTGAGAATGGCATTTCTTTTGTAGTTTGACTAATGTAACTCATGATGACTTTAGTGTAAGAATGGTATTTGTTTTGTAGCCTGACTTATGTAGCTCACAGTTACTTCAGTATAAGAATGGTATTTGTTTTATCGTTAGTTAGTTAGTTAGTTAGTTAGTTAGTTAGTTGGGTTATCATCATTGCACTCCGGACATGTCCATAGGTGCTCAGATCCTCCCCTCAGTATGAATCCCAACGTCCGATGGCTAATAGTACCAGTTCTATGTTGATTAACAAATCTTCTGACGTGTCCGGTGTGCGTCTCGTTTTTTGCTGTGCCGATCTTAATTCCCAAGTCTGCCATTCTGGCGAGTGATGTGGATTCACTGCCACCAAAGTCCTCTATCCTTCCCATTTCTCTGAGGGCATTGATAATATCAGCATGATCCATAGGCCGACCGTCGGTAGTGATAGCGGATCCAGCCAGCCTGTCAGCTCTTTCATTTCCATCGACGCCTGCGTGTCCCGGAACAAAAATAAAGGTGACTCCTCGCACAGTAGACTTCTGAATTGATTCAAGCCATTGTCTTCGCACTGAACCTGCCTGAACCCTCCGGATCATACTCATTGAATCACTGAGTATACATATGCGGGTGTATTTTTGTGTTTCAAGCCAGGCAAACGCTTGCGTCACTGCCATCACCTCCATCGTCATGCTGCTGGTTGTCATGGAGAAGGCGCCGTTGGCTTCTTTGACTGTTCTGCCCGCTGAGCGTGCTGTAAATGCCCATGCGCTTCTTCTTTGGCGTATAACGGATCCGTCTGTATAGATTAGTGCATCTGCTTCGTCTGAATTTTCACCGATGAGAGCGTTGACCTCTGCATTAACAGCAACAGGATTCTCTTCTCTACATCGCCTGTTGAGTGTGACAATACAGGAAAATGTACAAATAAACGCCTGAGGCACAGGTATCCATTCTGCACCAGGTATGATGTCGGTTAGGCTGCATATTTGCCTAATAACATCTTCTGCCCGACCTAGCCACGATTTTCCCCTCTTCAGTCTGTCGCCCTTTTCACTAAAAAGCGCTTGATGCAGTGGGTGTTTCTTATCAGCACATATTTTGAGGTATGCCCGAGCCCTCCACATTCTGATCCTTTGGTTCATTGTTGGAAAGTCAAGTAGATACCTCATTGCTCCACAGGATGTGTCTCTTGTACATCCCAAAATAATACGCATGGCTTCATTTTGCACCTTCTCGAGTCGTTCAATCTGGGTAGCACTGACAGTGAGGATGGCCAGAGCGTATTCAATGGGGGAAAGGACCAGACCGTAGAATAGAAGCACCAGCAGTCTTTGCTCGATATTGGAAGCAGCCATAATCCTCATTGCAGATAGACCTTTGCGTGCTTTTGTTATC
The DNA here is from genome assembly GCA_905116865.2 of Candidula unifasciata. Classification (NCBI taxonomy): domain Eukaryota; kingdom Metazoa; phylum Mollusca; class Gastropoda; order Stylommatophora; family Geomitridae; genus Candidula; species Candidula unifasciata. The sequence continues at coordinate 105,907 of CAJHNH020001855.1, forward strand.
GCATGGTCAACGTGTTCCCTGAATGACAAGCTGCGATCAAACCTCACCCCGAGAAACGTCATAACGTTGGTTCTGATCAATACATTATCACGCATTTTCACTTCTGGTAAGTCCGACTTGACAATGTGATTGTTCAAAGAGAACCATGACACTGCTGCCTTCGAGGGATTGACATAGGCATTGGAACCATCACACCAGGCGGCAATTTGATCGAGTTCTTTGTGCATTGTGCTGGCGATCTCCTGTCTATCACGCCCTCGTCGATAAATCAAAATGTCATCAGCAAATGACAAAGTCCTTCCCTTTCCATTCAACTGCTGCTCAGTGATCATCACCGTATAAACGTTGAATAAGACTGGTGATAGCGGTGATCCTTGTGGCAAGCCTGGACATATCGTTTGCGGTTCTGAGGACCAGCTACCACATCTTAGTGCAATCTTTCTCTGGAACAGGACCGCAGCAATCCAGCGGATCAGAATAGGATTGACTTCTAGTTTAAGCAGTAATTGCATTAAATAATCATATGGTACTTTATTGTAGGCATCTTCTAAGTCCAACACTGCCGCACATGTCTCTTCTTTAATCTGAAATCCCTCGTACACATCGTAGGCGCGAAAACAGCAGCATTGGACCATGTCTCTTTCTTCAATCTGTACCCTCCAAGTGTTGATGGGAACTTATCATGTAGTTCTAAGTAGGTGGTCAATCTTTGTGCGACAATTTTTTCCAAAAGTTTGCCAACAGTATTCTGCATCGAGATGATTCTGTAGCCGCAGATCTTTGAGTGGTCTTTATTAGGCTTTGGTAGTGGAAACAAATAACTATGGAGCCATTCCTCTTGTATCTGGCCACTCTGGATGCTGATATTGAATTTCTTTGCCACGCTTTTCAAATCAGCATTCGACATCATCAGCATGTCATTGTATCGGATGCCGTCAGGGCCTGGAGCAGTGCTGCGCGATTTCTTGAGGCAAGTTCTTAAGGTGTCTGCAGTGATTGTGAAATCAGTGTCTAGCTCAGTGTTCTCGCACAGCATCGACAGTTTCATCTTAACCCCTATTCTTGCAGCTTCGTCTTTTTGGTCAGTTTGCTCCAAGTAGCGCGCAAGAAGGGGGTTTTTTCCTTTATCAGCATCAGTTCTCTGCCATATCAGGTCTGTACCCTGAAAATCAGGGATACCCCTTGGTCGTGCGGCGCCGTGCATGCTCCGTTGAAGGCGCCAGAATGTCACAAGAGATCCCTCGGAGCAAACGCTCTTGCAGAATTCGTTCCATTTCGCTGTCTTGGCTTCTTTCGCAATTAACTTGAAAGCCACTGTCCGCTTGTTGACCTCATCTTTCAGACTGATCAGGCGTTCAGAAAGTGACGGATCAATTTTCCTTGCCTTTTGCCATGCCTTGACAGCGTTCCTTTTTTTCTAGCCACGCTATGTTGACTGCTTCATTCCACCATGGTGGCTGGGCCCATCTCTCCCGCCGTCTGCGATCTGCTCTTGTATTACGTCGTCTGATTTTGCTAATGGCATCTTGCCCTGTACGGTCATATATAAAAGCAGGCACATTGATTACATGACCTTTGTTGTTGCTCTTCTCCACCAAGACGACGCAAGGAAAGTGATCACTGTCATGGTATCCCAGTGTGCTCCACCTGCATCCTGGTGCAATGGAGGGAGACACTAGGGCCAGGTCAATTACGCTGTCAGAATCCCCTTGTCGGGTTGCCATTCGGGTAACCTTTCCGTCGTTCAAGCATACTAGATCGGCAGACACTAGAGCATCCTCCAGGTCTTCCCCCTGTTTATTGGTGATTACATTGCCCCACTGGTTTCCTCTGGCGTTGAAATCTCCGCAGTAAAGGACTTTCTTTTCCTCAGTCTGGAGCAAACTCTGCCATTTCGCTGTATCCACCTTTCCATTGCAGGCGTACACATTGACAATCACAAACTGGGCCGGGCCCATCACTCTGACTGCGTGTACTTGTAGGTCGTCATTATCCCACTCAGACATGTCCACCTCAGACACCAGTATGTGGTCACGAACAAGAATGAGCTGTCCGAGGTGCCGTCTATTGTAGAAGGATTGGAAGCCCGCAATTTTAACCATCTCGTCACCGAGGTGTGTTTCCTGTAGGACAACAATGTCGTTGCTGTAGAGGAGCTTCTCGAAAATGGGTCGGCGTTGACAGAACGAGGCGCAGTTCCAGTAGAGCACGCGAACATACTTTAAGCTGAGTCTCTCACATTTCAGTCGCTTCCTGCAGGCGCCACCGTGCTTGCCTGTTTGCGTTCTCCTTGTCCGTCTACGGGTTGTTTTGAATTGGTAGATAGTCGCCATCGGACGTTGAATACACCCTGAGGGAAGTCTGAACTCACGTGCATGTACTCCATTGCACGGTTCAGACCCCATTCCGATGAAACTTTCACATTATCGTTGTTTTATCGTTGAACTATTGTAACGCATAATGACTTCAGTGTAAAAATTGTTATTTGTTTTATGGTTGAACTATTGTAACTCATGATGACTTTGAACAAATGAATGAACGAGCAGACTTTTTTTTTCAAACGGTCACAAATTGGGCACACAAGCCTTCTTATATTCGGCCCTTCCAAACGCCCATCTTTCACAGAGCAGTTGTATTTTATCAATAAAGCATGATATGTTCATATAACAAAATGCATATTATGAATATCAAGAAGAAAAAGGCATGGATGATAACACACACACATGTGTCCACCAATTCATGCACTCCTCAGCCATACATACATACATACATACATACATACATACACACACACACACACACACACGCACACATGCACGCACGCACGCACACACGCACGCACGCACACACGCACGCACGTATGTACGTACCTACCTACCTACGAACACACACACACACCACACCACACCACACACATACACAAACGTACATAATACATACGTGTGTACGTGCACACACACACATACATACATACATACATACATACATACATACATACATATATATGTATATATGCAAAAGATAGATAGACAAAGAGAGAGAGATTAGTATATTTTACTTTTTAAGCAAATGTATCAGTATATTTTGCTTTGTAATCTTCTTGTTCTGTCAGTAAGGATCCTCATTTGAATTTTGTTTGGAAACTCATAACAAATATTATTTTGTTTTACTTGTGTGTAAACAATGTTGTTTTAGAATAAGTTTCAGTTACAAATTATACCTTCAGGTTCCCCTCCTTCACTCAATGGCTGAATGTCTGGCACAAGTTCCTGATGATGTCATGGATTCTATCATTGTAGCAGATTTTGCGGATGCTTCAACACAAGTCAAAGGGTCATTTGTGCGCTGCCACCTGGTAGCAACTGGGAGACAACCACTATCACTACTCAACTACATGATAGATGCGTCCTTCAACACAGATTATTGGTACTGTCTTGTTTTACATTTCCTCACACTTATAGCAATTTGTACAAATATAAGGCTAAAGAGACTTTATTTTAATCATTAAGTTTATGAAAGCAAATTTGCTATCTTCTTCTTCGTTTGTCATCTCACTGATACCAGGTTGTAGCCCTGTGTCGTGGTTTTCTGTATTTGTCTTACTTTTCTTGGGTGATAAATGTATTAATCTGTTTTGCAGGTTTCTGCTAAACCATTTATCTATCTCTTTCCCGGTCTTCCTCTCGCCTTCCTCTCAGATGTTTTGCTGTAAAAAGTATCATATGAAAGCACATTTGCCATAATTACTCATTATGTTTTAAGAGACTATAATTATAAAGAAAGCTGCTGAAGGAAAATTTTTTAAAAAACATATATATATATATATATATATATATATATATATATATATATATATATATATATATATATATTATATATATATATATATATATATATATATATATATATATATATATATATATATTTGGGTGAAATATTTCAGCCAGATTAAAACATAAAACCATACTAGAGGGAAAGGATTAATGTAAACGAGAACAAGGCAGAGATCATTACAAAGGGTCTTATTGTAGGTCCCGGGGCCCCATTGTGGGGAAAACAAGGACAGACCAGCTTCTTCCCCAACAAGTTGGTCATAATAGTAGACTAAGTGAAGGCTTCCTTCACAGTCATAGTGCATCTGCTTGAGACCAAGGTACCAACAGTCTGCATTCAAATATGCTAGATCTGTAAAACAGATGGGCACGCGACACTCAAGTTCTGGAGCAACTAAAACTTTCCGCCGGAGTTTATAACCAATGAACCCAAAGAAGAAGAAGGTACAAGGAGGTGGAAATCATCTATAGATGGACATATAGCAGTCTGATAGAGTCATCATCATCATGTGCCCTGCCAACTGGCCTAGGTGCAAATGCGTCTCCACAGATCACAATCCCTGTTTGCCTAGAACAGCTCTCTTAATAATATCCCTCCATGCCATCGTTTCAGCCCATCCAGCATCGTCTCTCTTGGTCTGCCTCTACACCCTTTTTCCACTGATCTTCTCCAATGTCTCTCTTCTCATTATGTGACCAAAGAACAGTGTTTGTCTCTTGTTGTATAAAGAGATCTACTTTCATTAGCTTCTTTCAGGCAATCAATGTTAGTTACTCTGGCCATCCAAGATATTCATAACATTTGTCTCAGAAACCAAAACTCTGTTGCTTCCAAATTCTTCCTAATTTGAAAAGAGTGATAGAGTTTACATCCAAATTGAAAGATGGCATTTTGGAGATCCTTTGATGCCAGCCTTCATTGTTGAGACAGCTTATGATTGGTTGATTGAATGATTGGTTGATTGATTGATTGACTAACTGAAAGCTAAAGACATAAGAGGAGACCCAAATGCACGTGAAGAATAGAATTAGAAACAGAAGTGAATAAGCTGGGGAGAATGTGGCTTGAGATAGCAAAGGATAAAAAGGCTGGGCATAGAATTGATTGAGGGTGTGTACTCCATTCGGGGAGAGTCGTCATGGCATAGCGGCTAGACACTCGCATGAGGATCAGAAGGTCACGGGTTCGCCCTTGGCGGAGCCGGACTTTTTATTTTTCAAAAAATGACCGTGACTCCCACGTCGACCCAGCCTTGAGCGGGTACCGAGTGCAGTCCATGGAAGTAAAGGCGGCCGACATGATGCTGACCACATCACCCATCTTGTGCTAATTAGTTTAGAAAAATATAGGTCTAGCCCTATATGCCCTATATGCCTAAAGGGATAAAAAAAAAGGGGGCCTTTACTTTATTTTTTACTCCATTCGGGGATGTAGAGCAGAAGAATAAGAACATATTTACGCGGGTGTGCCTGCATGCTTAGCATGTATGCATGCAAGCTAGCAATTTCCAACAAGTTTCTGATGACTTTTACAATATGTGGATTTGTTACTGATGACTTTTACAATATGTGGATTTGTTACTGATGACTTTTACAATATGTGGATTTGTTGATTCTAAATTTGCTCAGAGTTCATTTCTAAAGGTGGGTTGTGATAGTTAATTTGATAACTTATAAAATACAGGCAGCTAAGAGATGCTATTGTTGGCAGGGCATATTATTACAGTAGCACCTATCCCTGCAATACTCTCTGACAAAATCTTTATCTCTACCTTCTGTATAGGAAACATGATATTAGCATGTGGCTCCTGGCCCACTGTCTGGCAAGTTTTTCCAAGGCTGAGGGGGAACAATCTGAACTTCAGGTGCGCCAGCAGTGGCTCCTGGAGCTACTGGGACACACACACAGTCTGGTTACTGGAGCCATGCCTTTGGCACCAACTGCTGCAGCTAAAACTAAGGTAGGAGATCTAGACTGTGTTTATATTCCTTTCTTGTGGTCATGTTTCATCATCATCATCTGCCAAATCATTCAAATATTAATCTTATTGCCTCCCTGTAGCTCTCTTTCTATCAATCTTACCAGTTGTTACCACATTCTTGAGTCCATTTCTTCTCGTAAGATATCCAAAAACACTAACTGTCTGTCTAATTGTTCTAAAGTTGGGATTTTCATTTGTCTCAATGAGGACTGCTTCGTTTGTCTTCTATTCCTCCATGATAATCTTTGCCTTCTTCTCAAAAACCACATCTGTGCCTAGTGTAAATTTTTTTTCTGAAGATTTGTTACTTGTGAAATCAAGACTATTCTTGGCATCTTGAAAAAGGAAGTTTGCCATTACTTTCCTTCCTGTTTCTTACTCTAGCTTTATCAATGTTGAAATTGTTCAGCTCTTTCAGTCGCATATAGGAATCACTTTATCTCATTATCTCCCAAGTATGTGTTATATCCTGATCCTTACCCACACAATCTCTGTTACCTCAGTTATAACTGCTTTGAAAGTTGAACTGCTTAAAGTTTTTATTTTAACATATCTGTTAAAATGATAATGATTCAAAATATTCTTTCACTGTTTGGACATCCTTCGCTCTGTTCTGGACACCAAGATGATCTTCAGTGAGAAGCTGAGATTGGTATATAGACAAGACCGCAACCTTAAAGACATACTCATAAGTAGCCGACTCCCATCGATCCACACAGCACTTCCTTTTGGGACTGTGGAATGCTCCCGCACTACTATTTACTACGCCTTTCTTGGGTAATCAGTTGTAAAACGGCTTCTTTATTGTAGACAAAGAAATGTATTTATTTATTTATTATTAACTGTATTGATTGATTGATTTTTGTACTTTTCCTAGATAATCAGTTATGCCATCAATGTGGTCACATGTGCCATTTTGACCCTCACCTTCCCTGCCAATGCTGAGCTTGACTTCTGGGGACTCCATTCTCATGTGTTTGTGAGCAGACCAGACAGTCCTCTTGATACAAGCTATCTAGCGGTGCCCAGTCTGCAGATGCTGTACGCAGACATGGCCAAGTACCTTCCTGTAGCAGTGGACATCCTTTTCAGAAAGCCATGGGATGTTGTCTTACCAAAGGTTTGCTGAACAAACTTCTTCTTTCCATTGTTCACCAGCTGTAAACTCCAGCGGAAAGTTCTAGTTGTTTCTTCCCTTGTGGACTTTGGTCTTGTTCTAGCACCTGAGTTTTGTCCTACTTTAACTCAACTCTTTTTGTTTCTGATAATTTTGTTTTATGTGCTTCTGCCCTAAAAGTATGTGTCTGTGTGTAATCATTTTTTTCTACACTCTCTTCTCCCTTATTCTCTCTCTACATCTCTCTTTTTTCTCCCTTGTCTCTCTCTCTCTCTCTCTTCATCTCTAACTCGCTCATACTCTCCATCTCTTCTTTTCTCTCTCCTGACTCTCTTTTGCTCACAGACTGGCTGGTTTGGCACCACCTGGTGGTGAATTGATGCATGACAAGCTGTCTTTGGGAGCACATAAACAGTTCTGAAGTGCAAATAGATCATACAGTCTGAAGAGAATGGTGCAGCAGGGAGTGACCATGGGATCTGGCCGACGCTCAATGCTCAGAGAAAAGGCAAGACTGATATACAGACTACTGGTATCTTCAAAATTGTAACTCCACACTGACTGCTGAAGATAAGGATCGAGCAGCTACAGGAATGTCCTGGGTGCTGTAATGTTGGTTGTTAACCCAACTCAAGAGAGAAAAGAGCTTAAGCTAAAGTTGGTAATACCTGACAAATCTATAATCAGCTAAATATACTAGACATATATAAAAGCTTACATTGAAGAGTTGGATCTATAATGGCCACATTACAAGGGCAAGAATGTAAAATGACTTTATTGCAGAGCAAAGTCTATAAAATGGTAGCTTTGTAGATTTAAGCTTATATAAGCTTATACTGTCATCCACAGAAGAATTTGTTTGCTTGTTACCTGAAAGCTGCATTTTTGTATGTTTTTCATTCTTCTTCTTCTTCTTCTTCTTCTTCTCCTCTTTCACCTTGTACCTCATCGAAATGTCAGGAGGAGATCTAACATTCGTTAAAGAGCTCTGTCAAGATAACTATTAAGACTGATGTTAATTTCTGTAAGGCTGTTCTAAATGCCATCACTCCATGTTTTCCGAGGTCTTCTACTCGCTCTATACAGGTTGTAACATTTTAGTGTGGCTGGCTGTGGCAGATAGTGCCAGGGCATTCTTGTTAGGTGTCCAAACCACTTAATTTTTTGTTCTTTGATGACTTGTAAAATTAGCTTTATTTTTTTGTCATAACTGTTTTTCATAACTGCAGATATTTAACTGGCTGATGACATTGCTGGAGCAGAGTGAAGTTAGTCCCATAGACACACGCATTTCATATGGTAAGTTTATTTTTCTCATCATTGATGGATTTTAACAGTTTACATGTTACAGGTTTGTGCCTGGGGCTTAGATGTTGTAGATGTGCTTCATAATTCTGAGATACCCTCTTCAATACTCCTGGTTGCAAGAGATTTGGCATCAGTATGTTTCACGTTAGTTTTGACAATAGTATTGAGATCACACAAGGGGAAACCTCTTAAATAATATGTAAACATTGAAGAAAACTGGCTCATAAACAGCATCATGTCCTAGAAACTGTAATATTTTGGAAATATTCAACATAGCAATTACCTAGGAAGAACAGTAAGCGAAGCCATGCTTTCTGGATAAGGAGACGGTGGGTCTCCTTGGTAAAGAGGTCAAGCCATTTGCCTCATGCTCCGATGGTCATAGGTTCATTCCACAGACATGTCGATAAGTTCACAAGTCCAGTGTTTAGTGGAGATCATCACTGGAGCTCTGAAATGTTTGCTTTTTTCAACACTCTTGGTAGGTGGATGGCTGTTCTGCAGAGAGAGACCAAGGAATACAGGATAACCCAGTGCACTGAAGTCAGTTCTCTCGACTTCAACTTTAACTGTCTTGGTTGAACGACATGACTGTGGAGAAAGGATATTAAAAACACCCTGCACATGAAACTCCATGAAGTAAAGGATCAGAAAATATAATGTTCACAGTGAATACAGCACCCCAACAACAATTTAAAATTAATCATGAAAATCAAAAATATAATTGATTTTAAATATTTAGGCTCAGTAGTGAACAAATTAGTCGGCTCTGTGGCTAAGTCGATGTGAACACTTCATAATGCCGGGGTGCCGGGTTCGATCCCAGCTGTGGGCCATGCGCCTTGCTTTGTTTTCGACAGTGGTATCAGGGGGCCGACCGTCCAGAAAGCAATGGCAAACTACTAGACGTAAATTTGCTAGAGAAACCACACAACAGCCAGGGACTGCTGGGGTTGGTTCTGACACGTCCTGTAAAGGATATGCAACTAACCACTTCAGTGAACAAATTAGGTTTAAAAAAAAAAAACTTACTTTAGTAATGCAGAGATTAAACAGTATGAAGAACCTATGGTACAGCACCTGCAATCAAAATGTTGAGATCATTTATCTTTCTCATGGCAGCTTATAAGTGGAAATTTAATAAATGCTTATGCCGCTATTAGCACAATTAGATTATCACATTCTGAAGTGAGTGGTGCCATGGGGAGTGACCAGGGGATCCTGCCGACACTCCACACTCAGAGGGAGGACAAGATGGACACACAGTCAGTCTGCATCGGAGTTGGAACTCTTCACTGGCTGCTGAAAACAGGAATGGAGCACTTATAGGAATGTCCTGAGACTCTGAGGATTCTTGAAACTCACCTCAACTCCCTTGAAGTTGTTTTAATACATTACTCTTGTATTTTAAAAACTAAAAAAAATCTAAAACACAATCTGCTTACCAACCCTGTGTTGTCAGTGCCAGAACTGGACAATGACAGAAAAAGAGAAATTGAGTTGAGATGAGTCAAGAATTGATATCACAGCACTTGATGCATTCCCATGCATGCTCCGTCCTCATCTTCAGCAGCCAGAGCAGAGTTCCAATGCTGATGGTACCTGTCACAATCTGGTTAAAAGTCCTTCTTGCCTTTCCTCTGGTTACACTCAGGTGCCTCATTCTCTCCAGGCCATAATAATATTCTTTCTCTACTGATTCCGTTGCTTGTTCTCAAAGGGCCTTGACCACATCTGCCTTGTCATGTATCAATTCACCACCCAGCGGTGCGGATCCAGCCAGTCTTGTCTGCCTGTTCATTACCCACCACGCCGGCATGGCCTGGAGAAAAGATCCAAAGTATGCTCAACACCCATGACCTTTCCAGTGAAGCTAGCCACTCTGCTCGAAGCAGAAAATAAAAATTACAACTGAATTGAGATTCCTGCGAAGGGTTCTCAGTATAACAAGAAGAGATCAGATCAGAAATGATTAAATCCAAAAGAAAATGGGAGTAGCAGCATCTCTGTATTTTATTATAAATCACAAGTTTGTGGTTTGGACATATAATGCGGATGTCAACAGATAGGATACTACAGTTCACAATGATGTATAGACCAGGCAGGAAGCAAAGAAGAGGCTTGCCATGCACACAATGGACAGAGGGAATTACAGATCTTCTGGCAGTCGAAATTTATGAAACACACAAACTGGCGCTTTCCCCATTTAATATACTTTACCTTGACACCGCAAGGTAGCAGAGGATCAAGAGTACATGAGGTGACTTGTATTTTTCTTTCGTTCAGATGTTTTGATGGCCCATATAACATTTGACTCCTATATTACATTCAGCTGCTGTGATGGCTTCACATAATTCTTTACTTTTGCATTTCCCTTTGATCTTACTGCTTTGATGACTCTTTTGCTAAACTCATATTTTTTCCTCTTGTTCAACTTCAGTGGCTCTGTATAAAACTTTCATTTTGTATTTCCATTTCATTCAGCCGCTTTGATGGCTCTGAGACATGGGCAAGAAATGAGGCAGGCTTCAACGTGGACAAAAGCTGCAATACTTTTTGAATATTAATAATATAAATTTATGAATGTTTAATTTTGTTTGATAAACTGATGGTATCCATCATTAGTGATCTTTGGTTGTTAAAAATATCTAGGTATTGACGTTTCTTGTGAACTTTGTGTAATCAACATTGCAGCATGGACAAAAGCCATTCAACTTTGAAGTTAAATAAGAGCATTTTATGACACCCTATTTTGTTTTGTTTGATTAAATGATGGTATCTTCACTGATGATCTTTGTTACCTAATTAAGCTGTGTAGGTATTGTTAATGTTATATTGCTGTGTCTTGTGAACATTTTGGTGTCTACACTTTGTTATGGACAAAGGCATAGGTACTGTTGAATTCAACACTGTCTAGGACTGAAAGAGTTGAAGATTATTACATACAGATAATATTTACATAACTGCTAGTCTCCTCAAATAGATCACATAAGGATAATCTCAGTACAGTACAAAAACTTTATAGAACTAACCAGGATCCAGATATATGTACACCAGAATCATACATGCTGTAAATAGTTTTTGTAGGTGGCGGTTGTAATTGTTGAAATGTGCCTGAACAAAATCTAGTTTAGTCTGCTGGTTGTGTGTTTTTTTTAATTAATTTTTTACAGGTGAAAGATTCATAACACATGCACAAAGTTTTCCCAGATTTCTGACACATATCTTTTTTTTTTTTTTTTCTATTCTGTAAAAATAGAACTGGAACCATAAAATTAAGTTGGTTTGCTAGAATCAGTGACAGATGTAACAATTTAGCAGTCTGCCAGTGTTGTTTTTTTCAATCTGAATCCTGTATTCCATAGGCGGATTTAATTATTATGGTGTCCTTATTTGCACAGTGGCTTGCCTGAAAGTGTTAAGTTCAAATCTGAGACGAAAAAAGGTTTTTTACATTTGACCTGGGCTGCCAGATTTTGACCCACCCAGTGAGGGCGCCACCAGGTAATGTTCTGGACAGTTAATGTGGCTGGCATGATGTTGACTACATCACCCAGCAGGTGTCTAATGGCTGGTAAATGAGTCTACCACCATATTTATAACAGGGAGACATCATCACTTGTTTGTCAGGAGGTAGTATATTGCATATTAGTTGATGGGACTGAAGTCAACAGATCTTAGCAATCTAGACATTCCTTTCTAGAACCATCAAGTGCAGAGAGGCATTTGCAAATGAATAACCTAGTTATATAAATAACATCTGATGTAATCGTTGACGTGCCATATCAAAGAACAAGAGCCTTATCGTACTGACTTTCTAGAAGGTCATAGAAAGACACCTGTCAATCCAATTAGTATATTTTGGTGTAGACTATCTGATGCAATCCAAACGCAATTAGAAAATCTCACGTAAAAATACACATAGTAAACAAGTTTTAGCATATAAGAATATTCTAAAAGCAGTTAGTGAGTACAAAACACATACCACACATTCCAGCACCTCAGTTTAAATAATGAATGAAAAACCACTTAGAAGACCTTCAGTCTACAAGACTTGGAAGTGGAGGGACTAGTAACATTGACTCTCAAAGAGAACCTTCAGCCGTTGAGACTTAGTGGATGAGGGACTAGTCTCAAGGACCGTTAAATTTGTGGAGATGACAGCTCAACAGGGAGAGGAGTCAGTCACATGGAGCAACGAAGATAGTCACTAGAGAGCAGACATGAAACAAAACAACGAAATACAGAGACAAAACAAAAGATACATGGATCCATGGTTAAGAGAGACACATTAGATATGAACACTTTTGAGTCGATGATTAAGCCGTTAGTATAAGTACTAGAAGCCAGGTGGCAGTTACAGACACTAGAACCAGTTAACAAAGTAACTTGAGATAAAGAACACAACGCGACCTACGAATATGTAACCATAGAGCGAACACAGCGTCATTCAGAGTCATTGATGTTGTTGGTGACATTATTGAGGTATGAAAATAAAGACAGTATAGAAAAGAACAGTTGTTTCCAAGCATTTTATTTGTCAAGCATCAGAGACGTGAGAAATATACAGCAAGCAAGACAACATCATCATCACCACTATCGACACGACCATCTTTCACCTCGTCTATTCTCTTTCAAATGACTCCTCCTGTAGCAAACTAAAGACGAACCTGGGTGTGACATCAGCGTACGCAAAGAACAGAGCTGAGCTACATATTCTCAGTGTACCATAGGCTTGAAAAGGGTTCTTCATTTACTTTACTGTATTCAGTCATCAGTGTGGGAAAATTATGCCTAAAGGCAGAATTCCATATCTAGAAACATGCTGACAAACGCTCAGAAATATTGGCTGCTATAAAGAAAGAATATCTAAAGGGGTGATCCCAAGAAAGAGTTTTTGGAGTGACAAGTGACAAATAGTGAATAATACCCTTATGAAGGCAGACTTACAAATGATATTGCACTCTCCTGTTTGACCAAAAGCCCTCATGAGAAAAGTATTATTACCTCACCAGGACATTCGCTCACCCATACTCCTTGCTCACCAAAACAAAACTCCAGAATAAGTTAAGAATTTAAATATTTATATTAATTTTTTTAAAGAATAGAAATATGCTGTCTGCAGAGGTGTTTTCACCCATTTCACCAGGTCACCAAACTGTTACTCTAAATTATAATGAGAAGAACAAGAAAGAAAATTAAAATGGAAATTAGTCAAGAGCAGTATGGTTTTAAAGAAGGCGAAGGTACAAATAATGCAATATACACATTGCGAACATTTGTAGAGAGATCGATGGAGAAACAGAAAGACATATATTTGTACTTCGTAGATTACATCAAAGCTTTTGATAAAGTGAAACATGATGACATGATAAAATTGTTGGAGGATATTAACAATGCAGACTGTTGGTTCCTTGCCTCTCAGGCAGATGCACTCCAACTTCGAAGAAAGCTCCCAGTTAGTCGACTCTTATGACATGCTTTTAATGAGAATAATGAGAATAAATCAGGCACATTGTAATGTGGTTTCTCTTAATAGCACCCCACTCCAAGACGTGGAGTCGTACACCTATTTGGGCAGTAATGTAGATAAAGATTGAGGAACTCATAAAAATATTAAAATAAAAATACAAAAGGCAAGAGGAGCTTTCATAGCATTGGGGAATTTGTAGAGGTCAAAAGAAATTAAAAGAAATACTAAACTAAAAAGTTTTAATTCTAATGTCAAATCAGTATGGGGTGGAAACATGGAGAACAACTAAGACAATTACTAATAAATTACAGACATTCATTAACCGGTGCCTGCGCAGAATAGAGAGAATTAAATGGTATGATAGAATAACTAATGTAGAGCTTTGGGAGAGAACTAAACAGGTTCCAGTGGACCAAGAGGTGAGGAAAAGACGCTGGCATTGGACAGGACACACACAGAAAACAGCATAACTAGAATGTCTTTGCATTGGGACCTACAGGGGCATGGAATAAAGGAAGGCCAAAAAACACATGGAGAAGAGAGCTGGAGAATGAAGTTAGAAATATGGGGAGAGCTCCATATAATGGCGAAGGATAGAACGACTTGGTGTGAGTTGGTTGAGGGCCTATGCTCCATTAGGGGATAGAAAGGCAGAAGAAGAGACGACATGCTTTTGGGCAGGCAGTGGGTCTATTCTTGTTTTCCCTATAATATTCTGCTGTCAGTTGCAATGAACGATAGGCTGTTGAACTATCTGAGGTTTTATAGTGTGAGCAGAAACTGAGTCCACTCTGGTTATAGCTTAGTATTACCTCTTTTGTATTGAGGTCATCTTTGTTGTGTAAATGAGATATACGACTATATAATTCTGTTCCTTCATAAACATGATTGTTAGTGGTTATTCTGTTATTCCATCGTTAGTCTGTTTATAGGTGTTGTATCACTATTCCGTTGTTGTAGTCTTTAAACTGCTCTACCTGTACTGATACTATATAACAACTCTCTTTTTTATACCTCCACTGACTATTACTTGATCGTCCGGGGTGTAGACTTATTACTACACTCTCCACATAGGAGAATTTTTTATCTTCTTATTCATCCTTTAACTATTATTCTTCTTCTCTGTCTCTCTCTACTCTTATTTATCTTCTCTAATCTCTCTGTAATGACTGCCCTTTTGTGTCTCCTCCACACTGGCTATCTGTGGTGCAGAGTTAACACTGGCTCTAATGTCTAGAGGTTCACAACTCAATCAAAGCAGACATGATCCTCTTCACGGTCACACAACGTCTAACAACGGTTAACACCAGCGGCACATTTCACGAGTTTATTTACACGTTAGCTCAATACACAAATCACAGGTGAATCCACTTACAGCATTCGGACAATAGACGTTGACATATTCACAGCTGGCTTTGACAATCAAACAGGGTACCATCATAGCTGACCTTCTCGATCATTCATTCCTCGCCGATTCAGATCCACATGCTCTAGTCATTCTCCATTCATCTTCACAGCTTCATTTTCCATCCTTTCTCTCTGGGGCCCAGTCACCGAATGCCCGCCTGATTCTCAATCCCCCAGATCTCCTCATTCACACGTGACACACTCTTTCCTGTCGTTTTACCATATCTCCGTGAAACCCATGCTCTCAGGGACTTCCCCAGTTATGCCAATCATCCCCTGACATTATCCCTATTTATAACATCATTACATCTCTCCTCCCCTTAAACAAAAAAAAAATATGCAATATTTTTTTTTTCCATAACCTATATAAATTTCCATATAAGAATATATTGCCTTATTTTACTAATATTTTTACTGTTGGCTGGAATTCTACCATCGGTTCTCTGACTTGTACCACATATGCAGCATCTCTTGTCACTCTCCTTGACAGTTCTTGGCAATATGCTAACAGAATCACCTCCCCAAAGCGTTCCTCAAACAACGCGGATGACCTTATAGGCTCTGTGATGTACTTATCAAGTCCTGAAGTCAGTCTACCTAAAGAAGACTGAACAACACCCCCAAAGTGTTCCTCAACAACGCGGAAGTCCAAAAATGGCTCCAAAACTAGACTTATAAATCACACAGTTCTGTATGTCCCCCATAGAACCAAGTTCCTGTTGACAGTTCATTCAAAGTGATTGCTACTCCATGTTGGTCTTCGTCATTCACCATGGTTTATTCCAAAGCTTTGCCAGAATTTTCTCATTTTAGCATTGCGGCAATTTCATTTTCTGTTTGTACACTATATCATAGATATTTCCAAATTTCTATATCTGTAATTGACTGCTAATAAAATTTATATTATAACCTGATGTGTCTGTTGGTTTTTTATAAACTCATACACCATCTTTCAGTTTTATTTTTAAATTCATACACCATTCCTCATTATCACTTTCACATCATAACTTTCATATCATCACATCATACAACATTTATTTTATTTGAATATTAATTGTTAGTAACAACACGTTTATTAAACATTCGTTAGTAATGTAAGACTTTTACTTATAATTATCTCCCTTTTCTATTTAACTCCCCTTGTGATTATTTCTGTTTACTTGTTACCTATAATTATCTCCCTTTTTTATTTAACTCCCTTTGTGACTATTTCTGCTTACTATCTTTATAACCTAGGCATAATATCTGGAATGTGGTTTTTAACAGCTTTAACATGCCTAATATCAAATTTAAACTTTTGTATTAATGTCTAATGGTAAACTAGCGTTGTCATTAGCATTTATGTTCTGCAGTTTTATCTGTAATGACTGTAAATTCTTTTCTAATTAGAAAATTCTATCATTTTTTTTTCTCGGTTCTCGTTTTGTTGCTTCAAAGCATTGTGTTAGAGTTAAATCATTTTTCTGTTCCTGGTAAAAATTTTCTAGTATTTTCATCTGCTGTAGTTATTGGTATTTGTTCTTTGTGCATGTTTACGGAGTGCTCTTGAGTTTGTTGATTTTTTGTTACACTCCTTGTGACTGCTGCTACATTTTCTATTTCCTGCAGATTTACACTGTCACTTTTATCTTCCATGACCGCATTTGTCTCTTGTCTCTGCGTGGTTAGTATCACTTCTTCTGTCATCTCAGGTATGTTTTCTTTCTCCCACTGTTTTATTTCATGATCTGTCATCTCTTTCAGCCCTGGTTGGTTACCAATGATAAGTTCTGCACACGGTGAACTTAATACAGCCATGTCCATCTTCTTAGTGTTATAAGGCGTTTTGACCCATACTGATGCTATTCTGAATTTTTCTATCCTACCTCCGAATGTTCTGCATCTAACCACTTTATCAGTCATATCCTCTGGTTTCACTAATGACTTATGTATACCTGAGATCGTCGCCCCTGTATCTCTTAAAATTGAGACGATTCGATTACCAACTATTCCTTTATGTAGGTTTAATTTCCCACAGTCCTTCACAGAATTTGCATTATGCACCGGTATCTTATGTCCACACGGTAAGTCTCCATATTCTTGAAACGTTTCACATATTGTGCATTTATCTTCTTCTAGTAGCACTGCTGCATTTGTTTCTGATATATCACTTCCTGACTCGGAGTCTGATGTTTTACAAACTGCTGCTGCTTTAAATTCTTTCTTATATTTACAAAATTGACGCGTGTGCCCGTAGAATCCACAAGCCCAGCATTTACTTGTACTATCATATCTCTTTACCTGTTTCCTCCTGTTTTCAATTTTCTTTCTGACTTCTTGTTCATACAATTGATTTGGTATCGCATATGGTTTTATTACCATGCCTTTTTTTGCATATGTAACAATCTATTATTGTTATTTTCCTTCCTCCATTAAATCTTCTTCTGGACGGATATGCTGATCTATTATATCCTGTTTCATATGACTTTTGTCCTTCGGCACTGGCTCCTGAGTATATATCAGTGTTTTGTGGTATGAGAAAAATATCACGATGTGCTGCATAATAATTTTCTCCTAGTTGTTCAAGATGTTTTAACGAAGTAGGTTTGTGTTCCTTCAGAAATGTGGTCATAGGTTTTGGTAATGATTCTAGCAATTTACCTCTTAATAGTAAATCAACTAACAGATCATAGTTGTTGTTAATTTTGGCTGAATCCACCCATTTCTGAAAAGTTGTCTGAACTTCGGACATATAATCAACAAATGTTTGAGTTGATTTTGGTTTTAAATCAATGAATTGCAATCTGTATCCTGCTTCTTGTAGGTCATAGTGTCTCATTATCCGGTCTTTAATATAATCAAAATCAAGTCGTAAATTTTCTGGCACTGTCTCCAATATTTTTAACGGTTCTCCTCCAAGGTGTCTTTGGAACAGTATTGCCCAATCTTCTTTTGGAATTTTATGAAACCGAACTTGTAGTAAAAATGCTGAAATCCATGATCCAATGTCATCCTTTTCACCAAAATTCTTTATTAATCCTTTGTATTTTGTAAATTTATGTTCTTCTTCTTTAGCTCTTTCCCTTTGTGCTGCCAGTTCTGCTTTGGATTCATTATCCATTTCTTTTGTTCTTATCTGTGCTTCAACCTTTTGTCTGTCTGCCTCTATTTGTGCTGTCAACCGCTGTTGTTCAAGTTTTAACTCTTGCAATTTGATTTCTTTCTCATGGTCTAATTGACGTTGTTTCATTGCTGCTTCATGTTGTAACTGTTTATTTTTCAGTTCTACTTCTTGTTGTAACTGTTTATTTTTCAGTTCTGCTTCTTGTTGTAATTGCTTTTCTCTCAGTGCTGCCTCTTGCTGTTTCATTGCTGCTTCGTGGGCACGTGCTTCTGCTTTCTGGGCACGTGCTGCGGCCCTTTCTTCACGATCCAATTGTTGTTGAACCCTTTGTGCCTCTTTATCTTCCTGTTCTCTTCCTTCACAGAATTTTCTCAACTCCTCTCCTGATAACCCTAACTGTTTTCCCAGATTTATGTATTCTGCTAGGTTTGCCATTTTAAACTGATTATTGTAACTTATTACTTTTGAAACTTTAAATTTAAGATAAATCCCGTATTATTTATTTTATACCTTTCTTTAACTAAATAATTGAGATTTTAAATTTAATTATATCCCCTAACTAATTTTTATACTCAACTAATAAATAAAAAAAATATCTATTTTACTTAAATAGAATAATAGAATATCACAATCAAAGAACCTGAAGATAGAACAAAGAAAGCATGTAAACAATGTAATGAGTTGATTCTTTTTCCTTGGTCCTGGTGATGGCTCCCTTGCTCTTCTGCTGTTTGAATGGACTGGATTAGGTTTGTGGCCCTTGATGCTCCACTGCACGTCTTTACTGTCTCTGGACAAGCTCTTCTGATCTTTGTAGGACACTGCTCTTGTCTTCTGTCGTGGTCTAAGTCTGCAGATGATCTTAAAAGACTACCATTAGTTTATGCTCATTCAATAATTCAAATATGTCCAAAAGTCTTTATACCATGTAGTTTAACAATCTACACTGAAGTTGATCAGTTGGCACAGATCACTAAATGTTCACAGTTAGCGCATATTAATTTCACTTTAATAGTCACCACAAACTGTTGATAAATGTTAGATTCTCACTGAAATACTTTTCTTACAGAGAATGTATGTAGTTCTACTCTACAACCTGAATAGTCATAGTCTATCACATTAATCACTGTTTTCACTGTCTATCCATTATAAATTGTAAACATTTCGTGACGTAATTAATGTTGATAAACACCACTCCTTCCTTGCCTACACAATACACACTTAAACTCACCTATACGGACGTATTACAAACATTTAGTAGTAAAAGTACTACTTCTGGTGCTGACTGGACCCCGTTCTTTTTTATTGACAAGTATTTTTGACCTGAGGCATTCACTTGTGGACGGTGTGCTGTACGGTTGCCTCGAGTTAGCTGTCGCTGATGACGTTTTATCTGCTACTGTGTTGTACTTGACCGTTGTTGATGACCTTGCTCGCTGTAACTGAGTGCCGTCTTGGCCCCTGGCAATGCAGTGTTCTTGCGGTGAAATCTAGTCCGAAATTAGTATCTCTGGTTTTTGACCTCTTGTTTGACGAACAAAACCCACGTTAAACAACGATCACAGGGATACTGCTGCATACAATTTTCCGTCGTGGATTACCCACCACAAGGGTCAAAAGTTCAGCTTACACAGTCTCTTCCAGCGACGAACAAGCGTTCCCACGTCGCGGGATGAAACTTGTGCAATTTTTTTCACACGTGAAGTGAATACATTACCCAGTATTGTTTCGCCGTGTTTCTGCCAATTTTTCTCAGGCTAGCTTGTTTGTTTCAGAATGACTAGAGTCTGGAATTCAGTTGTCCCGGTTTTACTTAATGCCCTTGACAGCATGTCCTGGTCTTACACAATACCCCGACATTTCTTTAAACTCTATCTTCCAACACACATAGTCACTCAAAACTTACGGCTGCCGGTATTTGCCTAAATTTTACTTCTGTCCACAAAAACACTACGTCTAATGTACTGGCATAGTTAGAACAAGCCTGCACTGTAACTCATACTTATAACTTACAATGTATTCGCACTTAGGACGGGTCCCCAATGTAATGACTGCCCTTTTGTGTCTCCTCCACACTGGCTATCTGTGGTGCAGTTAACACTGGCTCTAATGTCTAGAGGTTCACAACTCAATCAAAGCAGACATGATCCTCTTCACGGTCACACAACGTCTAACAACGGTTAACACCAGCGGCACATTTCACGAGTTTATTTACACGTTAGCTCAATACACAAATCACAGATGAATCCACTTACAGCATTCGGACAATAGACGTTGACATATTCACAGCTGGCTTTGACAATCAAACAGGGTACCATCACAGCTGACCTTCTCGATCATTCATTCCTCGCCGATTCAGATCCACATGCTCTAGTCATTCTCCATTCATCTTCACAGCTTCATTTTCCATCCTTTCTCTCTGGGGCCCAGTCACCGAATGCCCGCCTGATTCTCAATCCCCCAGATCTCCTCATTCACACGTGACACACTCTTTCCTGTCGTTTTACCATATCTCCGTGAAACCCATGCTCTCAGGGACTTCCCCAGTTATGCCAATCATCCCCTGACATTATCCCTATTTATAACATCATTACACTCTCTATCCCCCCTTTAAAATGTAACTCCAAAATGTGACACAGCAGTAGGAGGGAAAGTGCTTAACTATATCAATACATTCAAGTATGTGGGGACATTCATAACATCAAATGGATGATGTATGACAGAATTTAAGAGCAGAATTAGCCATTCAAAGTCAGCGTTTCAGAAGATGAAAAGTATCTTATGTAATAAATCACTCTCATTAAACATCAGAAAACAAGTACTGAAATGTTATATCAAGCTTGCTGTGTTGTACGGCAGTGAATCTTGTAATGTGAGCAAAACAATTAGGAAGAGTTTGGAGCAACTGGTTCTTGTGAAGAATGTTGCAAATACATTGGACTGCCAGAATAACTAACAATGATTGCCTGGAAATGGCTAATAAAAGTAGAACATGATATACAACAATGAGAAGGAGACAAATAAAAGTTCTTTGGTCATGTGATAAGAAAATGAGCACTGGAAAATATTGTAATGACTGGAAAGATCACTGGCAGAAGAGGCAGAGGCAGACCAAGAGAAATTATGGTGGATAGCTTAAGACAGTGGCTAGGAGGAATATCATCAGTGGAATTAATCCAGAACACCAAAGACCGAGATCTGTAGAGATGAATGAAGGCTTGCGCTAGCTGACAAGGCATTTGATGATGATGATAATGACTAGAGACACCTCCTGTCACTCGATGTGATACGCTTTAGACTTTTTCAACACTGAACAACAATCAAACCTTAAGACAAAATCAGACTCTTGACACCTCCTTTACAATGAAGTATTCAAGCCTAATGTAAACTTACAAGATGCTGATTTTTGATGACACGTGTTGAGGATGGCGTCCAGCAGATATGTCTCCTTCCAGACAATAATCTAGGAAATCAATGGATGTTTTTGTGCCGAGCAATGCGGGTTTTCGAGGCAATGAGTTTGCTGATTGGCTAGCGGACAATGTGGTGACTATGACTCACTAGGCAAGGGTGAGATTAATAATACCATGCAAGATGCATATCGCGAAGTCGATCAGGACAACAAGCAAGACTCTGTCGTTATCCAGGCTGCTGGATTTGGCAGTGCAGTCTGGAACAGCCAGTCTTGAACATTTTACTTAGAGCACTAGACGCCTGATAGTCAACACCTCTAGTGGCGTGATCGGCCATTTCATGCTTGTGGGGATATTTAGGAATAGTTCAAGTACTTTGGATCTGTCCGGAGTTCTGTGTTAATAATACTTACCGGAGTTTTTTTTTAGTTTTTTTTTTACCATGGTCGTAATTAGTACCGGGACATTTTTTTTTTTTTTTTTGCAACGTTTTCCAGGGCTACTCTAATAGACACTCTGTGATTAGTTCTGGCACCTGTTTTAGACTCTCCGGTGAGTACCGGTACCTTTTCTTTCTAGAAAGAAAGTAAAATCTCAGTCCTCATTAATCACTGATACAAACTCATAAATCATTGTGGCGTGCCCGGCCAGCACTAACATCACATAGGCGGAGATGCTAACAACTATATCTGGCAGCCGCCATGGTGAAGTGGGTTGACGCTCTACTACAGTTTCAAAGCACCGAGCCAATTTTTTTTCTCTTAAAAAAAATTACATTGGCTTCCAGGTCGGCCCAGCCTTAAAAGGGAACCTGGTGAGGTCCTGGGAAGTAAATATATGGGAAGTCAATGCCTAATATCTACTCTGCTGGCATCCCTCTGCTTCTCCTCCACTTCAATGTTTTAGTTGTCACGGTGGAACCTGTACACAGCTGAGCGCAGAAGTGCATGGACAGAATATTCTAGAAGGTCAGAAGTACCGTCTCTGTTCACTAGCAAGCAACATGACTGGTTATAGAGGCGACAGCGGGGACACCGGTATTCATAAAATTAGAATCACAGGACTGTTCACACATTTGGGTACAGAGTGATTCCATGGGCATGCTCCAGTGGTTCGAGGCAGGCAACGAATGCACGCAGTGGTCTGAGTTGTAGATGTCCACTGTTTGTGAAGTCATCTTCATTGTCCCGGGATATGCGGGCGTTGAATACAAAAAAAGAGATGAGATAATGGCTGGCTATGCTATAGTTGCAGATGGGCCAGTTTCTGGACTCGGCTGACATTATTATGTCCCGTGAAAGAGATAACGATTTGAGGACTTTTGGTGAAGCGCCCTCACGTTGCTGCTAAGATTGACAACTTTGGCAGTAAACATCGACACAGCCAAGCACTAGCGTCACACAAGATTTAAAAGAGGTCCTGTCAACCAGCATATTAACACTTTAACTAACAAAACAGTTCGAGAAATGGTTTTCGTAGACAATTTTTTTTTCTAGAAGAAAGATGCCAGTACTCAACATAAAGTATCTACACAAGGGTCGGTACTGGCCACAAAGTATCTATTAGAGCAGCGTTGAAATAATCATGCCATAAAACTGCGTATTTCCAGGAAAAAGCCCTGGTTATATGATATATAAGTTATCAACAGTATCATCATCAAGTGCCTTGCCAGCTGGCGTAGACATTCAAGCATCCCCTAAGATCTCGGTCTTTGGTGTTCTGGATCAAATTAACAGTATACATTTTAAAAATATATATCTCAGTTGGGAGCCGCGGTGCATGCAGTGCAGTTTGTCTCCTTCAGGACTTCACTCCGCAGAATTATCAACTCAAGGAGGTGAATCCTACATGTGCAAATTCTGGTAAGCTCCGTTCTCATCCTGGAAATGTTAATCTTACACTGCATTCCTGGAAAAAAAAAGGGGGGGGGTGGCTTTAAAAACCTGTAAGGTTAAATTGTGACCCCTAACGATTACTCATTTGGCGTGGTTTAGTATCTAGATGAACGCCGGCGTAACTGTAGATCCTGGGTTCAAATCTACATCAATCCGATTTGTGTTCCATAAATGACATAGGCTTCCAAGTTGACCCAGCCTAAAACGAGAACCAGTTAAAAATCATGGGAAGTAAAGGCATCCAGCGTGATTATGGCACGTCACAGACCGTGTGACGATTGGTCTACAAAATATAGTTAGGTTCATGGGTCCTAATTTATGTATCCCACGATGAACACGTGACAGAGAATGCTGTTCACACTTTACCAGCACTTAATCATCTCAGTAATTGATTATGGATTAGGGTTTCTCATTGTCTCGAAGAGTCAGCTAAAGAAACTGGAGCGCATACAGATTGAAGCTATGCGGGTGATCCTGGGGTGTACAAGAGACACCCCGATTGTGTACATGCGATACATCCTTGCATTGCCGACTATTGCATATAGGCTAAAGGTGCTGCAGGCTAGGTCATACCTTAGAGTATCTGCACAAAGAACACCCTCTGTATGAAGCTTTGGCTGCAGGTAAGGGTCAGAGGCTGAAAAGGGGAAAATCGTGGATGGCTCAAGCAGAAGACACAGTAAGACAAGATGCATGCTGGAGAACATTGGGCTAGGAAACGAGTGGGCCAGAGTACCAGAGGAAAAGTCTGATCTGTGTATGGTTATGATAACATTGGACCAGGAGTGCAGAGAGTGACCAGCGAGTGCTACGGAGGTGGAAGTCCAACAGTTGATTCACAACAATTCACGCCTAGGTGATCTGATTATCTATACATATGGTTCGGTGCTGAGAGGAAAGAGAAGTGCTTGGGAGTTTGTAGCGAAAGCAAATGGAAAATCTTTAGTGCAAGACAGCCTAGCATACGACACCACAACATCTAGCATGAGAATGGAGGTGGAAGCGGTAACTGCAGCTCTCTGACGGCTAGAGAAAAAGATGCATATACATGTCGTAATTGTAACAGACTGAAAGCATGCTGAGAAAAGTGTAGATAGGGATGCTTCGAGCAGAGTGGCAAGCTTCACTAGGAAGGTCACGGGTAGTGAGCATACTTTGGATCTTTTCTCCAGGCTATGCCGGTGTAGTGGGTAATGAACAGGCAGACAGACTGGCTGGATCTGCACCACTGAGCTGTGAATTGGTACATGACAAGACAGATGCGGTCAAGGCCCTTTGGGAACAAGCAACGAAATCAGTAGAGAAACCCCCCGTGTGGGTTCCGGGGCCACATTGTGGGGAAATCAAGAACAGACCCACTGCCTCCCCAAAAGCATGTATTAAGAGTCGACTAACTGGGGAGCTCCTTTGAAGTCGGAGTGCATCTGCCGGAGAGGCAAGGAACCAACAGTTTTTATTCAAGAGAATGAGAGATCTGTAAAACTGATGCACACGCAACACTCAGGTTTTGGAGCAGGACTGCAGTTCAGTAGTGGACGAGCAGCCAGAACTTTCCGCCAGAGTGTACAGCTGGTGAACGCGAAGAAGAAGATGAAGAAGAAGAAGAAGAAGAAGAAGAAGAAGAAGAAGAAGAAGAAGAAGAAGAAGAAGAAGAAGAAGAAGAAGAAGAAGAAGAAGAAGAAGAAGAAGAAGAAGAAGAAGAAGAAGAAGTAGAGAAACAAGATTATTATGCACAGGAGAGAATGAGGTACTTGATTGTAACCAGAGAATCTGGCTGGCTCACTACACTCAGAGGAAAGGCAACGTAGACTCATAACCAGATTGTAACTCGTACCATCAGTATTGGAACTCTGTGCTGGCTGCTAAAGATGAGGTCGGAGCACGCACAGGAATGCCCTGAGTGCTGTGATGTCAATTGTTGACTCAACCACGGCCAGCTCCAGATTTAAAAGGCCGTACAGCTCGAACGAGAATTCACGTTCTTGTGCAAGAATTTAGTCCCTCTGCGTCCACAGTTTTTATCGAGGAGATGTATACGCAAATTAAACTACAGTTTCATTAATTTTCGACATATTTTTTAGGACTATACGTAATTTTTAAGGTAAATAAGGTGTGCCAATTAAATATAACAATAAAGGCTCTTACAGACAAACAAAAATGATTTTGCTACAGTCAACATGAACATAAACATCAATAACATTTAGATGTAAACTAAAATTGCTGTATATCCACTTCACAATATCCATTTGTAGATTTGTAATACGAATACGTTTAGAACACAGGACTTTGTAAGCATATTAATATGTCACACAATGCAACATGGAAACGCTCCCAGTAACCTATTTTTGAGGGGGACTCCTCCAAAATGTTCCGTGATCCAGTTGTCAGGACCAACATACAGCCGGACGTGACTCAACCTAACTATGTATCCTACTTAGATAGTAAGAGTTGGACAGGAGAGTACTTTTATGAAAACTTCTACTCCTACTACACATTGCATAGAATTGGCACAGTTGGACAGAAGTGCCCATCTAATGGGGGAGGGGGGGGGGTGGTTAGTGCAGTGCGGCTAGGAGAACCCACCTTATAAATGATCATTTACAACTTATAAGCAGAAATAGTAGTAATTCAAATAATTATATATAGTTCAATCCATTTGGGTTATAATTTGTAATATATGGAGTTTTCTGGTCTTTTTCACTACTTGTCTATGTTTGCCACAGCACATCTCCTATCACTAAAATAAGAAACACGAAGCACAACACAAAGTCACGTGACGGTGACGTCAGAAACATGTAGACATGGCAGCTAGAGGGAACTGGGCATCTCTACCCAGTGTTGTCCTGAAAGATATTTTTTCGTACCTTTCTCCCAGAGACAGAATCAGGGCATCTTCAGTATGTCACAGATGGAGAAGCTTTCTCTTCCTGCCGCAGTTCTGGCCGGTGATAACGTTCGACCTAAGCAGCTACAAAAGTCGCCAGAGGTCCAGATTTCTCAGTTGCAAGTGCGCGAAATTCCTGAAGGAAGCCACAATTGAGTTCGATTCAACACGAAGTTCACAGATTTGGGATTGTACACGGTTACTCGAACAACTTTCGAGCAATGGACAGCTAGAATGTATTACACTACGACCTTCTAGCTGTTATTTGTATAATGAGGATAATAGTTTAGAAAGGTAAGTTTGTAAGTCTGTAAAGATTTGTCAGCTGGTGGTTGGAACCTTGTGTTATTTTAATCAGCTGTTTACTGTTTTCTTGTCTAAGTTTTAGTTAGAGCAAGATCAGGTGCAATCACCTCTAGTCTCTAGTCATTTTTTTTACAGCAGTAATTCATGGAAGGTAGACTGTTGTTAATTGATGTTTTAACATTCATTAACATCGGCAATGTAATACTAGTCTGAAAACGATATGATTATAATTAATAATAATTAAATTAATATTATTTTATTATATTGATATTAATTATTATAATTAATCTAGATACTTTGGTCAAATTTTCAAAATGCCCTCTACACCAATAAAACCAGCACAGTTAGATAGCTGTAAACAATCTCTTTCCAATGGTACCTCACTTAGGCTTTGTATGTCATTTCTGAGCTGAGATATGTAGGTTTTTCTAGAGATGAGATGTAAAAAACAGCTGTTGAAAACTTGCGTCTGTGAAACAAGAAGTTTTCTCTTCGCAACCAAACTGCGCAACTTTCGTTTTGGCTTTGTTTTCATTGGACAAGATGGCAGACAATTTTTCTCAGACACAGCCACATATTAGCGATTGCCTGAAAAATATCACTGTACATCTAAACAGCCACAGACAAGAAAGAAATTTTATACGCAAATGTAAAATTGGATGGAGAATTCAATTATAACTAGCATTACCATGTCTGGTAATGTTTAAAGCCTAAAGCCAACTTTGAATACTTATCCTATTTTCAATAAAACTGATGTAACAGAAAAACAGAGGACGTCTGGCTGTCGTAGACATGCGCTGTTAATCGGATCCGTTTCTGCCGTTTTCAGCTGTTTATAGCTGGTGAAAATCACACCAATCGCAAAATTTCATGAGA
Organism: Candidula unifasciata; assembly: GCA_905116865.2. NCBI lineage: Eukaryota > Metazoa > Mollusca > Gastropoda > Stylommatophora > Geomitridae > Candidula > Candidula unifasciata. The sequence continues at coordinate 133,504 of CAJHNH020001855.1, forward strand.
GATTAGGACCCATCCCGAAACCCCAGCTGACATTTCTCAAACAAGTTTCGAACGGTTTCCATGGTAACGGAAATTGCCAAAAAGACCGCAAATTGTCGAAACTGTAGTCGCTAATTAATCAAATCTTGATATCCCTATGTGTGTGGCACTGTGGGTTCCAGTGCCCCATTTTTAGGCTGCAAAAAAAGTTTAAATAAGAATAGACCTAACTGACCATAATATTAATAAGCATGGTGTTGGAAGCGACTAATGAAAGTTTTCCTTCAGAGTTCATCTGCCTGAGAGGTGGTTAACTTAACTAACAAGTTGCATACAAAAAAGCCAAAACTCTGTAAAATTAATGTGCACTCAAAACGTGTTCTATGACAGGATCAGCCCAGAAATGAATGAACAGCCAGACATTTCCACTGAAGTTGATGACCATTGAACGCAAATAAAGAAATCCTGACATTGCTTAAGTACAGGGAATAGTAATGTATTATAACTTTACATTGTGCTGTCATCATCACGCGACATAGCGATCCTTTACAGAACATCGCTCCTATCCCCACCTGCCTCGGGGGAAGAAAAAAACATGGTCATTGTCCTTCGCCAACTGTTCTGCCTCATGCACTTTCCTGCTCAAGTCATCTCTCATTCCTTGTGTGTGTTGTGCTATCTCATTTTAATTATGATATGATAGATCCTGCATTTCTGCATGAAAATAGATGTGTGAAACTTGGGCGATAAGCAGAGAAGTTCAGAAAACACCTGATTCAGTGGTTTTCAACCTATTTGTAATGATCTGATTTTGTTCAGTCTAATTAATTATAATAGATATCATTAAAAAACTATTTAAAAATCAAAAATGCCTGGGCAGTTTTTTCATGAGGAGTTTGTTGATTTACTATTCAAAAAATCTAATATAATTACAGTACAGCTTCTTAAGGTGATCTCGGATGTGGTGAGTTTTTGTTACAAAGAACAGTTTCGAGCTATTTTTTTTTTTACTGAACTCTTATCTGGATAAAAGAAATTTCTGATGAGAAGAACCATTTCTTGGGTCCTCTGTGAGTTCTCCTAATCAGGTCTTCACTGTAATAGGATAACACATGCATTTATTATTCATTAAGTTTCGTGGGGGGGGGGGGGGGGGGGGGGGGGGGGTGGGGAATCTTGCAAATATGTATTTTTCAGGGGTGCCACCCAACACCTGAAAAATCTCGGAAACCACTCCTCTGATATCATTGGATATGAACTTTCTTAGATAAATACAAGAATTACCATGAACAGACAAAAAAAACAAATGAGACAGTGGTTTGGAAACAAGATTACTCTGAGTGGAATAGAATGTAATTTTGGTAAATGAGATGCCTTAGTTGGCAGTAAGTCTATGGGGGGGAGGGGAGCTCATACAGGTGGACAGACAGCATTGCTCTTCTGATCCTGCAGTTTCCACAACAGTCACATTCGTGTTACTTTTCCTTTAGAAAAAAACAAATTAGGCCTAGCAAGGGATCATTCTTCATGGGCAATACATATACTCTACAATACTGATTAGGCTTTGTGCTATGGAGAGCAGAAACTTCATCACTGGCCCTTAATTGGTATCGCTATGTGCTGTAGTTCCAGTGCCTTCTTATAGGGCAATGAAACAGTGTCAACTGGAAAGGTGCACGCGCACACACAAAGTGGAACACTTTGAATTAACTCTAATGAACATATTTTGTATAATTATACATCTGAATCTTTTTTTTTTAAACAGTATATACAAGGTCCGACAATTAAGTAATGAGACTAATTCCATAAAAATTAAAATCAACAGTTGAAGATATAACCTGTATTTTCTTATTTTAGTCAAAGTTAGCCCCTTGTGTATTGATACAGTGATTAGCAAAATTTAACAAACACTGGAACGACCTCTGTGGTTCTTCTGTTGCTATGGCCCTTAAGTCGATATTACGGCCCTTTGGATGTTAGCTATATCGTCAAAAAAGCATCCTTCCAATGGTAACTTTAATTTTGGGAGTAGAAAATAATCACAGGGAGACAAATCTGGGGAATAGGGTGGATGGTTGAGAACACACACTTGTTTTAGGGCCAAACATTCCTGTTTTGATGATGTCTTGTGGGTACTCAACCCGCTGATGTTTTTGGTCATCAGACAACAAATGCGGTACAAACCTGCAAGCAACGTTTTTCTTGCCAAAATCATGCAACAACATTTCACAGAGGGTCTCTCTTTTACCACCAGATTCATCTGCCATCATCCTGACAATAAAACAGTGATCTTCTTGTATCCGTTCTGTGACTTTTGCTATGAGTTTTTCAACTGTCTCAGTGGCGTTTTTTCTGAGTTTTAAACATAATTGAATGTTAGCTTTTTGCTCCATTCTGATTTCGTAACAATGCACATCTATTTAGGTCAATAAAATGGCGGCTTGTTTGTCGTCTGCTTATCAAGCGGTGATGCGTGGTTGCCAGATCATAGGTGAAGGTTGCCTCTTTGGATTCCATGCTTTGCTTCATGGATGGCACTTTTGTCTTGGCCGTAATAAAATCAGTCCTATTACTTTATTTGCCGGACCTTGTGTATATAAATATATAAATATATATAAATAAAAATATATATATATATATATATATATATATATATATATATATATATATATATATATATATATATTATATATATATATATATAATATATATGTATATATGTATATATATATGTATATATATATGTATATATTTTTTTTAAAATTATTTATATACACACACTGTAAAAGGTTAAATATATATATAGATATAGAGTCAACTTTATATCATCCCCAGCTTCCTGGAGTCCCTTCAGATTGTGGTAAAAAGGAACAGACGCCTGCTTCACTTGTCGTTGGGCTGTACTGAGATCATTCTTAACAACTCCCAGGAGATGTTACACCTGTTGGTGAAATATCATGCCTCACATATACAGTCCTTGCATCTCTCCAGCATTAAAGAGAATTCAAACTCTTATGATCTTCCATTACTGAAAGTGGACAACATCTCCTGTTTCACAAATCTTCGTTCATTGAGTTTGGACTACGATTTTATCACTCCAAATCTCATGTCCAGTTTGGACAGTCGCATCTGCACTGCTCCTCCTCTAAAGTACCTCATCATTCATGTCCACCGAGTGAACCAGTGGCAGATCACAGACAACATGTGGAGGCAGGTCACGCAGGCAAACCCAGGTCTGGAGCTCACATTAAATCTTGTCCACTCAGCAGAAGGTCTTCAGTCTCTCTTGGACATTCTCAGGCCCTCCATGCCTTTAGCCCACATTCGGCAGTATTTCTGTGAGGATATAAGTATTGCCTCTCTAAACTTCATCAGCAGTCACTATCGTAACACACTTCGTTCCCTCACTATTGTGGAGGCGATAGACATGCAGCCCATCAGCTACGATACCTATGATGCAGAAGATCCATTTGTCATGCTGGCTTGGCGCTGCACACGACTTGAATCTTTGAAATTGATTGGTAAGTGTTTGACTTCTTCCAATGTAAATATTTGTAATGTCTTTAATTAATATTGTGAATAGTCAGTAGATTTGAATAAGAGTTATGTTCCCATGTGGCTTTCAGGACCCCATTTTTTAATAGTCCCACTGCCCCCCCCCCCCCCCCCCTCAACAAGCATGTCATAAAAGGCGATTAATTAGGATTTGCTGAAATTCGACCTGTCGGGTCAAAAGGCACAGATATTGCAGCCTAGCTGCAGACAGCAATACTGTGTGTCACATACTGCTAGTGTCACATGCTTTGTGCCTTGGTTAGGGCTTCCCCGACTCAACCATATGGCACTCTGAAGTAGTTTTAAAATGTTGAGATGTTGGCTCGCAATGGTCTAGGCGAAATTCCGCGGCTCCGCTGAACATCCAACCTACTTCAGGGGTGAGGCGACTCAAATTATGGCACTACAGAACATAAAATATTCCTAGGCGCAATTTGGCCTGACTTCCTCACTACAATTAAGCCCCCAGACTAGATAGTCTCCTATGCTAGTCACAATAACACAGTTAAACATGTAATATACCAATACTACATACACTCCAGACAATTAGGAACAGTGAAGGATGGACACTAACCCAAGAATGTAAAAATCACAAAACATTATGTAATCAGTATAACAAATGTAGGAATAAGGCAATAGAAATTCAATAGAACCAATAATACTGAGGAAAAGAAGACAAGTTATGACTGAATAGCACATGAATTGCTCCTAGTAGCAGCCATCATCATCACTGCTAAAATGCATCTGCTGATACTTCACTTATCTGCCCCCAGGTCCGGTCCATTGTAACGAATAACTTCTCACACATCTGGGATGGCTGGTACAAAGGCTAATAAACTGCTCCTTTCCTCAGCTTACAGGATATTGGACTAACTGGATACCTTTAATGTTCAGTAAAGCCTTACTCTGACAAAGTTCTGGCTATACATAGCCTAAAGTTCATAATTAAACAACAGAGTCTGTTGTCTTAGGTAAGGCAGAAAAAAAATACCAGACACACAGCTCACTGGGGATGAATCTCTCCCAGGTAGTACTTTCACTGGAAGAGTCCTTCACCAACTGGACACAGGATGTAACCATGACGGGAGTAACCATGTTGGTGTCTTTTGGCTGCTGGTGGTAATATGGATGATTATCAACTGGGCCTCCACTGAAGTTAAAATCTCCTGCTCAAAAGTATTCCTCTTGAAATAGACAGATTTACAGCACAAGGGCAGTGAGCGTGTGTCTTCTCTGAAAGCTCAGTCAACAATAAGTTTGACCCAAGCGTCTCTCCCAAAGAAAGGTGGAGGAGATTCCTTCCAATCCAAGTAGTAATTCGGCCATTGAAATTTTGGCTTCATTAATAATGAATCTCACCTTTAAGGTTGAATTTGAAAATATTATGTTCCAAACACAATTAGGACATTTTAGAGTACTTAACTCGACATATAGACACCTAATTACAAAAGATGGACTATTTACCTATAGAGGCAGGTCTACTTTTAAATTTAGTCTCATCTGCATAGAGGTGACAAGAACTAGATGAGTCTAAGACAAAAGGGGTGTGGGCTGTTACGTGACACCATGTTTAAAACTGTCTCATCAATTCAGCTGTCTCAGGAGCACTTTTCTGAGTTTGAAACAGAATTAATGTTAACCCGTGGCTTCATGTATAATCCATGCAATAAATTTGCGGGCTAGTTGTCGTCTGCTGACAGGGCTGTGTTACACTTTTGCCAGATCAAAGATGAATGGTGGCCGGTTGGATGACATTCTTCATGGATGACATTTTGTGCTATATTAACATCAGTTTCTTTATTTAATTATAGTTCTGTGTGCATAGATAATAAGTAATAGTGCGGTAATGTTTTTTTTTTCTTGCACGCTCTTGTGGTTTGAAAATAAAAAGTTTGTTTGTTGCTTTATGTAAATCCTTGTCATTTTCTTTTTTCACTCACTCTCTGTCTCTCTCACCCACATGCACACAACACAGACATATAACCACTTACCACGGTACACACATTATAAACACACATGTATGCGTGTATTTATGTTGTTATATTTGTTTGTGCTTTTTTGTAGGTGTTTCATTAGACCAGAAAGACTTGGTAGCAATCGCACGCTTGAGAAGCGGCCTGCATCAGTTGGTGATACCATCATGTTGTGTGTTTTGGAGTGAAGAGGATGAAGATTACTACTGTGATGAGGATGAGGCACTCACAGACCTGCAGCTGAAGGTTTGTTGCTAAGTGGTATACTTCTTTAGCATGTCTTTTCTTTATTGTTGTCAGGTAGAGTAATCTTGGAACATGTCTGTCTTTGTTGTAGTTAAGTGAAGTATAATCTTGGAGCATGTCTTATCTTTATTATTTCAAGTAAAGTGTAATCTTGGAACATGGCTGTCTTTATTGTTGTTAATTGAATTATAATCTTGGAACATATTTATCTCCAGTGTTGTCAAGTGAAAGTTAAACGTCTATTTTCAGTATGGTTATAGAACTATAATCCTGGAGCATTGTCAAGGCAAACACAATATATTTTCAGTGTCAGAGGATTCTGATTAGTGATTGTAGTATTTTATCAGAAGGGATTTGTAACTTTCTACAGGAGAAGAATGAAGGATGTTGGTACATTGGTTCAGATAAAATCCAAATAATACCAGATGTACAGAGAAAATACCTACAGGAAAGCACTGTCACAACTAGGATGCAGAAGTTCAAACCGTCAAAAAAGCAGCAGAGAAACTGTTAAATATGCGTCATATTTCACAACCCGTGGTATTTCTGACAGATGCAAGAGCGGTGCTTCAGGCACTCCAATCTGGAAAACTACCTGGTATACGAACACTACTCTACAAATTAGGCAGCCGGTGTAAGGTAACAATGCAATGGATACCATCCCACTGTGGAGTTCCTGGAAATGGAAGAGCTGATAAATTAGCTAAGGAAGGTGCAAATGAAGAACAACTTGACGTACCAGTCTCTAATCAACAAAAGAAGAGAATAATCAAATCAATCAGAAAGCCGCCAAAACCAGCACAAGATGATTACCATTTTATGGACAGACCAGAGCAAGTTTTTACTCTACGCCTTAGAACAGGACACAGTCAGCTTCGCAGATACATGTACACAAAATTTAAAATGGGTGAATCAGACATGTGCACATGTGGATTGGCACCTGAGACAACAGATCATGTCCTCCAAGACTGTTCCAAATACAACATATCAAGGCAAAACTTTTGCCCAAGAGAAACATCAGTGCAAGTCAAACTTTACAGGTCCCTGAGTGCATTATCAAAGACAGTGAAGTTCATACTAGAGACAACATTGCAGATATAGTTAATCTATTTCAAGCGAAGGAAAGAAGGTTCAGATTAACTGATGCTGGTTGGGTAAAGT
>CAJHNH020001856.1:0-140367 GCA_905116865.2 Candidula unifasciata
AGAGAATGGCTTTCACACATTTTATCTCAGCTTCCCATTATTGTATGAGTACGGGCCTCCATCATCCAATCCTCTTCTTTAGATATCCGGTGCCCTTCCTCTCGTGGTTTCATTAATATCTCCTAAAAAACCGATCCTTATAGTCCAACCTTTTTGGGTTTCTGAGATTTCTCTCGTTCCCGTATCTCCTTGTTCCCCTCGTCATTAACTGTCTTCTCCACCTCCCCCATGTCCTTCCTCTCCATCCATTGTTTTCTTATTCCCACATGTACTTCCCTTCCTCCCCATCTATTGTTTTCTTATTTCCACATATACTTACTTCCTCTCCATCTATTGTTTTCTTTTTCCCACATATACTTACTTCATCTCCATCCATTGTTTTCTTATTCCCACACATACTTACTTCATCTCCATCCATTGTTTTTTTATTCCCACACATACTTACTTCCTCTCTATCCATTGTTTTCTTATTCCCACATATACTTACTTCCTCTCCATCCATTGTTTTCTTATTCCCAAATGTACTTCCCTACCTCTCTATCCATTGTTTTCTTATTCCCACATATACTTACTTCCTCTCTATCCATTGTTTTCTTATTCCTACATATACTTACTTCCTCTCTATCCATTGTTTTCTTATTCCCACATATACTTGCTTCCTCTCCATCCATTGTTTTCTTTTTCCCACATGTACTTCCCTACCTCTCCATCCATTGTTTTCTTTTTCCGACTTGTACTTCCCTTCCTCTCGATCAATTGTTTTCTTATTCCCACATGTACTTCCCTTCCTCTCGATCTATTGTTTTCTTATTCCCACATGTCCTTCCCTACCTCTCCATCCATTGTTTTCTTATTCAAACACGTACTTCCCTACCTCTCCATCCATTGTTTTCTTATTCCCACATGTACTTCCCCTCCACTCTATCCATTGTTTTCTTATTTCCACATGTACTTCCCCTCCTCTCTATCCATTGTTTTCTTATTCCCACATGTACTTCCCTTCCTCTCTATCCATTGTTTTCTTTTTCCCACATGTACTTCCCTTCCTCTTTATCCATCAAACAAACAACAATTTCACAGTCGCTTAATTTCTGTAGCGGTACTGTGGAACAAGCAATCACTATAGTTGTCTTGTAGGACCATGCAATCCCTGTAGTGGTCCTGTGGGATCAAGCCATCCCTGTAGTGGTCTTGTGGGATCAAGCAATCCTTGTAGTGGTCTTGTGGAATCAAGAAATCTTTTGAGGGTCTTGTGGGATCAAGCAATCCCTGCGGTGGTCTTGTGGGATCAAGAAATCCCTGTAGTGGTCTTGTGGGATCATGCAATCCTTGTAGTGGTCTTGTGGGATCAAGGAATCCCTGTAGTGGTCTTGTGGGATCAAGAAATTCCTGTAGTGGTCTAGTGGGATCATGCAATCCCTGTATTGGTCTAGTGGGATCATGCAATCCCTGTATTGGTCTTGTGGGATCATGCAATCCTTGTAGTGGTCTAGTGGGATCATGCAATCCCTGTATTGGTCTTGTGGGATCAAGAAATCCCTGTAGTGGTCTTGTGGGATCATGCAATCCCTGTAGTGGTCTTGTGGGATCATGCAATCCCTGTAGTGGTCTTGTGGAATCAAGAAATCTTTTGAAGGTCTTGTGGGATCAAGCAATCCCTGCGGTGGTCTTGTGGGATCAAGAAATCCCTGTAGTGGTCTTGTGGGATCAAGAAATCCCTGTAGTGGTCTTGTGGGATCAAGAAATCCCTGTAGTGGTCTTGTGGGATCAAGAAATCCCTGTAGTGGTCTTGTGGGATCATGCAATCCCTGTAGTGGTCTTGTGGGATCATGCAATCCCTGCGGTGGTCTTGTGGAATCAAGAAATCCCTGTAGTGGTCTTGTGGGATCAAGCAATCCCTGCGGTGGTCTTGTGGGATCAAGAAATCCCTGTAGTGGTCTTGTGGGATCATGCAATCCCTGTAGTGGTCTTGTGGGATCATGCAAGGTTGTGTATCTTGTGGGATCATAGCAATCCCTGGCTTCCTTGGTCTTGTGGTATATTATACTGAAGGCTGGCTACAGGTTGTGGTATATTATACTGAAGGCCGGCTACAGGTTGTGGTATATTATACTGAAGGCAGGCTACAGGTTGTGGTATATTATACTGAAGGCCGGCTACAGGTTGTGGTATATTATACTGAAGGCTGGCACTACAGGTTGTGGTATATTATACTGAAGGCCGGCTACAGGTTGTGGTATATTATACTGAAGGCTGGCTTCAGGTTGTGGTATATTATACTGAAGGTGGGCACAGGTTGTGGTTTATTATACTGAGGGCTGGCTTCATGTTGTATATTATACTGAAGGCCGGCTACAGGTTGTGGTATATTATACTGAAGGCTGGCTACAGGTTGTGGTATATTATACTGAGGGCTGGCTACAGGTTGTGGTATATTATACTGAAGGCTGGCTACAGGTTGTGGTATATTATACTGAAGGCTGGCTACAGGTTGTGGTATATTATACTGAAGGCTGGCTACAGGTTGTGGTATATTATACTGAGGGCTGGCTACAGGTTGTGGTATATTATACTGAGGGCTGGCTACAGGTTGTGGTATATTATACTGAAGGCTGGCTACAGGTTGTGGTATATTATACTGAAGGCTGGCTACAGGTTGTGGTATATTATACTGAAGGCTGGCTACAGGTTGTGGTATATTATACTGAAGGCTGGCTACAGGTTGTGGTTTATTATACTGAGGGCTGGCTTCATGTTGTATATTATACTGAAGGCCGGCTACAGGTTGTGGTATATTATACTGAAGGCAGGCTACAGGTTCTGGTATATTATACTGGCCGGCTACAGGTTGTGGTATATTATACTGAAGGCTGGCTACAGGTTGTGGTATATTATACTGAAGGCTGGCTACAGGTTGTGGTATATTATACTGAGGGCTGGCTACAGGTTGTGGTATATTATACTGAGGGCTGGCTACAGGTTGTGGTATATTATACTGAGGGCTGGCTACAGGTTGTGGTATATTATACTGACAGGCTGGTACAGGTTGTGGTATATTATACTGAGGGCTGGCTACAGGTTGTGGTATATTATACTGAGGTTACAGGTTGTGGTATATTATTATACTGAAGGCTGGCTACAGGTTGTGGTATATTATACTGAAGGCTGGCTACAGGTTGTGGTATATTATACTGAGGGCTGGCTACAGGTTGTGGTATATTATACTGAAGGCTGGCTACAGGTTGTGGTATATTATACTGAAGGCTGGCTACAGGTTGTGGTATATTATACTGAGGGCTGGCTACAGGTTGTGGTATATTATACTGAAGGCTGGCTACAGGTTGTGGTATATTATACTGAAGGCTGGCTACAGGTTGTGGTATATTATACTGAGGTTGTGGTATATTATACTGAGGCTGGCTACAGGTTGTGGTATATTATACTGAGGGCTGGCTACAGGTTGTGGTATATTATACTGAAGGCTGGCTACAGGTTGTGGTATATTATACTGAGGGCTGGCTACAGGTTGTGGCTGAAGGCTGGGCTACAGGTTGTGGTATATTATACTGAGGGCTGGCTACAGGTTGTGGTATATTATACTGAAGGACGGCTACAGTTGTGGTATATATACTGAAGGCTGGCTACAGGTTGTGGTATATTATACTGAAGGCTGGCTACAGGTTGTGGTATATTATAGGCTGGCTACAGGTTGTGGCTGGTATATTATACAGGCTGGCTACAGCTACAGTGGCTACATGGTGGTATATTATACTGAAGGCTGGCTACAGGTTGTGTATATTATATACATTATATTATACTGAGGGCTGGGCTACAGGTTGTGGTATATTATACTGAAGGCTGGCTACAGGTTGTGGTATATTATACTGCTAGGCTGGCTACAGGTTGTGGTATATTATACTGAAGGCTGGCTACAGTATATTATTGTGGTATATATATACTGAAGGCTGGCTACAGGTTGTGGTATATTATACTGAAGGCTACAGTTGTGGCTACAGGCTTGTGGTGTGGTATATTATACTGAAGGCTGGCTACAGGTTGTGGTATATTATACTGAAGGCTGGCTACAGGTTGTGGTATATTATACTGAAGGCTGGCTACAGGTTGTGGTATATTATACTGAAGGCTGGCTACAGGTTGTGGTATATTATACTGAAGGCTGGCTACAGGTTGTGGTATATTATACTGAGGGCTGGCTACAGGTTGTGGTATATTATACTGAAGGCTGGCTACAGGTTGTGGTATATTATACTGAAGGCTGGCTACAGGTTGTGGTATATTATACAGGTGGCTACATGTTGGTATATATATATACTGAGGGCTGGCAGGTTGTGGTATATTATACTGAGGCTGGCTACAGGTTGTGGTATATTATACTGAGGCTGGCAGGTTGTGGTATATTATACTGAGGGCTGTTGTGGTATATTACAGGTGGTATATTATACTGAAGGCTGGCTACAGGTTGTGGTATATTATATATTATACTGAAGGCTGGCTACAGGTTGTGGTATATTATACTGAAGGCTGGCTACAGGTTGTGGTATATTATACTGAAGGCTGGCTACAGGTTGTGGTATATTATACTGAAGGCTGGCTACAGGTTGTGGTATATTATACTGAAGGCTACAGGTTGTGCTATTATACTTGTGGTATATTATACTGAAGGCTGGCTACAGGTTGTGGTATATTATACTGAAGGCTGGCTACAGGTTGTGGTATATTATACTGAAGGCTGGCTACAGGTTGTGGTATATTATACTGAGGGCTGGCTTCAGTTTGTGGTATATTATACTGAAGGCTGGCTACAGGTTGTGGTATATTATACTGAAGGCTGGCGCTACAGGTTGTGGTATATTATACTGAAGGCTGGCTACAGGTTGTGGTATATTATACTGAAGGCTGGCGCTACAGGTTGTGGTATATTATACTGAAGGCTGGCACCAGGTTGTGGTATATTATACTGAAGGCTGGCTACAGGTTGTGGTATATTATACTGAGGGCTGGCTACAGGTTGTGGTATATTATACTGAAGGCTGGCTACAGGTTGTGGTATATTATACTGAAGGGCTGGCTACAGGTTGTGGTATATTATACTGAAGGCTGGCTTCATGTTGTGGTATATTATACTGACGGCTGGCTACAGGTTGTGGTATATTATACTGCTACAGGTTGTGGTATATTATACTGAAGGCTGGCTTCAGGTTGTGGTATATTATACTGAAGGCTGGCTACAGGTTGTGGTATATTATACTGAAGGCTGGCTACAGGTTGTGGTATATTATACTGAGGGCTGGCTACAGGCTGTGGTATATTTATGAGGGCTGACAGGTTGGCTGGCTGAGGGCTGGCTAGGTTGTGGTATATTATACTGAGGGCTGGCTACAGGTTGTGGTATATTATACTGAAGGCTGGCTACAGGTTGTGGTATATTATACTGAAGGCTGGCTACAGGTTGTGGTATATTATACTGAAGGCTGGCTACAGGTTGTGGTATTATACTGATACAGGTTGTGATAGGCTGGCTACAGGTTGTGGTATATATTATACTGGGACTGAAGGCTGGCTACAGGTTGTGGTATATTATACTGAGGGCTGGCTACAGGTTGTGGTATATTATACTGAGGCTGGCTACAGGTTGTGGTATATTATACTGAAGGCTGGCTACAGGTTGTGGTATATTATACTGAAGGCTGGCTACAGGTTGTTGTGGTATATTATACTGAGGGCTGGCTACAGGTTGTGGTATATTATACTGAGGGCTGGCTACAGGTTGTGGTATATTATATACTGACAGTTGTGGCTGGCTACAGGTTGTGGTATATATTATACTGAGGGCTGGCTACAGGTTGTGGTATATTATACTGAAGGCTGGCTACAGGTTGTGGTATATTATACTGAAGGCTGGCTACAGGTTGTGGTATATTATACTGAGGGCTGGCTACAGGTTGTGGTATATTATACTGAAGGCTGGCTACAGGTTGTGGTATATTATACTGAGGGCTGGCTACAGGTTGTGGTATATTATACTGAGGGCTGGCTACAGGTTGTGGTATATTATACTGAGGGCTGGCTACAGGTTGTGGTATATTATACTGAAGGCTGGCGCTACAGGTTGTGGTATATTATACTGAAGGCTGGCTACAGGTTGTGGTATATTATACTGAGGGCTGGCTACAGGTTGTGGTATATATTATGGTATATTATACTGAGGGCTGGCTTCAGTTTGTGGTATATTATACTGAGGGCTGGCTACAGGTTGTGGTATATTATACTGAAGGCTGGCTACAGGTTGTGGTATATTATACTGAAGGCTGGCTACAGGTTGTGGTATATTATACTGAAGGCTGGCTACAGGTTGTGGTATATTATACTGAGGGCTGGCTACAGGTTGTGGTATATTATACTGAGGGCTGGCTTCAGTTTGTGGTATATTATACTGAGGGCCGGCTGGCTACAGGTTGTGTTGTGGTATATTATACTGAGGGCTGGCTACAGGTTGTGGTATATTATACTGAGGGCTGGCTACAGGTTGTGGTATATTATACTGAGGGCTGGCTTCAGGTTGTGGTATATTATACTGAAGGCTGGCTACAGGTTGTGGTATATTATACTGAAGGCTGGCGCTACAGGTTGTGGTATATTATACTGAGGGCTGGCACCAGGTTGTGGTATATTATACTGAAGGCTGGCTACAGGTTGTGGTATATTATACTGAGGGCTGGCTTCAGTTTGTGGTATATTATACTGAGGGCTGGCTACAGGTGTGTGAGGGCTGGTATATTATACTGAGGGCTGGCTACAGGTTGTGGTATATTATACTACAGGTTGTGGTGTATATTATACTGAAGGCTGGCTACAGGTTGTGGTATATTATACTGAAGGCTGGCTACAGGTTGTGGTATATTATACTGAAGGCTGGCTACAGGTTGTGGTATATTATACTGAAGGCTGGCTACAGGTTGTGGTATATTATACTGAAGGCTGGCTACAGGTTGTGGTATATTATACTGAAGGCTGGCTACAGGTTGTGGTATATTATACTGAAGGCTGGCTACAGGTTGTGGTGTATCATACTGAAGGCTGGCTACAGGTTGTGGTGTATCATACTGAAGGCTGGCTACAGGTTGTGGTGTATCATACTGAAGGCTGGCTACAGGTTGTGGTGTATCATACTGAAGGCTGGGCTTCAGGTTGTGGTATATATACTATTTTGAAAGCTGGTATAGCTGCAGGGCTGGCTTCATGTTGTGGTAACTATACTGTCTTTGGCTACAGGTTTTGTTGACAGCTGCAGGGCCCCCTTTCTCTCCTATTTTGTTGACAGGTCCTCGTGCTACTACGGTGGCACTCCCAAGCTACAAGAGCTGGTTTTGATCAACTGTCTGTGTTGGAAAATAAAATTGCTACGTCGAGGATTGTCGGAACTGTATTTAGATATTATGAATTTATAACACGGGTGCTCATACACACCTAGACACACACACAAGCACACACACACACACACACACACACAAACATACTCACACACACATACATATACACCTAGACACACAGACACACACCCATACATATACACCTTGATGAACACACACACACACACATACACACACACACACACACACACACACACACACCCACTCATAGCCGCGAGAGATTCTTGAATGTGATCGCCTTATGTTTAACAGCATAGACGCTTGAAGTAAACGACATAACGAGGTTCTCCCTGAAACCCATACAAGAGAATTGATGTCTCCCTCCTGGTTCACCTGGATCTCCTTGGCAGAGTTGCATTTTCCTGGGGCCAACCATCACACTTGGGAGAGACCAGCAACTGCCGGGGGCAACCTGAACGTGTCGGTGACGTGGGCTGCTGCGCTGAAAACATCCACAACAAAGAACGTGAAGAGAAAAACGAGAAAAACACAAGTTATCAACTCCTAACTCAATAACCGACGACCTAACGCCGCCGACGGCCTCAACCGGTTCTACCTTACATAGGATCATAACTCCAGGCACGTGTCGGGGTCAAAGTGTCAGACAAACACTTTTATAAAAACAGAGAAGGCAATTTAGCTCCGAAGAATTCGTGTAATGGAGAGAGAAATGGTTCTGGAGAAAGTCCTCTCTTAGAGAATTAATGGAGGTTGAAAACGGCTGATAAGTGCCTGATAAAATTATGCATTTTTTGTTTTCTGCCGGCGTAATTGGAAAAAAATGGCTTCTGCGATAGATTTCAGCTGATAGAATGCATCATAGTTTCCTTCTGTTTCCATCTTTGTTGTTGTCTGTTTTCTTGTCTGTACTGGTGATTGAGTTTTTCTTGTATCTCTGTTAGTCGTGTGTCTGTTGGTTGAGTTTCTGTTGTGTTTCTGTTGTGTTTCTGTTGTGTTTGTTGCGTGTATCTTGTGCGTCTGTTAAGCGTTTATTAGTCATGTGCTTGTTGTGTGACTGTTTGTTATGTACTCTGTGACATTTTGCTGTGTGTCTGTTTGTTCTGTGTCTGTTCTGTGTCAGTTTGTTCTGTGTCGTTTGTTCTGTGTTTCTTTGTTATGTGTTATGTGTCTAGGATCTGTTTGTTGTCTGTTTGGTGTGTGTCTGTTTGTTGTGTGTCTGTTTGTTGTCAGTCTAATATTTGTGCATCTGTTCAATGTGTGTCTGTGTTTTCTGTCTGTTTATTAGTTGTCTGTTTACTAGTTGAACGTCTGTTTGTTGCGTATTTGTTGGTTATTGAGCGGTATTTGTTTGTTGTGTGCAGTTTAGCTATTGATTGAGTGAATTTTGACTGTTGGAGGTATACTAAGTGTATTTGTTCCTCGTAATTTCTGTTTTCTTTTTAATGTAATTGTTGCGTCTTCATTTCTATCTATAGCTTGTTCTCCGTCTGTGGGTTGTTGTGTGACTGTTAGTTGTTACAAGGTGGGTTGTTTGTGACTGTTAATTGTTACGAGGTAGGTTCTTGTGTGACTGTTAGTTGTTGCGAGGTGTGTTGTTGTGTGACTGTTAGTTGTTACAAGGTGGATTGTTGTGTGACTGTTAGTTGTTACAAGGTGGGTTGTGAATGTGTACGTGTGAGACCATTGGGGAGTTATGGAATGAACGAGAGAATAAATGGACGAGCGACTGGATGGACGAGTAAATTAATCGACAAGTTAATTAATGAACGTGTAAATGAATGGGTGAATCGGTGAAAGAACGAGTGAATGTGTGTGCGTGAGACCAATAGAAGAGTCACTGAATGAACTAGAGAATGAACGGACAAATGAATGAATGGACGAGTGATTGGATGGACAAGTGAATCAACAAACGAGTCCATGACGAGTGAGTGAAGTGTATGTGTACGTGTGTGTTACTTTGATCAGCAAGGTAGCAGTTTGGATAGAAACTGATGGAGATAATTTGCTATAATGTAACAATTACTGATCTGGAGATCAAGGAACGTGATACGTCCCGCTGCTAGATGATGATGTTACGATGTTGAACACGAACACATTCAGCTTTGGGGTAAACATATTAAATTGTTGCTAGTGGGGAGGAAGGTGGAGCATCAAACTCACATGCGGCATAATCTGGTGCACTGAACTAGGCATGGCTTGTCTTTGAAGATGAGAAGAGGTAGATAATGAACACTGGAACAATTCTATTATGGGAGATATCGGCCATGTTGGCAGAGGTGCCAGGTTGAAAGTCGCGGGAAAAACGTAATCTCAATATTTCTGCCTGTGAGAGTCAGTGGGCGGCACGGGGCGGCGGCCAGGTACATCGTATGTTTCCACAAGTCAGACCAAACCGCGTCAAACAGGCTAAATCTGTCTTTACAGGCTGGGCATTAAAGATAAATGTTCACTTATAAAACCACGTGAGACAGTTAATGTTGTTTTTAACAGACAGGTAAGAACGGTAGAAGAGCCGTTCAGAACTCGGTGATAGCCCATGTTGTGTAAGACAGACGAGACAAGTGAAAAATTCTTCACAAATCTGGCGGGACAGGTAGAACAATCTTTACAAGTCTGGCTGGACAGGTAAAACAATCTTCACAAGTCTGGCGGAACAGGTAGAACAGTCTTCACAAGTCTGGCGGGACGGGTAAGACAATCTTCACAAGTCTGGTGGGTTCGGGTAAAACAATCTTCACAAGTCTGGCTGGATAGGTAAAACAATCTTCACAAGTCTGGCGGAACAGGTAGAACAGTCTTCACAAGTCTGGCGGGACGGGTAAGACAATCTTCACAAGTCTGGTGGGTTTGGGTAAAACAATCTTTACAAGTCTGGCTGGATAGGTAAAACAATCTTTACAAGTCTGGCTGGACAGGTAAAACAGTCTTCACAAGTCTGGCGGGACGGGTAAAACAATCTTCACAAGTCTGGTGGGTTCAGGTAAAACAATCTTCACAAGTCTGGCGAGACAGCTAAAAGAGTCTTTACAAGTCTGGCAGGACAGGTAAAACAATCTTCACAAGTCTGGCAGGACAGGTAAAATAATCTTTACAAGTCTAGCGGGTTCAGGTAAAACAATCTTCACAAGTCTGGCAGGACAGGTAAAACAATCTTCACAAGTCTGGCTGGACAGGTAGAACAATCTTCAAAAGTCTGGCTGGACAGGTAAAACAATCTTTACAAGTCTGGCCGGACAGCTAAAACAATCTTTACAAGTCTGGCGGGACAGGTACAACAATCTTCGCAAGTCTGGCAGGACGGGTAGAACAATATTCTACTGTCAAGGGAAGACAGTTAAGATTTCTACCATAACTGGGTAGGGGACTACCGTCTACATAGACTATATGAGGTATCTCATGGGGTTCCACAAGACTAATTACACCTGTGAACTCAGACACCGACACGGTAGCTGACGTGGTCTTATGTAAATCTCGGTCATCACCTGGCGACGATTACCACCTGGGGGATCAGGTATCTTGGCCACCTGACCCTTAGCACGGTACAACACTTTTACAGGACAACCTTCCCCCCCCCCCCTTTCTTCCCCCTCCCACACTCCGCCTCCCTCCCCCTTCTTCCCCCTCCCACACTCCCCTCCCTCCCACACTCTTCTCCCTCCCACACTCAACCTCCCTCCCCCTCCCACACTCTACTCTCCCACACTCCCCCCCCCCCTCCTCAGTTCCACACCCAGATAGATAGAAATGGACTGGGTACTGATGGCGAGACTCACCTCATCTCGTGCGCCAGATTTCGTGCCGGCTCTTGGTCATGTCGTGCCAGTTCCCAAAGGCTGCCCTACGTTACCACGTGTCTTGCTTCGTCGTGTGTACAAAGTGGCTGGTGCAGGTTTGATTTTGCAACTCTATTTTCTGTAAACGGTAGGTCTCAGGCGCCGAAGGGCCCTGCACCTGAGGGGAAGAAGAACTGCCGGGGGAAGCGCCGAAGGTGCGACTCTTCTTGAGTGTCGAATTATTAATGATTTGGTGTTAATACGCTCTTTGGCGGCGGCTGTCGTCGATGGTGGATGTACTTGAAACTGTCAAAAAGATGACAAAATGACACCCCTAGACTTTAGGAGTGTCTTTGGAAATCCCTTACGAAATCACGCTTTCGACGAGACTTGGTGACTTTCGTGACTTGTGCCATGGACTGTTGTAGAAATATGTCCAGTGAAGTCTAGTTCTTTTGTACCCACAGAATGTGTATATAGTGCTAATTCAACGAATAGATGCTACATGTACACGTTGTGTGCTAGTGTGTGTGTGTGTGTTTGAGTACGTTAGGCATGTGTGTGTGTGTGTGTCTGTGTGCTTGTATTTACGCTGTGTCATGTGTGTTAGCCTGTAATTGTTTTTCAGATATAATATTGGTTGCAAGAAAGTTTTTTATAATAAGCAGCTATTTAAAATAATAATAATGTCACAAGATCTTTGGCAAGTCGAAATGCTCTAGAGCCGTGTGTCTGCACTGACGACAGCCGTGTTATCTCTTGTGTGTACAGTACTGCAGTTCTGGGCTCACGTTACACAACACATTAGTGAGACGGACACGCCCACCCGGTCTGTCAATCATCCTTTCATTTCTAGTCGGCATGACTGACATCACAGATGCCCAGAGTCACGTGACAGAGTGTTTGCGTAAGTGTGGTTTGTGTACGTGTGTGTGCGTGTGTTTGTGTGAGTGGTGAGTGGTTATTTTGTGTATGTGTGTGTGTTTAAGTGAATGTGTGTATGTGTGGTGAGTGTGCGTATGTCTGTGCGTCTGTGTGTTAATGTTTGTATGCGTGTGGGTGTGGTTAGCATGTGTATGTGTGAGATGTGTGCTGTGTATGCCAATACGATGTGTGGTATGTGTAGTTTGTGTGGTGTGTGTGAGTGTGGTGTTTGCCTAAGTGTTGTGTGTGTGAGCGCGTATGTATGTGCGTGTGTGTGTGTGTGATATGTGTGGTAGGTGTGTGTGTGGTGAGTGGCGTGTACAAATTTGCAATCATAAATCTACAATGTACGATCTGTGGTCGTCATCATGTGCCATGCCAACAATGGTAGGCGTCCATGTCTGGCCATTTCCTGGCTGATCAGTGGCCTGGGGGTATGGGGGTGGGTGACATCACTGAGAGAGGGGGTGTGGGTGACATCACTGAGAGAGAGGGTGTGGGTGACATCACTGAGAGAGGGGGTGTGGGTGACATCACTGAGAGACGGGGTGTGGGTGACATCACTGAGAGAGGGGGTGTGGGTGACATCACTGAGGGAGATGGGGGGGGGGGGGGTGACATCACTGGGAGGGGGGGGGGTGGGTGACATCACTGAGAGTGGTGGTGTGGGTGTCATCACTGAGAGACGGGGGGGTGGGTGACATCACTGAGAGGGGCGGGGGGTGTGGGTGACATCACTGAGAGGGGGGTGTGGGTGACATCACTGAGAGAGGGGGTTTGGGTGACATCACTGAGAGAGGGGGTGGGTGACATCACTGAGAGAGGGGGTGGGGGTGACATCACTGAGAGAGGGGGTGTGGGTGACATCACTGAGAGGGGGGGGTGGGTGACATCACTGGGAAGACGGGGGTGGGGTGGGTGGCATCACTGAGGAGGGGTGTGGGGGGGTGACATCACTGAGGTGGGGGGTGGGGGGGACATCACTGAGGAGGGGGGGTAGTGGGTGACATCACTGGGTTGGGGACGGGGTGTGGGTGGTCACCTGTGTCTACGATGGTCACTCGTGTCTATGATGGTCACCTGTGTCTAGGATGGCCACCTGTGTCTAGGATGGTCACCAGTGTCTAGGATGGTCACCCGTGTCTAGGATGGTCCCCTAGGGTCTAGGATAATCACCCGTGTCTAGGATGGTCACCCGTGTCTAGGATGGTCACCCGTGTCTAGGATGGTCACCCGTGTCTAGGATGGTCACCCGGGTCTAGGATGGTCACCCATATCTCAGATGGTCGCCTTATTAGCCTCTTGTACCACGTGTGTGGTATGTATTGCTTGCGAGTTTTCAGACATCACTTTAGATTTTTTCAGCTTGACCTCTGGTCAACTCAATCTATAGCCGGTCTACAGGAAATATTTGGGTTTAGTATTTAGGCTCGTTTCCTATTTCTGGCAACAAAACACTGGATTCCGGCAACAGTTATTTATACGGGTACTGTGTCGGGGTGGAAAGTATCAACGTGTGGGGGGGGGGGGCGTCGGGGTGAACCTAGAGTCCGTAGAACTCTCCAACTACAATAGGGATCATCTAACTGTGGAGAATTGACGTCATCAGAAGTGTTGTTGTATTTAATGGAAACCACTTCCCGGACAGATGTCCTCATCTGATGGGACACAAACAGCTGGCGCTGACCACTCCAGTGTCGTTGTGTCGGAGTTAGGGCACTTGAGGCTGGATGGACCTGGCTGAAGTGTCTCACCGGCTGGGGTATTTCAGCAGCTCGACCATGGAAATCTCTGATATGGGAACTAGTTCAATTACACTCTGCTATATTCGTTAGCGACCACTGGTCTGTACTCACGCCCAAACACGTGCACAATCTCATGGCCTCACACTTGGTATTTAAACTGGATTACGCACGCACACATACACTTTTTTATGTCATTCGGAATTACGCACATACACATTTTGTATGTCAAACAGGCTTACACACACACACACACACAAATACTTTGTACGTCAGATAGGCTTACACATACACACTCGTGTATCAAACAGTATACGTACATGGGGTGGTGGTGGGGTTTGTGTGTGTATACATATATATATATATAAAGTAGGCTTATTGTTTGTGTTGCTTCATCAAAATGTGTCAGATGGGGGGGGTGTGAGTCAGTGGGTGGGGTGGGGGGTGGTGAAATGTGTAAGAGTGGGGTGTGGTGTGACCAAGTTGGTAATGTGTCAGAGTGAGTGTGTGTGACCAAGTGGTAATGTGTCAGAGTGAGTGTGTGTGACCAAGTGAGAAATTTGTAAGAGTGTGTGTGTGTGTGACCAAGTGATAATGTGTAAGAGTGAGTGTGTGTGACCAAGTGAGAAATGTGTAAGAGTGAGTGTGTGTGACCAAGTGATAATGTGTCAGAGTGAGTGTGTGTGACCAAGTGGTAATGTGTCAGAGTGAGTGTGTGTGACCAAGTGAGAAATTTGTAAGAGTGAGTGTGTGTGTGACCAAGTGATAATGTGTAAGGGTGTGTTGTGTGTGTGACCAAGTGAGAAAATGTGTAAGAGTGTGGTGTGTTGTGTTGTGCAAGTGGGAAATGTGTCAGAGTGAGTGTGTGTGGGGACAGTGGTGGGGGGTGAAGGAGTGAGTGTGTGTGGGACCAAGTGGGAAATGTGTCAGAGTGAGTGTGTGTGACCAAGTGAGAAATGTGTAAGAGTGAGTGTGTGTGTGACCAAGTGGGAAATGTGTCAGAGTGAGTGTGTGGGACCAAGTGGGAAATGTGTCAGAGTAAGTGTGTGTGACCAAGTGAGAAATGTGTAAGAGTGAGTGTGTGTGACCAAGTGAGGAATGTGTCAGGGTGAGTGTGTGTGACCAAGTGAGAAATGTGTAAGAGTGAGTGTGTGTGACCAAGTGAGAAATGTGTAAGAGTGAGTGTGTGTGACCAAGCGGTAATGTGTAAGAGTGAGTGTGTGTGGGACCAAGTGGTAATGTGTAAGAGTGAGTGTGTGTGACCAAGTGGGAAATGTGTACGAGTGAGTGTGTGTGACCAAGTGGTAATGTGTCAGAGTGAGTCTGAGTGGCCAAGTGGGAAATGTGTCAGAGTGTGTTTGTGTGACCAAGTGGGAATGTGACATAGTGAGTGTGTGTGACCAAGTGGGAATGTGCAGAGTGAGTGTGTGTGACCAAGTGAGAAATGTGTCAGAGTGTGTGTGACCAAGTGAGAATGTGACAGAGTGAGTGTGTGTGTGACCAAGTGGGAAATGTGTCAGAGTGAGTGTGTGTGACCAAGTGGGAAACGTGTAAGAGTGAGTGTGTGTGACCAAGTGGGAAATGTGTCAGAGTGAGTGTGTGGGACCAAGTGGGAAATGTGTCAGAGTGAGTGTGTGTGACCAAGTGAGAAATGTGTAAGAGTGAGTGTGTGTGACCAAGTAGGAATGTGTCAGGGTGAGTGTGTATGACCAAGTGAGAAATGTGTAAGAGTGAGTGTGTGTGTGTGTGACCAAGTGAGAAATGTGTAAGAGTGAGTGTGTGTGACCAAGTGAGAAATGTGTAAGAGTGAGTGTGTGTGACCAAGCGGTAATGTGTAAGAGTGAGTGTGTGTGGGACCAAGTGGTAATGTGTCAGAGTGAGTGTGTGTGACCAAGTGGTAATGTGTAAGAGTGAGTGTGTGTGACCAAGTGGGAAATGTGTAAGAGTGAGTGTGTGTGACCAAGTGGTAATGTGTCAGAGTGAGTCTGAGTGGCCAAGTGGGAAATGTTTCAGAGTGTGTTTGTGTGACCAAGTGGGAATGTGACATAGTGAGTGTGTGTGACCAAGTGGGAATGTGCAGAGTGAGTGTGTGTGACCAAGTGAGAAATGTGTCAGAGTGTGTGTGACCAAGTGGGAATGTGACAGAGTGAGTGTGTGTGACCAAGTGGGAATGTGACAGAGTGAGTGTGTGTGACCAAGTGGGAATGTGACAGAGTGAGTGTGTGTGACCAAGTGGCAATGTGACAGAGTGAGTGTGTGTGACCAAGTGGGAATGTGACAGAGTGAGTGTGTGTGACCAAGTGAGAATGTGTCAGAGTGAGTGTGTGTGACCAAGTGAGAATGTGACAGAGTGAGTGTGTGTGACCAAGTGAGAATGTGACAGAGTGAGTGTGTGTGACCAAGGGACAATGTGGAGAGAAACAGAATGACTAAGTTTTGAGAAAGTGAGTGAGAGTGTATGAGAGGCAGAGAATGTGGAGAGTGTGGGTGAAAGAGTGAGAGTGCATGAGAGCCAGAGAGGGTTGTTAGTGTGGGTGAGTGAGTGAGAGTGTATGAGATACAGAGTGTGTAGATGAGTGAGTGAGAGTGTGTGAGACAGAGAGGGCTGTCAGTGTGGGTGAGTGAGTGACAGTGTATGAGAGACAGAGACGGTTGCCAGTGTGGGTGAGTGAGTGAGAGTGTATGAGAGACAGAGATGGTTGACAGTGTGGTTGAGTGAGTGACAGAGTATGAGAGACAGAGATGGTTGACAGTGTGGTTGAGTGAGTGACAGAGTATGAGAGACAGAGATGGTTGACAGTGTGGGTGAGTGAGTGACAGTGTATGAGAGACAGAGATGGTTGACAGTGTGGTTGAATGAGTGACAGAGTATTAGAGACAAAGATGGTTGACAGTGTGGTTGAATGAGTGACAGAGTATGAGAGACAGAGATGGTTGACAATGTGGTTGAATGAGTGACAGAGTATGAGAGACAGAGATGGTTGACAGTGTGGTTGAATGAGTGACAGAGTATGAGAGACAGAGATGGTTGACAGTGTGGGTGAGTGAGTGACAGTGTATGAGAGACAGAGATGGTTGAAAGTGTGGGTAAGTGAGTGACAGAGTATGAGAGACAGAGATAGTTGACAGTGTGGTTGAATGAGTGACAGAGTATGAGAGACAGAGATGGTTGACAGTGTGGTTGAATGAGTGACAGAGTATGAGAGACAGAGATGGTTGACAGTGTGGGTGAGTGAGTGACAGTGTATGAGAGACAGAGATGGTTGACAGTGTGGTTGAGTGAGTGACAGAGTATGAGAGACAGAGATGGTTGACAGTGTGGGTGAGTGAGTGACAGTGTATGAGAGACAGAGATGGTTGACAGTGTGGTTGAGTGAGTGACAGTGTATAAGAGACAGAGATGGTTGACAGTGTGGGTGAGTGAGTGACAGTGTATGAGAGAGAAGAGATGGTGGTTGACAGTGTGGCCCGTGAGGTGAGTGACAGTGTATAAGAGACAGAGATGGTTGACAGTGTGGGTGAGTGAGTGACAGTGTATGAGAGACAGAGATGGTTGACAGTGTGGGTGAGTGAGTGACAGTGTATGAGAGACAGAGATGGTTGACAGTGTGGTTGAGTGAGTGACAGTGTATGAGAGACAGAGATGGTTGACAGTGTGGTTGAATGAGTGAGTGACAGTGTATGAGAGACAGAGAGGGTTGACAGTGTGGTTGAGTGAGTGACAGTGTATGAGAGACAGAGATGGTTGACAGTGTGGTTGAGTGAGTGACAGAGTATGAGAGACAGAAATGGTTGACAGTGTGGTTGAGTGAGTGACAGAGTATGAGAGACTGAGAGGGCTGTTAGTGTGGGTGAGTGAGTGACAGTGTATGAGAGACAGAAATGGTTGACAGTGTGGATGAGTGAGTGACAGAGTATGAGAGACAGAGATGGTTGACAGTGTGGGTGAGTGAGTGACAGAGTATGAGAGACTGAGATGGTTGACAGTGTGGATGAGTGAGTGACAGTGTATGAGACAGAGAGGGTTGATACTGAGGATGAGTGAGAGAGAATGTGTGTGTGTGTGTGGGAGACAGAAAGGTCGAGGGAAGGATAGGTGCAAAGAAGGTCAACACCGCCACCTAAAGCATAATGGTGACTGTATTACTGGAGTCACATGTCCAAACCTGGCTGGACTTGCTCAAATCTCTTAACACAATCTCCACCTGAGGCGCTCAAATCACTGAATACAATCTCCATTTTAAGTCGCTCAAATCACTGAACACAATCTCCACCCTGATGTGCTCAAGTCACTGAACACATTCTCCACCCTGAGGCACTCAAGTCACTGAACACAATCTCCACTCTAAGACGCTCAAATCACTGAACACAATCTCCACTCTGAGACGCTCAAATCACTGAACACAATCTCCACCCTGAAGCTGTCTTGAACACACGACTTTTGTTGCTGGCATGTAAGCTAACCATTGCACTGCTGGGAGGATTGTGTGACATTTCTGCTGGGAGGATCGTGTGACATTTCTGCTGGGAGGATCGTGTGACATTTCTGCTGGGAGGATCGTGTGACATTTCTGCTGGGAGGACTGTGTGACATTTCTGCTGGGAGGACTGTGTGACATTTCTGCTGGGAGGATTGTGTGACATTTCTGCTGGGAGGATTGTGTGATATTTCTGCTGGGAGGATTGTGTGATTTTTCTGCTGGGAGGATTGTGTGATTTTTCTGCTGGGAGGATTGTGTGACATTTCTGCTGGGAGGATTGTGTGACATTTCTGCTAGGAGGATTGTGTGACATTTCTGCTGGGAGGATTGTGTGACATTTCTGCTAGGAGGATTGTGTGACATTTCTGCTGGGATGATTGTGTGACATTTCTGCTAGGAGGATAGTGTGACATTTCTTCAGGGATGATTGTGTGACATTCCTGCTGGGGTGATTGTGTGACATTTCTGCTTGGGGAGATTTTGTAAACACTTCTGTGAGATTTAATGAGCATTTCTGTTGGGAGAGATATTGTGAACATTTCTGTTGGGAGACATACTGTGAGTATTTCTGTTAAACGAGGTCTTATGCTCTGATCACGAGAAATCCGCTGGGAGAGGAACATAAAACTGCTACATCACAGAAATCCGCTGAGAGAGAAATAATAAACACATGGTTCAACGAAGAGATATTTAAATCATACATGATATAAACAATACATTGCACAATTTATTGCTTGATCATCTCATCAGGTTTATTACTGCAGTTCTATTGATATATAATGACGCACAATGGAAATGCAAAATGATCTCTTCCAATCCATCGTTGTCAGATGGCCGGCAAGTTCATGATAGTTACGTGACTGACCAGGGTAATGGCAAATTGACAATTAACTCTTTCTCTCTACCCAAGAAAGGATTACATATTTTGATAAATAAAGACTCAAGACATTTTTTGTTTTGTTTGTAGAAACAAACAAATTATTTTTCCATTTAGGTTTCAACAAAATGACTTTTGATACAGTTTAATCATTATTACTGAAATATAACTGAAACATTACTGAAATATTATTGAAACTTTACTGAAATATCATTGAACCACTGCTGAAAATAGTATTAAATATTACTGAAATACTACTTAAACTTACTGAAATATTACTGAATATTATACTGATGACAGTATGAACATGGAACTGAAACTGTGAGATTATCAGGAAGCACATTTAATCATTAATTATGACATCAGTAAGATTATCATCAATGTCACACTGCAACTACTTACACATACTTTATATATTACAACACAGTCGTCAGCCAACACTGGTAGAAGGGGCTCCATGTAGGAGCCAGCATCACAGGTAGAAGGAGCTCCATGTGGGAGCCAGCATCACAGGTAGAAGGAGCTCCATGTGGGAGCCAGCATCACAGGTAGAAGGAGCTCCATGTGGGAGCCAGCATCACAGGTAGAAGGAGCTCCATGTGGGAGCCAGCATCACAGGTAGAAGGAGCTCCATGTGGAAGCCAGCATCACAGGTAGAAGGAGCTCCATGTGGAAGCCAGCATCACAGGTAGAAGGAGCTCCATGTGGAAGCCAGCATCACAGGTAGAAGGAGCTCCATGTGGGAGCCAGCATCACAGGTAGAAGGAGCTCCATGTGGGAGCCAGCATCACAGGTAGAAGGAGCTCCATGTGAGAGCCAGCATCACAGGAGGACAGAAGCCTTTATTCTCACAAGAAGTCTCTCTTGGCCAGATATGTTTTGCACCGTTAAATTCTTGACACTCTCTTGCGACACACCCACTTGGGTCATGTCTCCAACATGATAGCAACATTACCTTCCACAAAATTAGCACTGTTGTTTTGAGGAAACTTAAACCATAGATTCTCTGATTCTACTATAGAAGTCACACCACACATAGATCTATCATTCCACACACAAACCTATCACACCATACATAGATCTATCATTCCACACACAAACCTGTCACACCATACATAGATCTATCATTTCACACACAAACCTATCACACCATACATGAATCTATCATTCCACACACAAACCTATCACACCATACATGAATCTATCATTTTACACACAAACCTATCACACCATACATAGATCTATCATTTCACACACAAACCTATCACACCATACATAGATCTATCATTCCACACACAAACCTATCACACCATACATAGATCTATCATTTCACACACAAACCTATCACACCATACATGAATCTATCATTTCACACACAAACCTATCACACCATACATGAATCTATCATTCCACACACAAACCAATCACACAATACATGAATCTATCATTTCACACACAAACCTATCACACCATACATAGATCTATCATTTCACACACAAACCTATCACACCATTACCATAGATCTATCATTTCACACACAAAACCATTCACACAATACATGAATCTATCATTTCACACAAAAACCCATCACACAATACATGAATCTATTTTTCACACACAAACTATCACACCATACAATAGATCTATCATTTCACACACAAACCCTATCACACCATACAAGATCTATCATTCACACCACAAACCTATCACACCACACATAGATTATCAATTCCACACACAAAAAAAACCTATCACACCATACATGATCTATCATTTCACACACAAACCTATCACACCATACATGAATCTATCATTCACACACACAAACCTATCACACCATACATGAATCTACACATTTCTATCACACCACAAACCTATCACAACCATACATAGATCTATCATTCCACACACAAACCTATCACACCATACATAGATCTATCATTCCACACACAAACCTATCACACCACACATAGATCTATCATTCCACACACAAACCTATCACACCATACATGAATCTATCATTTCACACACAAACCTATTACACCATACATAGATCTATCATTCCACACACAAACCTATCACACCATACATAGATCTATCATTTCACACTCAAACCTATCACACCATACATGAATCTATCATTTCACACACAAACCTATCACACCATACATGAATCTATCATTCCACACACAAACCAATCACACAATACATGAATCTATCATTTCACACAAACCTATCACACCATACATAGATCTATCATTTCACACACAAACCTATCACACCATACATAGATCTATCATTTCACACACAAACCCATCACACAATACATGAATCTATCATTTCACACACAAACCCATCACACAATACATGAATCTATCATTTCACACACAAACCTATCACACCATACATAGATCTATCATTCCACACACAAACCTATCCACCATACATAGATCTATCATTCCACACACAAACCTATCACACCACACATAGATCTATCATTCCACACACAAACCTATCACACCATACATGAATCTATCATTTCACACACAAACCTATCACACCATACATGAATCTATCATTCCACACACAAACCTATCACACCATACATGAATCTATCATTCCACACACAAACCTATCACACCATACATAGATCTATCATTTCACACACAAACCTATCACACCATACATGAATCTATCATTTCACACACAAACCTATCACACCTTACATGAATCTATCATTCCACACACAAACCTATCACACAATACATGAATCTATCATTTCACACACAAACCTATCACACCATACATAGATCTATCATTTCACACACAAACCTATCACACCATACATAGATATATCATTTCACACACAAACCCATCACACAATACATGAATCTATCATTTCACACACAAACCCATCACACAATACTTGAATCTATCATTTCACACACAAACCTATCACACCATACATAGATCTATCATTCCACACACAAACCTATCACACCATACATAGATCTATCATTTCACACACAAACCCATCACACAATACATGAATCTATCATTTCACACACAAACCCATCACACAATACATGAATCTATCATTTCACACACAAACCTATCACACCATACATAGATCTATCATTCCACACACAAACCTATCACACCATACATAGATCTATCATTTCACACACAAACCCATCACACAATACATGAATCTATCATTTCACACACAAACCTATCACACCATACATAGATCTATCATTTCACACACAAACCCATCACACAATACATGAATCTATCATTTCACACACAAACCTATCACACCATACATAGATCTAACATTCCACACACAAACCTATCACACAATACATGAATCTATCATTCCACACACAAACCAATCACACAATACATGAATCTATCATTCCACACACAAACCTGTCACACCATACATGAATCTATCACATGACTTACAAATATGTCAAACTATGTATCTTTTATCTCACGAACCTGTCACACCACACATAGATCTATCATTCCACATACAAACCTGATACACCATACATACATCTATCATTCCACACAACACAAATCTATCATTCTCCACACAAATCTATCACCATACATTAATCTATAATTCCACATGCAACCCAAATCTATCATTTCCACACAATTTTATCACGCCACACATAAATATATCACTAAACATATAGATGTATCACACCATATATAAACATAAGATTCCACATACAATTCTTTCCCATCACGTATAAATCTATCACTGGGTATACAAATCTATTGCTTCATGTATGAATGTATTATTCTACATGTAAATCTATCAAATCAGAAACAAGTCTATTATTCCACATACAAATTCATCCCACCATACATAAATTCATTATATAATTTTTAATTTTACCAAACAATAAAAAAAATCTGTCTCTCTCAGATTGTTCAGTTCTGGTTCAAATGTAGCTGTTCACAACTGGTTCAGCTATAGCTGTTCATGACTGGTTCACTTGTAGCTGTTCGCAACTGGTTCAGCTGTAGCTGTTGACAACTGGTTCAGCTGTGGCTGTTCACGGCTGGTTTAGCTCCAGCTGTAGAACCCTAGTTGGGGGAACCTCCAGCTCATTGTTGACCTGTAGAGATGAGGGGACTCACTTGTTAGTGGAGATGAGGAGACTCACTTGTTGGTGGAGATGAGGGGACTCACTTGTTAGTGGAGATGAGGGGACTCACTTGTTAGATGAGGAAACTTACTTGTTAAGGGAGATGAGGGAACTCACTTGTTAGGGGAGATGAGGGAACTCACTTGTTAGCAGAGATGAGGGAACTCACTTGTTAGGGGAGATGAGGGAACTCACTTGTTAGTAGAGACTTGTTAGGGAAGAGGCGGTGACAGTGCATGAGTGAGTGTCCATGAATGAGAGACAAGCCATGACTGACAGTCTATGAGTGACAGACAGTCCAGGAGTGACAGACAATCAATAATTAACAGACAGTGTTTGATTGACATTCCATGATTGACATTCCATGAGTGACAGTTCATGAGTGACAGTTCATGAGTGACAGTCCATGAGTGACAGTCCATGAGTGACAGTCCATGAGTGACAGTCCATGAGTGACAATCCATGAGATATAGTCCATGAGATGCAGTCCATGAGTGACAGTCCATGAGTGACAGTCCATGAGTGACAGTCCATGATTGACAGTCCATGAGTGACAGTCCATGAGTGACAGTCCATAAGTGACAGTCTATGAGATACATTCCATGAGAGAAAGTCCATGAGAGACAGCCCATGAGTGACACATGAGTACCATGAGTGACAGTCCATGATGAGTTCATGACAAGTCATGAGTGACAGTCCCATGAGTGACAGTCCCATCCAGTGACACATACAGTTCCATAATCATGAGTGACAGTTCATGATGACAGTTCATGAGTGACAGTCCATGAGTGACAGTCCATGAGTGACAGTCCATGAGAGACAGTCCATGAGTGACAGTCCATGAGAGACAGTCCATGAGAGACAGTCCATGAGTGACAGTCCATGAGAGACAGTCCATGATTGACAGTCCATGAGTGCCAGTCCATAAGTGACAGTCTATGAGATACAGTCCATGAGATACAGTCCATGAGTGACAGTCCATGAGTGACAGTCCATGAGATACAGTCCATGAGATACAGTCCATGAGATACAGTCCATGAGATACAGTCCATGAGATACAGTCCATGAGTGACAGTCCATGAGATACAGTCCATGAGTGACAGTCCATGAGATACAGTCCATGAGTGACAGTCCATGAGTGACAGTCCATGAGTGACAGTTCATGAGTGACAGTCCATGAGTGACAGTCCATGAGTGACAGTCCATGAGTGACAGTCCATGAGTGACAGTCCATGAGTGACAGTCCATACAGTCCATGAGATACAGTCCATGAGTGTCCATGAGATACAGTCCATGAGAGTGACAGTCCATGAGATACAGAGAGTGACAGTCCATGAGTGACAGTCCATGAGTGACAGTCCATGAGTGACAGTCCATGAGTGACAGTCCATGAGATACAGTCTATGAGTGACAGTCCATGAGTGACAGTCCATGAGATACAGTCTATGAGTGACAGTCCATGAGTGACAGTTCATGAGTGACAGTCTATGAGTGACAGTCCATGAGTGACAGTCCATGAGTCACAGTCCATGAGTGACAGTCCATGAGATACAGTCCATTAGTGACAGTCCATGAGTGACAGTCCATGAGATACAGTCCATGAGTGACAGTCCATGAGATACAGTCCATGAGATACAGTCCATGAGTGACAGTCTATGAGATACAGTCCATGAGTGACAGTCTATGAGATACAGTCTATGAGATACAGTCTATGAGATACAGTCTATGAGAGACAGTCCATTAGAGACAGTCCATGAGATACAGTCTATGAGATACAGTCTATGAGATACAGTCTATGAGATACAGTCTATGAGATACAGTCCATGAGATACAGTCTATGAGATACAGTCCATGAGATACAGTCCATGAGTGACAGTCTATGAGATACAGTCTATGAGATACAGTCTATGAGATACAGTCTATGAGATACAGTCTATGAGAGACAGTCTATGAGAGACAGTCTATGAGAGACAGTCCATTAGAGACAGTCCATGGGAGACAGTCCATGGGAGACAGTCCATGAGAGACAGTCCTTGAGTGACAGTCCAGTCCATGAAAGACAGTCCACGAGTGACAGTCTATGAGTGACAGTCTATGAGTGACAGTCCATGAGTGACAGTCCATGAGGGGCCGTCAATGAGTTTCAGTGTATGAGTTACAGAGACTGATAATGATGATCATGTGGCCCATTGACACAAGCTGACCTTGGAGTTGACATATTGGTGCAGTAGGAGCCTGAGTTCTGTATTCTGCAGTTTGAGTCCTTCAACCTCTGGTAGCAAAGTAGCTCGGCTGTGGAGGACATTGCTGGGGATAGAAATCACATACTGTGTGAAACATTGCCAGGGACAAAATTGGGGACACTGTGTAGGACATTGCCAGGGACAGAAGTGGGGACACTGTCTAGGACATTGCCAGGGACAGAAGTGGGGACACTGTCTAGGACATTGCCAGGGACAGAAGTGGGGACACTGTCTAGGACATTGCCAGGGAAGAAAATAGGGGACATTGTCTAGGACATTGCCAGGGAAGAAGTGGGGACACTGGGTTGACTGGCTGAGTTGAAAGGATGAGTAAGAGACATGAAGCCAACAGGAAGTTTAATCCTGCCGTAAATGTGTACTTTGTGGTAAACGGTGAGATAACAGTGTACTGACTATTATGATAACAACATACGGACTATTATGATAACAACATACTGACTATTATGATAACAACATACTGATATTTATGATAACAGCATACTGATATTTATGATAACAATGTACTGATATTTATGATAACAATGTACTGATATTTATGATAACAACGTACTCATATTTATGATAACAATGTACTGATATTTATGATAACAACATACTGATATTTATGATAACAGCATACTGATATTTATGAAAACAATGTACTGATATTTATGATAATAATGTACTGATATTAATGATAACAACACACCCACCGATATTTTTTATAACAATGTACTGATATTTATGATAACAACGTACAGATATTTATGATAACAACATACTGATATTTATGATAACAACATTCTGACTATTATAATAACAACGTACCGACATTTATGATAACAACTTACTTATATTTATGATAACAACATACTGATATTTATGATAACAACGTACTGATATTTATCCAGTGCCTGAAGGAGTGAGTCCCACAGCATCTGCTTCCTGGGGTCAAGGACAGTGGTGTATTTCTGCCAGTAAGCCTGGTCCAGGAAGTTGTCTCGTTCCTCCAGACCACTTATGTGGAATGCCGTCTGCTCTCCTGCATCCCGACTGAACAGAAACAAACATTATAATGGTGGTGGTGATGCTCATGATGATGATGATGATGAGACAAATAGTACCACCTGTATCTCAACTACAGCAGAGAGAAGTACAAGAAATACTTATGATTGCCTGCTGTAGTGCCTAGAAACAAGGAGACTCTCACAACTGTGTGGCAGATGGGCAGCCTTATCGCCTACTCATAATTTCTTGTTGAAATGGTCAAGTTATTTGCCTCACGCTCTGAATTTGTGAGTTTGTTTCATGGCTGTACAAGTCACTTTTTATGGAGATCCCTGGAGATCATGGAAGCTATGGGGTTCGTGCATTGTGCAATGCTCTAGGCAGGTCGCTAGCTGTTCTGCAGAGGGAGACTGAGCCATATTGACAAAACCTGGTGTAATGACATCGATCCTGTTGACTAACCTTTGACCTACTCATTGAGAATCTCAATCTACTACCAGTGTTTTAACTGGTACAAACTGTAGCGCACATCACCTCTTGTATTTCGCTCTAATATAAAGATGTTAGGTCTCTGATCTCTGTAGCAAACACTTCTGCTGGTGTAGGGCCTCATTTGAAAGCAATGGTTCCTGTCAAAATGCCAGGCCTAATGACACAGGCCCAGTGCTGACACTGACACAGGCACAGTA
Organism: Candidula unifasciata; assembly: GCA_905116865.2. Lineage (NCBI taxonomy): Eukaryota > Metazoa > Mollusca > Gastropoda > Stylommatophora > Geomitridae > Candidula > Candidula unifasciata. The sequence goes on from CAJHNH020001856.1 coordinate 27,316, forward strand.
CTGTCACTGACTTGGGTAACATCATGGCAAGTGGCACAGAAACCTCCCATCCATACTTTATCCAGCTTGTGTCTACCAAAACGATCTCTAGCATACATCTGTTTGTATAAAAGGTCTTCTGTCATTGGATTTCTTGTCTGGTTATGACCTCATAATCAACATTTCATTTGGCTCTTTACTCCCAATCCAACATTATACATTGTGCTATTATTGCTTTACTCCCAATCCAACATTATACATTGTGCTATTGTTGCTTTACTCCCAATCCAACATTATACATTGTGCTAATCTTGCTTAACTACTCCCAGTCCATAACATTATACATTGTGCTATTATTGCTTTACTCCCAATCCAACATTATACATTGTGCTATTCTAGCTTCACTCTCAATCCAACATTATACATTGTGCTATTCTAGCTTCACTCCCAATCCAACATTATACATTGTGCTAATCTTGCTTAACTACTCCCAGTCCAACATTATACATTGTGCTATTCTAGCTTCACTCCAAATCCAACATTATACAATGTGCTATTCTAGCTTCACTCCAAATCCAACATTATACATTGTGCGATTCTAGCTTCACTCCCAGTTCAACATTATACATTGTGCTGTTATTGCTTTACTCTCAATCCAACATTATACATTGTGCTATTCTAGCTTCACTCCCAATCCAACATTATAGATTGTGCTATTCTAGCTTTATTCCCAATCCAACATTATACATTGTGCTATTATTGCTTTACTCTCAATCCAACATTATACATTGTGCTATTATTGCTTTACTCTCAATCCAACATTATAGATTGTGCTATTCTAGCTTTACTCTCAATCCAACATTATACATTGTGCTATTCTTGCTTCACTCCCAATCCAACATTATATATTGTGCTAATCTTGCTTAACTACTCCCAGTCCAACATTATATATTGTGCTATTATTGCTTTACTCCCAATCCAACATTATACATTGTGCTATTATAGCTTTACTCCAAATCCAACATTATACATTGTGCTATTCTAGCTTTACTCCCAATCCAACATTATACATTGTGCTATTATTGCTTAACTCCCAATCCAACATTATACATTGTGCTATTATTGCTTTACACCTAATGTTGCTATTCTAGGCCCACCCCCAATGCAACATTATACATTGTGCTATCCTGCTGTCACTCGACAAAGCAACTTGAGTGCATTGAGGACCTATTTTGGGTGGATCCCAGCTCCAACATTATCATTCTGTATGGATTGCTTTACTCTCACAATCTTCTCTAGCTCCTACTCTGTGCTATTATCTGGGATTTACTCCCAATCTATGAGGATATAGAGGTCAGCTATTATTGCTTTAGAGACAGGAAGATTAGACTATTGTTATGCTATGGAGGTTAGGGAGACTCTCAATCCAACATTATACGTTGTGTACATTGGAGATTAGTCAAGTACTCTCAAGATTAAAGACAGGGAGTTGTGAGATTATTGCTTTCATGGTCAAGAGACAGGGAGATGTGTGACTATTATTGTTTTACTCTAGAGACAAGATTATAGATTGTGCTATCTAGCTCATGGTAGAGACAATCCAAGATGTAGACTAGTGTCTATTCATTGTTAGAGACAGGGAGATGTCCAGACTACATGTCATACATGGTTAGAGACAGGGAGATGTCAGACTTGTGTCAGCTCCAACATTATAGTTGTGCTAGGGAGATGTTAGACTCAATATCACATCATGGTTGTGCTAGGGGGATTTGAGTCGTGTCAACATGGTTAGACACGAATGCTATGAACTTTATTTTCAAAGGGTCCAAATTTGCCATACATTGCCCCTCTTATTTCGGCACTTCCCAATCCAACTGTCTTTCTCACTGCAGCTATTATTGCTTCACTCCCAATTATATTTTATGACATTGTGCATATTATGAATATCAAGAGAAAAAAAACACAAAAGCATTAGTGGTTTGTGCTATTATTGCTTTACTCCCAATCTAACATTATACATTGTGCTATTATTGCATATTACTCAGATATCCTTTACATTATACATTGTGCTATTATTGCTTTACTCTCAATCCAACATTATACATTGTGCTATTCTAGCTTTACTCCCAATCCAACATTATATGTTGTGCTATTATTGCTTTACACCTAATGTTGCCATTCTAGGCCCACCCCCAATGTTGCCATTCTAGGCCCAAACCCATGTTGCCAGATACACACACCCACACCCACATGTTGCCATTCTACACCACCCCCAATGTTGCCACACTAGACCCACACCCAGTGCTGTATTACACACACACACACCTACTGTCCTCGACAAAAGCCTTGAGTGCCTTGAGGACCTGGTTTGGGTGGATCAGCTCCACGGCTTCATTCTGTATGGATTGTTTGTCCTGGACAATCTTCTCTAGCTCCTCGTCTGTGCCTTCATCTGGGATGTCTTCCTGGCATGAGGATATAGAGGTCAGCTTATGGGATGGGAGACAGGGAGATTAGAGTCTAGTGTTTTGGGATGGGGGTTAGGGAGATTAGAGTCTGGTGTAAGTTTATGAAATTGTACACAAGGAGATTAGTCAAGTTGGCTCATGGTTAAAGACAGGGAGATGTGAGACTAATATCAGCTCATGGTTAGAGACAGGGAGACGTGATACTAGTGTCAGTTCATGGTTAGAGACAGGGAGATGTCAGACTAGTGTCAGCTCATGGTTAGAGAGACAGGGAGATGTCAGACTAGTGTCAGCTCATGGTTAGAGAGACAGGGAGATGTGAGACTAGTGCCAGCTCATGGTTAGAGAGACAGGGAGATGTCAGACTAGTGTCAGCTCATGGTTAGAGACAGGGAGATGTCAGACTAGTGTCAGCTCATGGTTAGAGAGACAGGGGGATGTCAGACTAGTGTCAGCTCATGGTTAGAGACAGGGAGATGTCAGACTTGTGTCAGCTCATGGTTAGAGACAGGGAGATGTCAGACTAGTGTCAGCTCATGGTTAGAGAGGCAGGGAGATGTCAGACTAGTGTCAGCTCATGGTTAGAGACAGGGAGATGTGAGACTAGTGTCAGTTCATGGTTAGAGACAGGGAGATGTCAGACTAGTGTCAGTTCATGGTTAGAGAGACAGGGAGATATCAGACTAGTGTCAGCTCATGGTTAGAGAGACAGGGAGATGTCAGACTAGTGTCAGCTCATGGTTAGAGAGACAGGGAGATGTCAGACTAGTGTCAGTTCATGGTTAGAGAGACAGGGAGATGTCAGACTAGTGTCAGCTCATGGTTAGAGAGACAGGGAGATGTCAGACTAGTGTCAGCTCATGGTTAGAGAGACAGGGAGATGTCAGACTAGTGTCAGCTCATCGTTAGAGAGACAGGGATTTCAGACTAGTGTCAGCTCATGGTTAGAGAGACAGGGAGATGTCAGACTTGTGTCAGCTCATGGTTAGAGAGACAGGGAGATGTCAGACTAGTGTCAGCTCATGGTTAGAGAGACAGGGAGATGTCAGACTAGTGTCAGTTCATGGTTAGAGAGACAGGGAGATGTCAGACTAGTGTCAGCTCATGGTTAGAGAGACAGGGAGATGTCAGACTTGTGTCAGCTCATGGTTAGAGAGACAGGGAGATTTCAGACTAGTGTCAGCTCATGGTTAGAGAGACAGGGAGATGTCAGACTAGTGTCAGCTCATGGTTAGAGAGACAGATTTATAGAGATATATACTTACCTCTTCTGTTTCTAATGTCTCCTCCTCTTTCTGTAGAATACAAGATACATGATACACATTATATTACTGTTAATCTTCTGTATATCACTTCACTTCTTTACCTTACTTTCTTTTATCTGGTTAAAACATTGATTTCATTTTGATAGGCAAGACCAGTAATAGAGCAAATTTATTTTCAACATTAGAAGAGTTAACCAATCACATCTTTCAGAAGTCTAACCAAACACATTCAACCAAACTTATCACCATATACAAATTGATTAACCAATCATAGCACAAACAAGCATAAACCAGTCCCCTCAGGGAGATTAAAGCAGTCACAAGATGGCTCAACCAGTCACAAGATGGCTCAACCAGTCACAAGATGACTCAACCAGACACAAGATGGCTCAACCAGTCACAAGATGGCTCAACCAGTCACAAGATGGCTCAACCAAACACAAGATGGCTCAACCAGTCACAAGATGGCTCAACCAGTCACAAGATGGCTCAACCAGTCACAAGATGGCTCAACCAGTCACAATATAGTTGAATTTTAATTATTCACAACACACTAAAGACACATAAACACAAAAATGAACAAACCCCGTCAACAATGAGTTAACCCATCACAACAATCACACGCTTAACCCACACACTGACATGTCACAATGCCATGTCACATGATATGTTACAATGACATGACTCACTGACATGCCACACTGACATGATGCACTGACATGTCACACTGCCATGCCACACTGACATGACACATCCAATTGAAATATTCACATAACACACTGAAATGACACATTAACATAACACACTGACTTTATACACTGACATAACACACTGACTTTATACAGTACCATGACACATTGATGTGATATACTGAAATGTCACACTGATATGACACACTGATGTGACACATTGTTATGGCATACTGACATGTCACAGTGACATAACTGTCAGATAGGATTAGATCTTGCTAAGCTGCACAAGATACAGCAGCTGAGATGAGTACATCAGATAGGCTGAAAAATATCAGAGAAGAAAAAGATGATGAGACTTGTGTTAATGAGATGAGGAAGCTGATGCCTGTGCTCACCTTTTCTCTGATGTTCATAAAGTACATGCTCATCTTGTGGATGTCATCTTCTGTTTCCAGGCCTAGAGCCTGACAGAAAACAGGACCACATGACATTGATGTCACATAATGTCATGTAAAAGTTGTGTCTGATGTCATATATGGTCATATGACATCTGTATCTGGTATTTGCATCTGGTGTCATATATAGTCATGTGACCTCTGTTCTGGTGTTATATATGGTCATTTTACATGTGTCATGTGTCATCTGGTCATGTGAAATTTGTGTCTGATGTCATATATAGTCATATGCATATTTGTTTCTTATATCATATATGGTCATATAACATTTAATTCTGGTGTCATAGATGGTCCAATGACATTTGTGTCTAATGTCGTACATGACCATGTGTCACTGGTGTCTGATATCTAATACTGTCAAGTAACATTTGTTTCTCATGCCGTATATTGTCATGCAACATTTGTTTTTGGTGTCATGTATGGTCCTGTGATATTTGCATCTGGTGTCATTTATAGTCATGTGTCAATCGTTTATGGTGTCATATGTGAGCACATGATAATTGTGTCTGGTGTAATATGCAGTCATGTGACATTTGTGCCTGATGTCATATATGGTCATATGACATCTGTGTCTGATGTCATTTGGTATTTGCATCTGGTGTCATATATAGCCATTTGACAATTGTTTCTAGGGTCATATATAGCTATGTGATATTTGTGTCTGATGTCATTTATAGTCTTATGACAACTGTCATGGTGTCACATATAGTCATGTGATAACTGTGTCTGGTGTCATATGTGGTCATGTGACATTTGTTTATGTGACATAAATGCTTAAATAAATACTGTCCGTTATAACTGTGGAGCGATAACTTACAGCAAAAATATATTGTCCAATTATAACTGTGTAGAGATAACTTACAATAAAAATATATTGTCCACTTATAACTGTGGAGAGATAACTTACAGCAAAAATATCATCCAATTATAACTGTGGAGAGATAACTTACAGCAAAAATATCATCCAATTATAACTGTGGAGAGATAACTTACAGCAAAAATATCATTCATTTATAATTGTTGAGAGATAACACAGCAAAAATATCATCCGATTATAACTGTTGGGAGATAACTTACAGCAAAAATATCATCCAATTATAACTGTGGAGAGATAACTTACAGCAAAAATATCATCCAATTATAGCAGTTGAGAGAAAACTTACAGCAAAAATATCATCCAATTATAACTGTTGAGAGATAACTTACAGCAAAAATATCATCCAATTATAACTGTTGAGAGATAACTTACAGCAAAAATATCATCCAATTATAACTGTTGAGAGATAACTTACAGCAAAAATATTGTCCAGTTTCATGAGGGACTGCTCATCTTTCTCCAACGGCAAAAGTAGTTTGGTCAGCTTCTGCTCCACCAGGAACCCCTGTCAAATGTAGTTGATGTTTTATGTTTCAAACATTCTAACGTGCTGTGTGTATCAAACACTTCAACATGTTTTATGAATCAAACACTTTAACATGTTTTATTTATCAAACACTCTAACATATTTTATAAATAAACATTTAACATATTTAATGTATTAAACCCTCTGAGTTATGAATTAGATTATCTTCACAGCACTCCGGACACATCCATAGGTGCTCAGATTTCCCTCTCAACATATTCATCAGCATCGTGTGGTTAATAATACCAGTCCTATGTTGGTTAACTAGACTTTGCGTGCATCAGGTGTGCTTCTCATGCTAACATGTTTTTTTTTTTAATAAATAGTCTAACATGTTTTATGTATAAATAGTCTAACATGTTTTATGTATCAAACACTCTAACCTGTTTTATAAATCAAACACTAATCTGTTTGTTATGTCAATGTTGATGAAAATAATGATAATTATGATGCCAGTTGATGACGATGGTAATGTAGTACTCCCAATTGTGATGAAGTTGATGATGATGGTAATGTTGCACTCCTAATTGTGATGAAGTTAATGATGATGGTAATGTTGTACTACTAATTGTGATGAAGTTGATGATGATGGTAATGTTGTACTCCCAATTGTGATGAAGTTGATGACAATGGTAATATTGTACTCCTAATGGTGGTGAAGATGATGATGTTAATGTTGTATTCCTAATGGCAATGAAGCTGATGATGATGGTAATGTTGTACTCCTAATGGCAATGAAGTTGATGATGATGGTAATGTTGTACTCCTAATGGCAATGATGGTAATGTAGTTGATGATGATGTTATGATGATGGTAATGTTGTCCTAATGGCAATGAAGTTGATGATGATGGTAATGTTGTACTCCTAATGGCAATGAAGCTTATGATGATGGTAATGTTGTACTCCTAATGGTGATGAAGATGATGATGTTAATGTTGTATTCCTAATGGCAATGAAGCTGATGATGATGGTAATGTTGTACTCCTAATGGTGATGAAGTTGATGATGATGGTAATGTTGTACTCCTAATGGCAATGAAGCTGATGATGATGGTAATGTTGTACTCCTAATGGCAATGAAGCTGATGATGATGGTAATGTTGTACTCCTAATGGCAATGAAGCTTATGATGATGGTAATGTTGTACTCCTAATGGTGATGAAGTTGATGATGATGGTAATGTTGTACTCCTAATGGTGATGAAGTTGATGATGATGGTAATGTTGTACTCCTAATGGCAATGAAGTTGATGATGCCAATTATGTTGATCATGTTGTTATCAACGTTGCTGATGATGATGATGTTTCTGATGATGACGGGGATGCCAAAGTTGATGATGATGATGTTTCTGATGATGACGGGGATGCCAAAGTTGATGATGATGATGTTTCTGATGATGACGGGGATGCCAAAGTTGCTGATGATGATGATGATATCAGTAGTAATGATGATGCCAGTGACTGTGATGATGATTGTATTTATGAAAACTGGATATTTTGATGGGTTCTCTAAAACTACCTGCTCAACTGTGTAAAGATTTGATTCATTTTGTGATATAAATACATACAGGTCTGCCAGGTAAGCACATGTCGTGAGAAGTCATTTGAATGTGGCTTAGTACCTGGCCATGAGCTTGCTGGATGGAGCCACCCTTGGGTGGGTCCTAGGGCCCTTTGTGTGGGGGAAACAAGAATAGTTCCACTGCTTCTCCAACAAGCATATCATAAAAGTCAACTAACTGGGAGCTTCAAAGTGCATCTCCCTCAGAGGCAAGAAACCAACAATCTGCATACAAATAAACCAGATCTGTAAAATGGCCGTGCATGCAGCACTCAGATTCTAGAACAAGACTAAGTTAAGAGGTGAGCAAACAACCAGAACATTCTCCTGGAGTTTACAGCTGATGAATGCAATGAAGAAGATGGAGCCAATGGTTCACAGAGTATCTGTGTGGTTCACATATTATCTGTGTGGTTCACATATTATCTGTGTGGTTCACATATTATCTGTGTGGTTCACAGAGTATCTGTGTGGTTCACATATTATCTGTGTGGTTCACAGAGTATCAGTGTGGTTCACAGAGTATCTGTGTGGTTCACAGAGTATCTGTGTGGTTCACAGAGTATCAGTGTGGTTCACAGAGTATCAGTGTGGTTCACAGAGTATCTGTGTGGTTCACAGAGTATCTGTGTGGTTCACAGAGTATCTGTGTGGTTCACAGAGTATCTGAGTGGTTTACAGAGTATCTGTGTGGTTCACATAGTATCTGTGTGGTTCACATAGTATCTGCGTGGTTCACATAGTATCTGCGTGGTTCACATAGTATCTGTGTGGTTCACAGAGTATCTGTGTGGTTCACAGAGTATCTGTGTGGTTCACAGAGTATCTGTGTGGTTCACAGAGTATCAGTGGGATTCACATAGTATCTATGTGGTTCACAGAGTATCTGCAATGATATGTCAACATGAATATTTTATTTATTTAAAGGTGCCATCTCCTCAACTGAGGCTGGCTTCAGTACATATGCACCTCCATTGCTATCATTGAGAATTTCGTTTTGTGATGACCACAGTTCTTCCAAGGTGTAACTCTCATACTACTGTCCACAAGCCATGCGATGAAGTCTACATGTGCCAATCTAGTATGCTATTGGCTGGGTATGAAGAGCAGGCTGTGCTCTGGTGTCTACTGTATGGATGGAAGTTAGTTCTTGGTTCACAGTCTTACTACATGGCGATGAAAAAGTCTCTCTTGTCTGTGTCAGAGTAAGTTAACAGGATTTGAACCTTAGACATCTGTGTCATCCACTGCCACAATGTACACAGTCGTCAAAATGCTGGTATGGTTATGAAGTAAAACGATAACAAAACTAGTCAACACTAGTTCTCACCGCCTCGTCACACAGCAGCTCCAGGACACGTTTGATGGAGTGTGGCGATATCTTGTTGTAGATTGCAGCCATCTCTCCTTCTTCGTTCAGCTCCTCTTCAGACTCAGTTTTACCTATTACAACAACGTCTAGGAATTCAAAAATTATCTTATCTTGGACTAATCTACTAACAACATAATCATCTACCTACGAAATCAAAATTCAAACATTTCCAAATCTCACTTCAGGTCATATAATGTCTGCCGCAGCTGCGCAAGTCTGATCCTATCTTCTGCTGCAGCTGTCAAAGTCTGATCCTACCTTCTGCCTAAGCTGTGCAAAACTGATCCTACCTTCTGCCACAGCTGTGCAAGTCTGATCCTATCTTTTGCCTAAGGTGTGCAAGTCTGATTATATCTTCTGCCACAGCTGTGCAAGTCTGATTATATCTTCTGCCACAGCTGTGCAAGTCTGATCCTATCTTCTGCCACAGCTGTGCAAGTCTGATCCTATTTTCTGCCACAGCTGTGCAAGTCTTATCCTATCTTCTGCCTAAGCTGTGCAAGTCTGATCCTATCTTCTGCCACAGCTGTGCAAGTCTGATCCTATCTTCTGCCTAAGCTGTGCAAGTCTGATCCTATCTTCTGCCACAGCTGTGCAAGTCTGATCCTATTTTCTGCCACAGCTGTGCAAGTCTGATCCTATCTTCCGCCTATCCTGTGCAAGTCTGATCCTGTCTGGAAATCCTGGCCCAGCTGGTTGGCCACTTTGTTTTGACTGACAATACTAAGTAAAAAAAAGTAAAGTAAAGTTCCCTTTTCACGCCTTTCGGCGCATCGGGACAGAGCGTCCCATATTTTTACAGGCCATCAGCACTCTGTGGGTAATGTGGTCAGCATTACGCCGGCTGTCTTTACTTTCCCAGGACAGCCCATCCTGGTACCCATTTTAGGCTGGGTCGACCTGCGACGTCCCATACCACGACAAAAATCCACGCAGCCTCCAGTGGGTTTCGATCACGGTATGCTGGCTTACGAGTCGGACTCGCAACGCCTTAGCCACGGACGCCGCACTGACAATACTAATTTATTGTAAACAAAAAGATTTAAAGTCAAGAAGATCAGTTTTATTGCATTTGGCTTTATCCCATGCAGCTCGGACCATCTCCACAAAACAGCTAACCGTCTGCTGAAAGCATGACATTCTGTAGTTCCAGTGATGCTTTCTAGGGATCTGTGTCAAAACCGAAACTGCACTCACAAACTTCTTCTTATCATTATTATTATTATTATTATTATTTTTCTTCTTCTTCTTTTCTTCTTCTTCTTCTTCTTCTTCTTCTTCTTTTTCTTCTTCTTTTTTTTTCTTCTTCTTTCATTCACTTGAAATATATTATCTACATTGTAATGCTGTCTTTAGTATGAACTTCACTGGGTTTTTTTTTTTGTAATTCACTTAGCAGACTGTAAAGTTTGGCTTCCACCCGTGTCTCTCTTGGCCAGAGGTTTTGTCTGGAACGGTTGTGTCTGGGACAGTATTGGAGGATGTGATCTATTGTCTCCGGTGCCAGTCCACAGGTACACATGGCTGATTAACAATCTTACATTTTTGGTACATGTGGCTGTGAAGTCGATTGTGCCCTGATCTAAGGTGTAGGATAATGACTTGTTCTGGTCTGTCCATAACGTGGCAATCATGTCACTGGCTTTCTGATTGATTTGATTATTCCCTTCTTCTGTTGATAAGATAGGCCTCTTGAAGGCAGCATACGTGTTTCTGCTCTTCGTTCAAAGTGTTTTCTAGTTCTATTTTCTTAGTATTTACTCCCTCTGTGTTCCAGTGCTTTATTTTTAGACTAGCTGTATTTTCTTGCTCTTATGGTTCTATGAGGCATTTGGAGGTGGCTTCCAGTATTTGGAGGTGGCTTCCAGTATTTGGAGGTGGCTTCCAGTATTTATTTGGAGGTGGCTTCCAGTATTTGGAGGTGGCTTCCAGTATTTGGAGGTGGCTTCCAGTATTTGGAGGTGGCTTCCAGTATTTGGAGGTGGCTTCCAGTATTTGGAGGTGGCTTCCAGTATTTGGAGGTGGCTTCCAGTATTTGGAGGTGGCTTCCAGTATTTGGAGGTGGCTTCCAGTATTTGGAGGTGGCTTCCAGTATTTGTAGCTGGACCCTTCAACTAGAAGTAGGCCGGTAAGACGTCCCCCGTGTACGTGAGCCAGTCACATGGTAAGAATCAAACTCATGTGCTGATGATTTGTGCATGGCATCCTGATTGCTGTGGTACGCCTCCTGGCTGGTTGTCTCTGACTTCAGCACCTTATTTCACTAGGGTAGACTGTGACCTTACTCGTGGACTCCCATATTTATAATTGGAGCCTGGCTCCTGCGGTTACATTACTGATATTAGTACATGACAGCTACCGCTGCTGTTTGTCAGAATTAATTTGATCATAATCACCCTATACCACATAATATTTAGTTTCCACATGTAATAAAATATCCATCACAAATAAACCTGTAATAAATGCACTTTGCTACCCCCCCCCCCCCCCCCCCCTCCAAAACACAGATAAAGTGTAAATGTTGATAATAAAATCTAGGGCTGTACCAAATATTTGCTTCATATTCGCTTCAGGGCCGAATAGTGGACCTAATAACTATTCGGTATTCGGTCGAATACTGTCGTAACAGGGGCAACTGCGACCCGGTTGCGTGGTACAGCATCCAGTTTTAACGTATGGACTGTGAGTCCTGGACAATCGGTAGGCAGGCCAAACAATTTCTTGAGGCCTCAGAAATGTGGTTTTACAGAAGAATGCTTATAATACTTTGGACAGCCAAAAAAAGCAACCAAGAGGTTTTAAAAGAGGTGGGAGCCTAAAGACAACAGGAGACAGTCATTATTTTTCGGCCATGTTATGAGAAGAGAGAAAATGGAACATGTGGTGACCACTGGAAAGATCTGTGGAAGGAGGGATAAAGGAAGACAACGAGAAAAGATTCTTGACAGTCTTGTCGCATGGCATCGAGGTATGTCAGCACAAGAACTAATACATGCTGCAGGAAATCGCAGATTGTGGCAAGGCACCTGATGATGATGATACACTATTCGTATTCGTATTCTGCCAAATAGTTAGTCCCGCTATTCTTATTTGGCCGAATAGTGAAAATCCCTTTTCGGTACAGCCCTAATAATACCGTGTGTTGCCGCAAAAATATCTTGGCGCCACCATTTCTAAACCGGAAGTCACAAACTGAACTAAGTAGTCGGTGAAATGAATCCCCAACCTTCATAACTTAAGGTAAACTGCCTGACCACAGGGATCCCCACAAAGAAGAACATGCAAGAATAAGAACAGAATGAGACTTGCCAGACATGACATCATGGAGGACCTTGGTGGCCGAGAGAGTCTTGCCTTTGGCTGAGTTGGCGATGGGTCCAACATTGTCCATGAATGACCTTCAGATGAGAAAACTTGCAAACAGAATCAAATGAGAACTGAAAACCCACATTTATAACTTCAAAATCCATGCCAAAAGTGTAACTAAAAACCTCAAAACTACAAGCACAAGTACAAGTACGACAATATTTCTGAACACAAACATGTTTACAAGCACAACTAAAATCATACATGAAAGTGCTTACAAGTATATTACATTTACAAGTATAATTACATTTACAAGTATGCTTACATTTACAAGTATACTTACATTTACAAGCATACTTACATTTACAAGAAAACTCAAATTATAAGTAAAACATTTATAGACTAACGAAAACTGGCACAACTGAACAGTGACGCTATTCTAAAAGCGTCACTTTAGTAAATCATAACAGCATCAATTAAGAATATTTTAAGAGCATCACTTGGGAATATTCTAAAAGCATCACTTAAAAATATTTTAAGAGCATCACTTAAGACTATTCTAAAATTATAATCTGAAAATAGTTTGAGAGCATCACTTGAAAATATTCTATGACCATCACAAAATAATATTTTAAGAGCATCACTAAACAATATTCTAAGAGCATCATTAAACAATATTCTATGACCATCACAAAATAATATTTTAAGAGCATCACTAAAGAATATTTTAAGAACATCACTAAAGAATATTTTAAGAACATCACTAAAGAATATTTTAAGAACATCACTAGAGAATATTTTAAGAGCATCACTAAAGAATATTTTGAGAATATCACTACAGAATATTTTAAGAACATCACTAAAGAATATTTTAAGAGCATCACTAAAGAATATTTTAAGAACATCACTAAAGAATATTTTAAGAACATCACTAAAGAATATTTTAAGAACATCACTAAAGAATATTTTAAGAACATCACTAAAAAATATTCTAAGAACATCACTAAAGAATATTCTAAGAACATCAAAAAAGAATATTCTGAAAGCATCACTACAGAATATTCTAAGAACATCACTAAAGAATATTCTAAGAGCATCACTAAAGAATATTCTAAGAACATCACTAAAGAATATTCTAAGAACATCACTAAAGAATATTCTAAGAACATCACTAAAGAATATTCTAAGAACATCCCTAAAGAATATTCTAAGAACATCACTAAAGAATATTCTAAGAACATCACTAAAGAATATTCTAAAAGCATCACTAAAGAATATTCTAAGAGCATCACTAAAGAATATTCTAAGAGCATCACTAAAGAATATTCTAAGGAGTCCAGCTACAGAAGGAACACATACACATCTGGTGGCTCCCATGGTAGTCCCAGCTGTTGCTCATGGATAGCCTTGTCGGCGTCCAGGACCTCTGAGAGAAGGTTCTTACATTCTTCCTCGTTCATGCACCAGATGTCGTGAAACTTCTTCGCATCAGTCGCTATAAAATGTCTGGGTCAAAGTCAATGAGAGAAATGTCAAAGCTCAGTGAAGTTGAACACAGATAAAGATATCAGTGAGCTGACAACATAGATGTAGATATCAGTGAGTTGACAACATAGATGTAGATATCAGTGAGCTGACAACATAGATGTAGATATCAGTGAGTTGACAACATAGATGTAGATATCAGTGAGTTGACAACATAGATGTAGATATCAGTGAGCTGACAACATAGATGAAGATATCAGTGAGTTGACAACATAGATGTAGATATCAGTGAGCTGACAACATAGATGTAGATATCAGTGAGCTGATAACATAGATGTAGATATCAGTGAGCTGACAACATAGATGTAGATATCAGTGAGCTGACAACATAGATGTAGATATCAGTGAGCTGACAACACAGATGTAGATATCAGTGAGCTGACAACACAGATGTAGATATCAGTGAGCTGACAACATAGATGTAGATATCAGTGAGCTGACAACATAGATGTAGATATCAGTGAGCTGACAACATAGATGTAGATATCAGTGAGCTGACAACACAGATGTAGATATCAGTGAGCTGACAACATAGATGTAGATATCAGTGAGCTGACAACATAGATGTAGATATCAGTGAGTTGACAACATAGATGTAGATATCAGTGAGCTGACAACATAGATGTAGATATCAGTGAGTTGACAACATAGATGTAGATATCAGTGAGCTGACAACATAGATGTAGATATCAGTGAGTTGACAACATAGATGTAGATATCAGTGAGTTGACAACATAGATGTAGATATCAGTGAGCTGACAACATAGATGTAGATATCAGTGAGCAGATGTAGATATCAGTGAGCTGACAACATAGATGTAGATATCAGTGAGTTGACAACATAGATGAAGATATCAGTGAGCTGACAACATAGATGTAGATATCAGTGAGCAGATGTAGATATCAGTGAGCTGACAACATAGATGAAGATATCAGTGAGCAGATGTAGATATCAGTGAGTTGACAACATAGATGTAGATATCAGTGAGCTGACAACATAGATGAAGATATCAGTGAGCTGACAACATAGATGAAGATATCAGTGAGCAGATGTAGATATCAGTGAGTTGACAACATAGATGTAGATATCAGTGAGTTGACAACATAGATGTAGATATCAGTGAGCAGATGTAGATATCAGTGAGTTGACAACATAGATGAAGATATCAGTGAGCTGACAACATAGATGAAGATATCAGTGAGCTGACAACATAGATGAAGATATCAGTGAGTTGACAACATAGATGTAGATATCAGTGAGCAGATGTAGATATCAGTGAGCTGACAACACAGATAAAGATATCAGTGAGCTGACAACATAGATGTAGATATCAGTGAGCTGACAACATAGATGTAGATATCAGTGAGCTGACAACACAGATAAAGATATCAGTGAGCTGACAACATAGATGTAGATATCAGTGAGCTGACAACATAGATGTAGATATCAGTGAGTTGACAACATAGATGTAGATATCAGTGAGCTGACAACATAGATGTAGATATCAGTGAGCTGACAACATAGATGTAGATATCAGTGAGTTGACAACATAGATGTAGATATCAGTGAGCAGACAACATAGATGTAGATATCAGTGAGCTGACAACATAGATGTAGATATCAGTGAGCTGACAACATAGATGTAGATATCAGTGAGCTGACAACATAAGCATGCAGGTTTAGACTTCTGTCTCTATTTTTTATAATTTTTAATTTTTATGTTTGTTTTGTTGTGTGTGAGCGTGTGCACATGGTGTGTGTGTGTGTGTGGGTTTTTTTTGTGTGTTGCTTTGCATGTGTGTGTGTGTGTGTGTGTGTGTATGGTGTGGTGTTGTGTGGCAGTGGTAGGTTATCTTCTCCTTTGCATTCACAGACTGTACACTCCAAAATTTAATCTTGTTTCAGAACCTGAGTTTTATGTGCATTTCTGTGACTATTATTGTATACCCTAAACCCACATGGGGAGTCAGTGGGAATATTCTTGTATACCCTAAACCCACATAGGGAGGCAGTGGGAATATTCTTGTATACCCTAAACCCACATAGGGAGGCAGTGGTAATATTCTTGTATACCCTAAACCCACATAGGGAGGCAGTGGGAATATTCTTGTATACCCTAAACCCACATAGGGAGGCAGTGGGACTATTCTTGTATACCCTAAACCCACATGGGGAGGCAGTGGGACTATTATTGTATACCCTAAACCCACATAGGGAGGCAGTGGGACTATTATTGTATACCCTAAACCCACATGGGGAGTCAGTGGGAATATTCTTGTATACCCTAAACCCACATAGGGAGGCAGTGGGAATATTCTTGTATACCTTAAACCCACATGGGGAGTCAGTGGGAATATTCTTGTATACCCTAAACCCACATAGGGAGGCAGTGGGACTATTATTGTATACCCTAAACCCACATGGGGAGGCAGTGGGACTATTATTGTATACCCTAAACCCACATATGGAGTCAGTGGGAATATTCTTGTATACCCTAAACCCACATGGGGAGGCAGTGGGACTATTATTGTGTACCCTAAACCCACATGGGGAGGCAGTGGGAATATTCTTGTATACCCTAAACCCACATGGGAAGGCAGTGGGAATATTCTTGTATACCCTAAACCCACATGGGGAGGCAGTGGGAATATTCTTGTATACCCTAAACCCACATGGGAAGGCAGTGGGACTATTATTGTGTACCCTAAACCCACATGGGAAGGCAGAGGGACTATTATTGTGTACCCTAAACCCACATGAAGAGGCAGTGGGACTATTATTGTATACCCTAAACCTACATGGGGAGGCAGTGGGACTATTATTGTATACCCTAAACCCACATAGGGAGGCAGTGGGACTATTATTGTATACCCTAAACCCACATGGGGAGTCAGTGGGAATATTCTTGTATACCCTAAACCCACATAGGGAGGCAGTGGGAATATTCTTGTATACCTTAAACCCACATGGGGAGTCAGTGGGAATATTCTTGTATACCCTAAACCCACATAGGGAGGCAGTGGGACTATTATTGTATACCCTAAACCCACATGGGGAGGCAGTGGGACTATTATTGTATACCCTAAACCCACATATGGAGTCAGTTGGAATATTCTTGTATACCCTAAACCCACATGGGGAGGCAGTGGGACTATTATTGTGTACCCTAAACCCACATGGGGAGGCAGTGGGAATATTCTTGTATACCCTAAACCCACATGGGAAGGCAGTGGGAATATTCTTGTATACCCTAAACCCACATGGGGAGGCAGTGGGAATATTCTTGTATACCCTAAACCCACATGGGGAGGCAGTGGGACTATTATTGTGTACCCTAAACCCACATGGGAAGGCAGAGGGACTATTATTGTGTACCCTAAACCCACATGAAGAGGCAGTGGGACTATTATTGTATACCCTAAACCCACATGGGGAGGCAGTGGGACTATTATTGTATACCCTAAACCCACATGGGGAGGCAGTGGGACTATTATTGTATACCCTAAACCCACATATGGAGTCAGTGGGAATATTCTTGTATACCCTAAACCCACATAGGGAGGCAGTGGGACTATTATTGTATACCCTAAACCCACATGGGAATATTCTTGTGTACCCTAAACCCACATGGGGAGGCAGTGGGACTATTATTGTATACCCTAAACACAAGTGGGGAGGCAGTGGGACTATTCTTGTATACCCTAAACCCAAGTGGGGAGGCAGTGGGACTATTCTTGTATACCCTAAACCCAAGTGGGGAGGCAGTGGGACTATTCTTGTGTACCCTAAACCCACAAGGGGAGTGGGACTATTCTTGTGTACCCTAAACCCAAGTGGGGAGGCAGTGGGACTATTATTGTATACCCTAAACCCACATGGGGAGGCAGTGGGACTATTCTTGTATACCCTAAACCCACATAGGGAGGCAGTGGAACTATTCTTGTATACCCTAAACGCACATGGGGAGGCAGTGGGAATATTCATGTATACCCTAAACCCAAGTGGGGAGGCAGTGGGATTGTTCTTGTATACCCTAAACCCAAGTGGGGAGGCAGTGGGACTATTATTGTGTAACCTAAACCCACATAGGGAGGCAGTGGGACTAATATTGTATACCCTAAACCCACATAGGGAGGCAGTGGGACTATTCTTGAATACCCTTAACCCAAGTAGGGAGGCAGGTTATCTGTCATGTTTGGGAGTAAAGTGTACAAAGTGTGCCTTTCCCAAGGCCCGTTAGCTCTAGAGCACACTTTGTGACCATCATTTTAGAACCAATGTTTTCATGTGGGCAAACCATTTGAACACACAACAGGAGAAAGACCACATAGGTTGCAGCTCTGGTGAGCGCACAACAGGAGAAAGACCACAGAGGTTGCAGCTCTCATGAATGCACCACCAGAGAACGTTAGCTAAAGTCAACAGGATAAAAACCATTTGGCAATGGGGGACTTCTTCTAGAGATGACAATTCTCCTGTTATGCTCAACTCCCCATAGAGTTCTACTACATGTCTGTTATGTTCACTTCCCCATAGAGTTCTACTGCATGTCTGTTATGCTCAACTCCCCATAGAGTTCTACTGCATGTCTGTTATGTTCACTTCCCCATAGAGTTCTACTGCATGTCTGTTATGCTCAACTCCCCATAGAGTTCTACTACATGTCTGTTATGTTCACTTCCCCATAGAGTTCTACTGCATGTCTGTTATGCTCAACTCCCCATAGAGTTCTACTGCATGTCTGTTATGTTCACTTCCCCATAGAGTTCTACTGCATGTCTGTTATGTTCACTTTCCCATAGAGTTCTACTGCATGTCTGTTATGTTCACTTTCCCATAGAGTTCTACTGCATGTCTGTTATGTTCACTTCCCCATAGAGTTCTACTACATGTCTGTTATGTTCACTTCCCATAGAGTTCTACTTCATGTGTGTTATGCTCAACTTCCCATAGAGTTCTACTACATGTCTGTTATGCTCAACTTCCCATAGAGTTCTACTACATGTCTGTTATGTTCACTTCCCATAGAGTTCTACTGCATGTCTGTTATGTTCACTTCCCATGGAGTTCTACTACATGTCTGTTATGCTCAACTCCCCATAGAGTTCTACTGCATGTCTGTTATGTTCACTTCCCCATAGAGTTCTACTACATGTCTGTTATGTTCACTTCCCCATAGAGTTCTACTACATGTCTGTTATGCTCAACTCCCCATAGAGTTCTACTGCATGTCTGTTATGTTCACTTCCCATGGAGTTCTACTACATGTCTGTTATGCTCAACTCCCCATAGAGTTCTACTGCATGTCTGTTATGTTCACTTCCCCATAGAGTTCTACTACATGTCTGTTATGCTCACTTTCCCATAGAGTTCTACTGCATGTCTGTTATGCTCAACTCCCCATAGAGTTCTACTGCATGTCTGTTATGTTCACTTTCCCATAGAGTTCTACTACATGTCTGTTATGTTCACTTTCCCATAGAGTTCTACTGCATGTCTGTTATGTTCACTTTCCCATAGAGTTCTACTGCATGAATGTTATGTTCACTTCCCCATAGAGTTCTACTGCATGTCTGTTATGTTCACTTCCCCATAGAGTTCTACTGCATGTCTGTTATGTTCACTTCCCCATAGAGTTCTACTGCATGTCTGTTATGTTCACTTCCCCATACAGTTCTACAGCATGTCTGTTATGTTCACTTTCCCATAAAGTTCTACTGCATGTCTGTTATGCTCAACTCCCCATAAAGTTCTACTGCATGTCTGTTATGCTCAACTCCCCATAGAGTTCTACTACATGTCTGTTATGCTCACTTTCCCATAAAGTTCTACTGCATGTCTGTTATGCTCAACTCCCCATAGAGTTCTACTGCACGTCTGTTATCCTCAACTCCCCATAGAGTTCTACTGCATGTCTGTTATGTTCACTTCCCCATAGAGTTCTACTGCATGTCTGTTATGCTCAACTCCCCATAGAGTTCTACTGCATGTCTGTTATGTTCACTTTCCCATAGAGTTCTACTGCATGTCTGTTATGTTCACTTCCCCATAGAGTTCTACTGCATGTCTGTTATGTTCACTTTCCCATGGAGTTCTACTGCATGTCTGTTATGCTCAACTCCCCATAGAGTTCTACTGCATGTCTGTTATGTTCACTTCCCCATAGAGTTCTACTGCATGTCTGTTATGTTCACTTTCCCATAGAGTTCTACTGCATGTCTGTTATGTTCACTTTCCCATAGAGTTCTACTGCATGTCTGTTATGTTCACTTCCCCATGGAGTTCTACTGCATGTCTGTTATGTTCACTTCCGCATAGAGTTCTACTGCATGTCTGTTATGTTCACTTCCCCATAGAGTTCTACTGCATGTCTGTTATGTTCACTTCCCCATAGAGTTCTACTGCATGTCTGTTATGTTCACTTTCCCATAAAGTTCTACTGCATGTCTGTTATGTTCACTTTCCCACAGAGTTCTACTGCATGTCTGTTATGTTCACTTTCCCATAAAGTTCTACTGCATTTCTGTTATGCTCACTTCCCCATAGAGTTCTACTGCATGTCTGTTATGCTCAACTCCCCATAGAGTTCTACTGCATGTCTGTTATGTTCAACTTCCCATAGAGTTCTACTGCATGTCTGTTATGTTCAACTTCCCATAGAGTTCTACTGCATGTCTGTTATGCTCAACTTCCCATAAAGTTCTACTGCATGTCTGTTATGCTCACTTCCCCAAAGAGTTCTACTGCATGTCTGTTATGTTCACTTCCCCATAGAGTTCTACTGCACGTCTGTTATGTAATGTGTACACAGTTTTTATAGAATGTTTTCTAGCATGTTGTCACATTTTGATTCCAGTCTACAAACTGACAGAAAACAAAGACTAACTTGGACTTTCTCTGCAGATCATGAAACTGTTCTGTGATTCTCCTGTAATCTTCACTCAGTTGAACATTCTCAGCCTTAAATGTTTTCTCTTGTTTGGTGAGCTTCTCTTTTAAGGCATTGAGTACATCTTGTAGTCTGGACAAATATAGCATATGTCAACATCACACAAACGCAACAAATATAGCATATGTCAACATCACACAAACGCAACAAATATAGCATATGTCAACATCACACAAACGCAACAAATATAGCATATGTCAACATCACACAAACATGACAAATATAGCATATGTCAACATCACACAAACACAACAAATATAGCATAAGTCAACATCATTCAAACACAACAAATACAGCATATGTCAACATCACACAAGCACAACAAATACAGCATATGTCAACATCATTCAAACACAACAAATACAGCATATGTCAACATCACACAAACACAACAAATACAGCATATGTCAACATCACACAAACACAACAAATATAGCATATGTCAACATCACACAAACATGACAAATATAGCATATGTCAACATCACACAAACACAACAAATATAGCATATGTCAACATCACACAAACACAACAAATATAGCATAAGTCAACATCACACAAACACAACAAAATACAGCATATTTCAATATCACACAAACACAGCAAATATAGCATATGTCAACATCACACAAACACAACAAATATAGCATAAGTCAACATCACACAAACACAACAAATACAGCATATGTCAATATCACACAAACACAGCAAATATAGCATATGTCAACATCACACAAACACAACAAATATAGCATATGTCAACATTACACAAAAACAAATTAAGCCCTAGTAAACATAAAAATGCTGTGACCAGGTTTTCAATACTTATATGTGCAGTTAGTGTAAGGAAAATAAGCTTAGCATCCCGCCTTCCTGTGAGAAGACACCACCCATCTCCCAGCTTCTGTTAACTTAATCCCTTTCAAATACACAATCATCTACCAATTTCTGTTGTCTTTGTCACTGTTAAGTACACAATCATTGCGCTCCACCACCATTCCTCAACTTCTGTTGCCTTGGTCTCTTTCATGGGTTTCAGGCTATACCACTTCTACAACTTCTGTTGCCTTGATCTTTCATGGGTTACAGGGATTAGGCTATCCCTGTTCTACAACTTCTAACAAATGTGTGAAACAAATTATTAAAATAGGTTGATAAATAACAGAGTTATCACTGTTAGAATATTCTCATATATATGTAATAAGGTAAATAAACAGTTACCATGACAATTTAAAAAAAAAATGGAATAACATTACTTTCAGATAGAATTTTGCAACAAGACAGATTATTATGTGCAAAAATAAATAAAGTTTCAGGCAGTGTAAACAAGTAAAATTCCACAACTTTAAAAATAATAGTCAGGTTGGGGGGTTTAACCTGTCATGAAGCAGCCGTGAACTCTCGGTTACTGGGCTTGTACCCTGGTCTCAAGCAGCCATGAACTCTGGGCCATTGACCTTGTACCCTGGTCTCGAGCAGCTATGAACTCTGGGTCATTGACCTTGTACCCTGGTCTTAGGCAGCCATGAACTCTGGGTCATTGACCTTGTACCCTGGTCTCAAGCAGCCATGAACTCTGGGTCACTGACCTTGTACCCTGGTCTCAAGCAGCCATGAACTCTGGGTCATTGACCTTTACCCTCGTCTCAAGCAGCCCTGAACTCTGGGTCATTGACCTTGTACCCTGGTCTCAAGCAGCCATGAACTCTGGGTCACTGACCTTGTACCCTGGTCTCAAGCAGCCATGAACTCTGGGTCACTGACCTTGTACCCTGGTCTCAAGCAGCCATGAACTCTGGGTCATTGACCTTGTGCCCTGGTCTCAAGCAGCCATGAACTCTGGGTCACTGACCTTGTACCCTGGTCTCAAGCAGCCATGAACTCTGGGTAACTGACCTTGTACCCTGGTCTCAAGCAGCCATGAACTCTGGGTCACTGACCTTGTACCCTGGTCTCAAGCAGCCATGAACTCTGGGTCATTGACCTTTACCCTCGTCTCAAGCAGCCCTGAACTCTGGGTCATTGACCTTGTACCCTGGTCTCAAGCAGCCATGAACTCTGGGTCACTGACCTTGTACCCTGGTCTCAAGCAGCCATGAACTCTGGGTCATTGACCTTGTGCCCTGGTCTCAAGCAGCCATGAACTCTGGGTCACTGACCTTGTACCCTGGTCTCAAGCAGCCATGAACTCTGGGTCATTGACCTTGTGCCCTGGTCTCAAGCAGCCATGAACTCTGGGTCACTGACCTTGTGCCCTGGTCTCAAGCAGCCATGAACTCTGGGTCATTGACCTTTACCCTGGTCTTAAGCAGAAGCTTAATGTGGGTCACTGATCTTGTACCTTAGTCTGAAGCAACCATGAACTCTGGGTCACTGACCTTTACCCTGGTCTCAAGCAGCCATGAACTCTGGGTCATTGACCTTGTACCCTGGTGTCAAGCAGCCATGAACTCTGGGTCACTGACCTTGTGATCTTCCTCTTCTGCAGTGCCTTAGTAATGGTGTTCTCCTCGTCGCGTTTCTTCAACACCTGGAAGTTGTACTCCAGCTTCTCCTGGTTCAGCTGGAATGTTGCCTTCATCTGTTGCAGCTGCTGCTCCAGGATCTGCAGCACAGGCCACACACAAGAAATGATGACATGTCTAAGGCAGCGAAATAATATGTCTAATATGTCATCAACATCATCTCCCAAACAGCAAATGTACAAACTTCTTGATAAAAACAAACAAGTTATTACACAGCTCACTATACACACACAGTACCAATGTATTTATTAAAACAGTTTTACCCGCTGCTATCTTTGGACCAGTACATGGTGTACAATCTCTTCTACATGTGTGACTCTTGTCCCACTGTCCAAAGTCAAAAGAACTAATTCTTTTATAAACCGCCCACATTGGAAATCTAGCCCGGGTGTGTCTAGGAGTGTGAAACTGTGATAATGCATCATTCCCTTCTAGGCCACAGAACCACTGACAAAATAACAAGTGAGTGAGTGAGTGAATGAATCCATGAGTGAGTGAATAAATCCATAAGTGAGTGAGTTAGTGTGTATGTGCACATGCATTTACATGCTTTCATGTTTTTCGTTGATATTCATATTATGCATATTGCTATATGAACATAACATACTTTATTGATAAAATACAATTGCTGTGTGAAAGACTGCTGTGTGAAAGATTGCTGTGTGAAAGATTGCTGTGTGAAAGATTGCTGTGTGAAAGATTGCTGTGTGAAAGATTGCTGTGTGAAAGATTGCTGTGTGAAAGATTGCTGTGTGAAAGATTGCTGTGTGAAAGATTGCTGTGTGAAAGATTGCTGTGTGAAAGACAGTGCTGTGTGAATTTGATTGCTTTGAAAAGATTGCTGTGTGAAAGACTGCTGTGTGAAAGGATTGCTGTGTGAAAGATTGCATGTTTGTGTCAGGGAAAGAGACCCATGTACAAGTAACAGGGATGCCTGGATAGCCCAATTTGTTATTCTTTGAAAAAAAAGTGTGGCACTTTACAGGGATAGAACAGTACATGAACTGTGTGTACATGGCACTTCAGGGATACAGGGATAGAACTATGTACATGGCACTTCAGGGATACAGGGATAGACCCATGTACATAGCATTTCAGGGATACAGGGATAGAACTATGTACATGGCACTTCAGGGATACAGGGATAGAACTGTGTACATGGCACTTCAGGGATACAGGGGTAGAACTATGTACATGGCGCTTCAGGGATACAGGGATAGAACTGTGTACATGGCACTTCAGGGATACAGGGGTAGACCCATGTACATGGCACTTCAGGGATACATGGATAGAACTGTGTACATGGCACTTCAGGGATACAGGGGTAGACCCATGTACATGGCACTTCAGGGATGCAGGGATAGAACTATGTACATGGCACTTCAGGGATACAGGGATATAACTATGTACATGGCACTTCAGGGATACAGGGGTAGACCCATGCAATACCCATGTGATATTTCAGTAAAGCAATCAAGTACATTCCTAACGGTGCCCACAATCAACATGCTGAATTATATTGCACCAATCAGCAACCATTTAACAGCAAGAAATATCACAAATGATCAACATTCCATATTCTGTTAAGTGTTCTCCAGCTGTCAACTCTCTGTTTTATTTATTCATTCACTTGTGGACTTTACTCAAGTTGTGCAAGCATATCCATTTTAGAGTTCTGGCTTATGTGTGTGCAGACTGTTGGTTCCTCATCTCTCAAGCAGATGCACTCTGACTTTGAAGAAAACACCCCTAATTTTTTTACTTTTATGACATGCTGTTAGGAAGGAAGTGGTCTATCCCCCTCCCCCCCCCCCCTCATCAACATGGCCCCAGAACCCACACTGGTGACAACATGGCTCCAGAACCCACACTGTCGACAACATGGCCCCAAAACCCACACAGGTGACAACATGGCCCCAGAACCCACACGGTCGACAACATGGTCCCAGAACCCACACGGGTGACAACATGGCCCCAGAACCCACACGGGCGATAACATGGCCCCAGAACCCACACGGGTGACAACATGGGCCCAGAACCCACACGGGCGACAACATGGCCCCAGAACCCACACGGGCGACAACATGGGCCCAGAACCCACACGGGCGACAACATGGCCCAGAACCTACACGGGTGACAACATGGGCCCAGAACCCACACGGGCGACAACATGGCCCCAGAACCCACACGGGCGACAACATGGGCCCAGAACCCACATGGGTGACAACATGGCCCCAGAACCCACACGGGTGACAACATGGCCCCAGAACCCACACAGGCAGGGAGATCAACATTTGGCTCTGACCTGAACATCTGTTTCCAGTCTGACCTTGACCTGGTTGTATTCTTCAGCATCTTGAACCCTCATGTGTTGCAACTGAGCTGCATACTCCTCTACTCTCTTCTGTCGCTGGATGAGATACTCTTCCTCTTTATCCCTCCTAAGTTTCATCTTCTCCTCCCATTTCTTCTTTTCTTGCTCTTGTAGCTCATTCCGCTCCATCACAAATGCTCTCTGAAACATTCATCTCATTATGTGTATGTAATAGATATATGTATGTAATAGATATATGTATGTAATAGATATATGTATGTAATAGATATATGTATGTAATGGATATATGTATGTAATAGATATATGTATGTAATAGATATATGTATGTAATAGATATATGTATGTAATAGATATATGTATGTAATAGATATATGTATGTAATAGATATATGTATGTAATAGATATATGTATGTAATAGATATATGTATGTAATTCAAATTCCCAAAGCATGTTCTGTGAGTCTGTTACAATGATAACACCTGTTCATTCTCCTAATGAATGTGTGTCAATGACAGTAAGGAAATATTTGTGTACACAATTCATAAGTAGATACAAACACTGATATCAGTACTGCTAGCCTCACCTCTATCTGTTCTAGTTCCTCTTTCTGTGCTTTTTGTAAACTTTCAATCTGCTCTGTCATTCTTTCTGTCATTAGATCCACATCCTCTGCCATCTTTTTCAGATCCTTGACATAAAGATCATCTTTAGACTTCAGATCCTGCAAGCAACAACAGAAACATCATCAGTGGGAGAGGTGGGGGAGGTGTGAGACAGGGGAAGAGGGAAGGCAGGGGCAGAAAGGAGAAAGGGGGAGAGGTAGGGGGAGATGTGAGACAGGGGAAGAGGGAAGGCAGGGGCAGAAAGGAGACAGGGGAGAGGTAGGGGGAGATGTGAGACAGGGGAAGAGGGAAGGCAGGGGCAGAAAGGAGACAGGGGGAGAGGTAGGGGGAGATGTGAGACAGGGGAAGAGGGAAGGCAGGGGCAGAAAGGAGACAGGGGAAGAGGGAAGGCAGGGGCAGAAAGGAGACAGGGGGAGAGGAAGCAAGAAGAAGGGAAAATAGGAAAAGGAAGAAGGGAGAGGTCTTTGATCTGATCTTTCCTTCTCCAGTCAGGAAGATTCATATAAAAGAAACTTGCATAACCTGCATGAGATAACAAACAACAGACACACTGCAACAAACAACAGACATAGCACAACAAACAACAGACATAGCACTGCAAACTACTGACATAGCACAGCAAACAACAGACATAGCACTGCAAACTACAGACATAGCACAGAAAACTAAATACATACCACAGCAAACTACAGACATAGAACAACAAACTACAGACATAGCACAGCAAACAATAGACATAGCACAGCAAACATAGCCTTCAGTATATGATCATGACACAGCTGAGCTGACACAACATGTGAAGGTGAGAAAACTGACACCGCACATACCTGCTGGAACTCCATGATGATTTTATTCTTATCATCATTCATGGCATCACATGACCTTTTCTGTTGAAGCAAAGCCTGGATTTGGACAAATAACTGCACTTTGTGAAATTTGCTTGGGAGTTTGTTTTTTTTTTTTTTTTTGGTCTTTTGCTCTTTTGATCTGTTTTTTTCTAAATTGTTGTACAATTTTTTTTTTTACTAATAAAGATTTTTCAAACTTTATTTTGGAGAAGCAATGCAAATAATTCTGAATCAAACACAGGAGGGAGCATTCATTGTTTTTTTGTTACTTCTTCTTCTCCTTCATATTCAGTAGCTGTAAAACTCTGGTAGAAAGTCTAGGTTGTTAGTCGACAACTGGATTTTAGTCATGTTCCAGAACTTGTATTGCGTGTATATCCATTTTACAGATATAGCTTATCTGTATGCAGACTGTTAGTTCCTTACCTCTCAGGCAGATGTACTCTGACTTTGAAGGAAACCCTCAATTAGTAGACTCTTATGACATGCTTGTTGAGGAGGCAGTGGGTCTATTCTTGTTTATCCTATAATGGGGTCACAGAACCCACGCAGGAAGAAACATTTTTATATTACCTCTGTGGTAGAAACAATTCAGCTTGATTGAGTTACTAAGAGGCATAAAGACATCAGTTAGCTCAGAGAAATAATCAGTCCACAAAGAGATAACAACATAAGGAAACAGTTGATTGAATAAACAAACTGAAAATACACATGTAAAACATACTTATACAATTAGGACCCAAAATGTTTAATGACGCAAGAGTCCACTAACAAAACTAGATATGCATAGTGTATACCATACATAAACATACTAACATAACTAGGACCAAGTAATCTACCACAATGTACTGACCAAGTCATCTACAACAATGTACTAACATAACCAGGACTAAGTTATCTACCACAGTGTACTAACATAACTAGGACCAAGTCATCTACCACAATATACTAACATAACCAGGACCAAGTTATCTACCACAGTGTACTAACAGAACCAGGACCAAGTTATGCACCACAATGTACTAACATAACCAGGACCAAGTTATCCACCACAATATACTAACATAACTAGGACCAAGTTATCTACCACAGTGTACTAACATAACCATGACCAAGTTATCAACCACAATGTACTTACAGAACCAGGGCCAAGTTATCCACTACAGTGTACTAACATAACCAGGACCAAGTTATCTACCACAGTGTACTAACAGAACCAGGACCACGTTATGCACCACAATGTACTAACATAACTATGACCAAGTTATCTACCACAATGTACTAACATAACTAGGACCAAGTTATCCACCACTATGTACTAACAGAACCAGGACCAAGTTATCTACCACAGTGTACTAACAGAACCAGGACCAAGTTATCTACCACAGTGTACTAACAGAACCAGGACCAAGTTATCAACCATAGTGTACTAACATAACTAGGACCAAGTTATCTACCACAATGTACTAACATAACCAGGGCCAAGTTATCTACCACAATGTACTGACCAAGTCATCTACCAAAGTGTACTAACAGAACCAGGACCAAGTCATCTACCACAGTGTACTAACTTAACCAGGACCCAGTCATCTACCACAATGAACTAACAGAACCAGGGCTAAGTCATCTACCACAGTGTACTAACTTAACCAGGACCCAGTCAATGAGTCGTCTACCACAGTGTACTAACAGAACTAGGACCAAGTCATCTACCACAGTGTACTAACATAACTAGGACCAAGTCATCTACCACAATATACTAACATAACTAGGACCAAGTCATCTACCACAGTGTACTAACATAACCAGGACCAAGTTATCTACCACAGTGTACTAACAGAACCAGGACCAAGTTATCTACCACAGTGTACTAACATAACCAGGACCAAGTTATCTACCACAGTGTACTAACAGAACCAGGACCAAGTTATCTACCACAGTGTACTAACATAACTAGGACCAAGTTATCTACCAGTGTACTAACATAACCAGGGCCAAGTTATCTACCACAATGTACTGACCAAGTCATCTACCAAAGTGTACTAACATAACCATGACCAAGTCATCTACCACAGTGTACTAACATAACCATGACCAAGTTATCTACCACAATGGACTAACATAACTAAGACCAAGTTATCTACCACAATGTACTAACATAACCAGGACCAAGTTATCTACCACAATGTACTAACATAACTAGGACCAAGTCATCTACCACAATGTACTAACATAATCAGGACCAAGTTATCTACCACAATGTACTAACATAGCCAGGACCAAGTTATCTACCACAATGTACTAACATAACTAGGACCAAGTCATCTACCACAATGTACTAACATAATCAGGACCAAGTTATCTACCACAATGTACTAACATAGCCAGGACCAAGTTATCTACCACAATGTACTAACATAACCAGGGCCAAGTCATAAACAACATAATGCCAACCTCGTGCAAGGCATGGGGAACCTCCTTCAACAGTGCTGTATCCCATTTTTTGGAGATCTGTAGAGAAATGATAAACAACAGCTAGAACATGGCAAAATCTGTTGTTTTTTTACTGCTAACTGAACAACCACTTCTTCTTATAGTCCATGCTGTGTGGCATTGGTAGTCATGTCTATACACAACCTTCTGTCCCCTGCACTTTGAATCAGTTTTGAAACAGATGATCTTCATGTCATGATGTCAAACTAGCATCTTCTTTCATGGTCTTCCCTATTTTTCCCTCCAACTTTTCCCTCCTCACGATGTACTCCAGTTTTCTTATCATGGCATGACCAAGGAATGTAACTGACTCCTTCTGATGTGGGCAGTCAGTTTTCTTCCAGAATCAGTTTTTGTTTCGATTTGTGAGTATCGAAACTGGGATGTTTTTGTATTTTTATCTTGTTGGTGGTGGCTAATCACACCTCTCCCCCCCCCTTTCCCCCCCCCCCAAAAGAAGCTACTGACAAGGAACACAGGAAAAGAAAAACATCACAGTTTTCATACTTCTCAACTATCGTTTATGTAGCAGAACGTAAAAAATAATCATGCAAGTGAGCAGTGACAACAGGAGAGCAAAGAGAATGGTTAAAGCATTGAAAATAAGGAATACATGACATCCCTGCAACATAGGAGAGGCCCTGCGACTTGACCAGGCAGGAATGGGAAGGGAAGTCGCTCTTTTTTATGATCCAAAACATTACTAGCACCAAAACCCATCTCTGCTGCTTCCACATAATTGTTCTAATCTGCCACTTGTCCATGATCCACTTTCATATATCAGGATAGATGTATAAAGCTCTTTAGTATTCTCTTTGTCACCTCAATTGACAATGAAAGATTACATAGAATTTTTCGTGAACAACCATAAACAATATGTTATTCTAATGTGAAATAATTACTGCTCATTGAAATAGAAGAATGGAGACTGGCAAAAATAGTAACTAATAAACTACAAACATTGAGAACATTTTGATGCAGCCATTCTTCGATCCTAGGTGCTGCCTGAAACCCATCATCAGTGTTCCTTAGGCAGTTTTAAGGTCTAGTAGATGTTCCAACAGCTATTTCATCCTACTCAGGTCCAGTAGATGTCCCAACAGCTATTTCATCCAACTCAGGTCCAGTAGATGTCACAACAGCTATTTCATCCAACTCAGGTCTAGTAGATGTCCCAACAGCTATTTCATCCAACCCAGGTCTAGTAGATGTCCCAACAGCTATTTCATCCAACTCAGGTCCAGTAGATGTCCCAACAGCTATTTCATCCAACTCATGTCCAGCCTACAAAAATGTGGTCAGTACTACCCTGCAGTCTGCAGTTGCTGAAGTCTACAAATGCTAAAATACCAAATCTGGGTTGCAAGCTGAGTGAAACACGCAACTAGGGCAGACAGGGTCAATCCTACAAGTGTTTGTGAGACATGGGGTCTGAACATGATATCATGTGTGGAGTTACCCAGACAATGATATCATGTGTGGAGTTACCCAGACAATGATATCGTGGAGTTGTGTCATTGTGGAGCTACCCAGACAATGATATCATATACCAGACAATGATGTGATAAAGTACCAATACAATATATCATGCGTAAGTTACCCAGTACAATGATATCATGTGTGGAGTTACCCAGACAATGATATCATGTGTGGAGTTACCCCAGACAATGATATCATGTGTGGAGTACCCAGACAATGATATCATGTGTGGAGTTACCAGACAATGATATCATGTGTGGAGTTACCAAGTATACCCAGACAATGATATCATGTGTGGAGTTACCAGACAATGATATCATGTGTGTGAAGTTACCCAGACAATGATATCATGTGTGGAGTACCCAGACAATGATATCATGTGGAGTTACCCAGACAATGATATCATGTGTGGAGTTACCCAGACAATGATATCATGTGTGGAGTTACCCAGACAATGATATCATGTGTGGAGTTACCCAGACAATGATATCATGTGTGGAGTTACCCAGACAATGATATCATGTGTGGAGTTACCCAGACAATGATATCATGTGTGGAGTTACCCAGACAATGATATCATGCGTGGAGTTACCCAGACAATGATATCATGTGTGGAGTTACCCAGACAATGATATCATGTGTGGAGTTACCCAGACAATGATATCATGTGTGGAGTTACCCAGACAATGATATCATGTGTGGAGTTACCAGACAATGATATCATGTGTGGAGTTACCCAGACAATGATATCATGTGTGGAGTTACCCAGACAATGATATCATGTGTGGATCATGATATCATGTGTGGAGTTACCCAGACAATGATATCATGTGTGAGTTACCCAGACAATGTGGAGTTACCCAGACAATGATATCATGTGTGGAGTTACCCAGACAATGATATCATGTGTGGAGTTACCCAGACAATGATATCATGTGTGGAGTTACCCAGACAATGATATCATGTGTAAAGTTACCAAGACAATAATATCATGCGTAGAGTTACCCAGACAATGATATCATGTGTGGAGTTACCCAGACAATGATATCATGTGTGGAGTTACCAAGACAATGATATCATGTGTGGAGTTACCCAGACAATGATATCATGTGTGGAGTTACCAAGACAATGATATCATGTGTGGAGTTACCCAGACAATGATATCATGTGTGGAGTTACACAATGATATTTCATGTGTGGAGTTACCCAGACAATGATATCATGAATGTTACTAAGAAAAGTGATATCACTCCTAGAGCTATCTGGAAATGCTATAACTCTTCACAAGTCATAAGGACTTCATCATTTGCTTTCTGTAGAAAGAGATTAATGATAACACAGAAATTAATAGACCAAACAAACCCTATTACATCACTCATACCTCCCATATGTCTGAGACAACACAGTCAGTAACAGACAAAACAAACCTCCTCAGGTCACTCAAACCTCCTCATATCACTCAGATAATAAGACAAAATAAACCTCCTCAGGTCACTTAAACCTCCTCATATCACTCAGATAATAAGATAAAACAAACCTCCTCAGGTCACTCAAACCTCCTCATATCACTCAGATAATAAGACAAAACAAACCTCCTCAGGTCACTTAAACCTCCTCATATCACTCAGATATTAAGACAAAACAAACCTCCTCAGGTCACTCAAACCTCCTCATATCACTCAGATAATAAGACAAAACAAACCTCCTCAGGTCACTCAAACCTCCTCATATCACTCAGATAATAAGAAAAAACAAACCTCCTCAAATCTCTCTGATGCAGACTTGGCCTCGTTCTCTAGTTTTTCTTTTCTGAAAAGTTTAAAAAAGGCAACATACAGAAATACATGGGACAGAAGTACATGGGACAGAAGTACATGGGGCAGAAATACATGAGACAGAAAAACATGGAACAGAAGTACATGGGACAGAAAACATGGGACAGAAGTACATGGGACAGAAATACATGGGACAGAAATACACGGGATAGAAATACATGAGACAGAAATACATGAGACAGAAACACATGGGATAGAAAAACATGAGACAGAAACACATGGGGAAGAAATACATGGGACAGAAATACACGCAATGGACAGAAATACACGCAATAGACAAAAATACACAGGACAGAAATACACGCGATAGACAAAAATACACGGGACAGAAATACATGCAGTAGGCAAAAATAAATGGGACAGAAATACACGTAATAGACAAAAATACACGGAACAGAAATACATGCAATAGACAACAATACTTGGGACAGAAATACAAACTGACTACAGCCAAAACTACCTGTTACAGCAGACAGAACTGACTGCAGCCAGAACTACCTGTTACAGCAGACAGAACTGACTGCAGCCTAAACTAGCTGCTATAGCAAAATATAATTGTCAAGAGGCTTCTGTGGTGGACTCGGCTGACCTGGGATGGGAATATCCGACATGAAGTACATCACGACCTTACCAGGTGATGTGACCAGTTCACTTTCCAACCATGTTCTATATCTTAATTCAGAAAGACATTTGGGTCTATTGTACTTTACCTGACAAAACAGAAGATAATTCTCTTCTTCCCCCCCCCCCCCCTTTCCCTTTGACAGCGCTGCATTTCACAAAAAAGAGTGAGTCCTTATTTGGGAATATGGTGAGGTATATATCAGCACAAATGGATGATGATAGTGATGTTTGTTGCCCACACAAATTTTTACGAAAGAATAAGTCTGTATACTTAAACCTATGCTTGTTACTCTGAACAGATCATACTATATATGTATGCCTATGCTTGTTACTCTGAACAGATCATACTATATATGTATGCCTATGCTTGTTACTCTGTACGGATCATACTATATATGTATGCCTATGCTTGTCACTCTGAACAGATCATACTATATATGTATGCCTATGCTTGTTACTCTGTACGGATCATACTATATATGTATGCCTATGCTTGTTACTCTGTACGGACCATACTATATATGTATGCCTATGCTTGTTACTCTGTACGGATCATACTATATATGTATGCCTATGCTTGTCACTCTGTACGGATCATACTATATAGTTAAGCCTATGCTTGTTACTCTGTACGGACCATACTATATATGTATGCCTATGCTTGTTACTCTGTACGGATCATACTATATATGTATGCCTATGCTTGTCACTCTGTACGGATCATACTATATAGTTAAGCCTATGCTTGTTACTCTGTACGGATCATACTATATATGTATGTATGCCTATGCTTGTCACTCTGAACAGATCATACTATATATGTATGCCTATGCTTGTTACTCTGTACGGATCATACTATATATGTATGCCTATGCTTGTTACTCTGTACGGACCATACTATATATGTATGCCTATGCTTGTTACTCTGTACGGACCATACTATATATGTATGCCTATGCTTGTTACTCTGAACAGATCATACTATATATGTATGCCTATGCTTGTTACTCTGTACACACCATACTATATATGTATGCCTATGCTTGTTACTCTGAACAGATCATACTATATATGTATGCCTATGCTTGTTACTCTGTACGGATCATACTATATATGTATGCCTATGCTTGTTACTCTGTACGGACCATACTATATATGTATGCCTATGCTTGTTACTCTGAACAGATCATACTATATATGTATGCCTATGCTTGTTACTCTGAACAGATCATACTATATATGTATGCCTATGCTTGTCACTCTGAACAGATCATACTATATATGTAAGCCTATGCTTGTTACTACAAAGGAATTAGTCTTTATGTGTGATCTTATGCTTGTTACTGTGAAGAAAATAATCTATATATTTAAAACCTATCATGAAGGGATCAGTCTGTACATTTAAACCTATGCTTGTTACCATGAAGGGATCTGTATATTTAAACCTATGCTTGTTACCATGAAGGGATCTGTATATTTAAACCTATGCTTGTTACCATGAAGGGATTATATATTTAAGCCTATGCTTGTTACCGTAAAGGGATCAG
The DNA here is from genome assembly GCA_905116865.2 of Candidula unifasciata. Lineage (NCBI taxonomy): Eukaryota > Metazoa > Mollusca > Gastropoda > Stylommatophora > Geomitridae > Candidula > Candidula unifasciata. The sequence continues at coordinate 62,620 of CAJHNH020001856.1, forward strand.
TCTGTATATTTAAACCTATGCTTGTTACCATGAAGGGATCAGTCTGTATATTTAAACCTATGCTTGTTACCATGAAGGGATTATATATTTAAGCCTATGCTTGTTACCGTAAAGGGATCAGTCTGTATATTTAAACCTATGCTTGTTACCATGAAGGGATCAGTCTGTATTTTTAAACCTATGCTTGTTACCATGAAGGGATTATATATTTAAGCCTATGCTTGTTACCGTAAAGGGATCAGTCTGTATATTTAAACCTATGCTTGTTACCATGAAGGGATCAGTCTGTATATTTAAACCTATGCTTGTTACCATGAAGGGATTATATATTTAAGCCTATGCTTGTTACCATGAAGGGATCAGTCTGTATATTTAAACCTATGCTTGTTACCATGGAGGGATCAGTCTGTATATTTAAACCTATGCTTGTTACCATGAAGGGATTATATATTTAAGCCTATGCTTGTTACCGTAAAGGGATCAGTCTGTATATTTAAACCTATGCTTGTTACCATGAAGGGATCAGTCTGTATATTTAAACCTATGCTTGTTACCATGAAGGGATCAGTCTGTATATTTAAACCTATGCTTGTTACCATGAAGGGATTATATATTTAAACCTATGCTTGTTACCATGAAGGGATCAGTCTGTATATTTAAACCTATGCTTGTTACCATGAAGGAATTATATATTTAAGCCTATGCTTGTTACCATGAAGGGATCAGTCTGTATATTTAAACCTATGCTTGTTACCATGAAGGAATTATATATTTAAGCCTATGCTTGTTACCATGAAGGGATCAGTCTGTATATTTTAACCTATGCTTGTTACCATGAAGGGATCAGTCTGTATATTTAAACCTATGCTTGTTACCGTAAAGGGATCAGTCTGTATATTTAAACCTATGCTTGTTACCATGAAGGGATTATATTTTGAAACCTATGCTTGTTACCATAAAGGGATCAGTCTGTATATTTTAACCTATGCTTGTTACCATGAAGGGATTATATATTTAAACCTATGCTTGTTACCATGGAGGGATCAGTCTGTATATTTAAACCAATGCTTGTTACCATGAAGGAATTATATATTTAAGCCTATGCTTGTCGGCTTTGTGGCTTAGAAATGCTCTTTGTAATGCCGAGGTGCAGAGTTTGATCACTGCTGCAGGAAGTTTGGCAACAGACAGTTTTGCGTTAGTTTCAACAATGGTATGCAGAGTAGACCAATCAGAAAGCAATGCCAAACTACTGAGCATTAATCTTCCTAGAAAGAAAAAACCCACAATAGCAACCAAAAGAAATTCTGGGGTTGGTTCTGCACTGTCCTGTAAAGACATGCAACTAACCAGCTATGTTAGTTACTATGAATTGGATCTTCTTCTTCTTTTTTGCATTCACCGGCTTTGAATTCTGATGGAAACTGCTCTCAGCATGCACTGAAGTAGTTATCATGGCTTACTGTACTTAGTGCTATACCTGTCTAGACTTACTGTACATACTGCTATACCTGTCTAGAGTTACTGTACTTAGTGCTGTACCTGTTTATACTTACCGCAGACGCTTGGCATCATCTTCAAGAGTACGTCTGGCAGTTTCTCTGGCATCACCTGCCACCTGTATATTTGATACAAATTCCATTCCATCTCTCCGAAGCTTAGTCAGCCGAAATCTGCTGTCTTCAATCTGCTTCTGGCTTTTGCTAATTTCCTCTTTGATGACCTTGACTTCATTAGGATCTTCTCCCATCAGGGCCCTACAACACATGAAATATTCAAGGCTGTACAACATATGAAATATTCAAGGCTCTACAACACATGAAATACTCAAGGCTGTATAACGCATGAAATATTCAATGTTGTAAAATACATCAAATACTCAAGCTTGTACAACATATGAAATATTCAAAGCTCTACAACACATGAAATACTCAAGGCTGTATAACGCATGAAATATTCAATGTTGTAAAATACATCAAATATTCAAAGCTCTACAACACATGAAATATTCAAAGCTCTACAACACATGAAATATTCAAAGCTCTACAACACATGAAATATTCAAAGCTCTACAACACATGAAATATTCAAAGCTCTACAACACATGAAATATTCAAAGCTCTACAACACATTCCATATTCAAAGCTCTACAACACATGAAATATTCAAAGCTCTACAACACATGAATATTCAAAGCTCTCAACACATGAAATATTCAAAGCTCTACAACACATGAAATATTCAAAGCTCTACAACACATGAAATATTCAAAGCTCTACAACACATGAAATATTCAAACTACAACACATTAGGAGCTCTCTATTCAAGCCCTAGAACACATGAAATATTCAAAGCTGTACAAACATATGAAATATTCAAGGCTGTACAAAGCTCTACACACATGAAATATTCAAGGCTCTACAACACATGAAATATTCAAGGCTGTACAACATATGAAATATTCAAAGGCTGTACAACATATGAAATATTCAAAGCTGTACAACATATGAAATATTCAAGGCTGTACAACACATGAAATATTCAAGGCTCTACAACACATGAAATATTCAAGGCTCTACGACATATGAAATATTCAAGGCTCTACAACACATGAAATATTCAAGGCTCTACAACACATGAAATATTCAAGGCTCTACAACACATGAAATATTCAAGGCTCTACAACACATGAAATATTCAAGGCTCTACAACACATGAAATATTCAAGGCTCTACAACATATGAAATATTCAAGGCTCTACAACACATGAAATATTCAAGGCTCTACAACACATGAAATATTCAAGGCTCTACAACACATGAAATACTCAAGGCTGGATAACGCATGAAATATTCAAAGTTGTAAAATACATCAAATACTCAAGCTTGTACAACACATGAAATATTCAAAGCTCTACAACACAGGAGGAGGGGTGGGTGTAAAATGGTTAAATAACTACAGGCAACATTTGTTTAACAATAGCCCATAGGATATCATACAGAAGAAGAAAACATAGGATATCATACAGAAGAAGAAAACATAGGATATCATACAGAAGAAGAAAACATAGGATATCATACAGAAGAAGAAAACATAGGATATCATACAGAAGAAGAAAACATAGGATATCATACAGAAGAAGAAAACATAGGATATCATACAGAAGAAGAAAACATAGGATATCATACAGAAGAAGAAAACATGCTTTGATTGCCATGCAAATAGCTTGAGTGCTACTATTTCGTCATGAGGGTATCAATAAAAGTCCTAGCATCAATAGCAATCATAATTACCCTCGTCTCATCAACAGAAATAGCAATCATAATTACCCTCGTCTCATCAACAGAAATAGCAATCATAATTACCCTCGTCTCATCAACAGAAATAGCAATCATAATTACCCTCGTCTCATCAACAGAAATAGCAATCATAATTACCCTCGTCTCATCAACAGAAATAGCAATCATAATTACCCTCGTCTCATCAACAGAAATACCCTCGTCTCATCAACAGAAATAGCAATCATAATTACCCTCGTGTCATCAACAGAAATAGCAATCATAATTACCCTCGTCTCATCAACAGAAATAGCAATCATAATTACCCTCGTCTCATCAACAGAAATAGGAATCTAGATAGCCTGACTGCACACATAAACATTATAGAGCAACTGCTATGTTGTAGAACAATTGCTATATTATAGAGCAACTGCTATGTTGTAGAACAATTGCTATATTATAGAGCAACTGCTATGTTGTAGAACAATTGCTATATTATAGAGCAATTGCTATTCTTCTTCTTCTGCCTTTATATCCCCCCAGTGAAGCATAGGCCCTCAACCAACTCACACCAAGCCGTTCTTTCCTTCGCCATTACATGAAGCTCTCCCCATATCCTCCCCATCTTTCTAGCTTCATTCTTCAGCTCTCTTCTCCATGTGTTTTTTTGGCCTTCTTTTATGCCTATACCCTTGTAGGTTCCAATGCAAAGACATTCAAGTTATGCTGTTCTCCTGTTTTCTCGGTGTATGTCCTATCCAACGCCAGCGTCTTTTCCTCACCTCTTGGTCCACTGGAGCCTGTTTAGTTCTCTCCCAAAGTTCTACATTAGTTATTCCATCCTACCATTTAATTACCTCTATTCAGGCACCAGTTAATGAATGTCTGTAATTTATTAGTAATTGCCTTGGTTGTTTTCCATGTTCCCGCCCCATACAATAGTACTGATTTGACATTAGAATTAAAAATGTTTTAGTTTATTTGTTTGAATTTCTTTTGACCTCCACAAATTCCCTAGTGCTATGAAAGCTCCTATTGCCTTTTATATTCTAATTTTAATATCTTTATCAGTTCCTCCCTCTTTATCTACATTACTGCCCTATAGATCAATTGCTGTATTGTAGAACAATTGCTATATTGTAGAGCAATTACTATACTGTAGAACAATTGTTATATTGTAGAACAACTGCTATACTGTAGAACAGCTTCTTTATTGTAGAACAGTTGCAATACTGTAGAACAATTGCTATACTGTACAACAGTTGCTATTTTGTAGAGCAACTGCTATATTGTAGAACAGATTGTTTATTGTAGAACAGTTACTATACTGTAGAACAATTGCTATATTGTAGAACAATTGCTATATTGTAGAACAATTTCCACTAGGGGTACGAGGCCAGGGTTGCACAACATGGAGGTACAGACAGATCACTGAGGGTATGAGGCCAGGGTTGCAAAACATGGGGTACAGACAGATCACTGAGGGTATGAGCTAGGGTTCAACAACATGGAGGTACAGACAGATCACTGAGGGTATGAGGCTAGGGTTGCACAACATGGGGTACAGACAGATCACTGAGGGTATGAGGCTATGGTTGCACAACATGGGGTACAGACAGATCACTGAGGGTATGAGGCTATGGTTGCACAACATGGGGTACAGACAGACCACTGAGGGTATGAGGCTATGGTTGCACAACATGGGGGTACAGACAGATCACTGAGGGTATGAGGCTATGGTTGCACAACATGGGGTACAGACAGATCACTGAGGGTATGAGGCTATGGTTACACAACATGAGGTACAGACAGATCACTGAGGGTATGAGGCTATGGTTGCACAACATGGGGTACAGACAGGCCACTGAGGGTATGAGGCTATGGTTGCACAACATGGGGTACAGACAGACCACTGAGGGTATGAGGCTATGGTTGCACAACATGGGGTACAGACAGATCACTGAAGGTATGAGGCTATGGTTGCACAACATGGGGTACAGACAGATCACTGAGGGTATGAGGCTATGGTTGCACAACATGAGGTACAGACAGATCACTGAGGGTATGAGGCTATGGTTGCACAACATGGGGTACAGACAGATCACTGAGGGTATGAGGCCAGGGTTGAACAACATGGGGTACAGACAGATCACTGAGGGTATGAGGCTAGGGTTGCACAACATGGGAGTACAGACAGATCACTGAAGGTATGAGGCTAGGGTTGAACAACATGGGGGTACAGACAGATCACTGAGGGTATGAGGCTAGGGTTGAACAACATGGGGTACAGACAGATCACTGAGGGTATGAGGCTAGGGTTGAACAACATGGGGTACAGACAGATCACTGAGGTATGAGGGTTGAACTATGGGGTGCAGACAACATGAGGGTGGGTACAGACAGATCACTGAGGGTATGAGGCTATGGTTGCACAACATGTGGTGCAGACAGATCACTGAGGGTATGAGGCTAGGGTTGAACAACATGGGGTACAGACAGATCACTGAGGGTATGAGGCTAGGGTTGAACAACATGGGGTACAGACAGATCACTGAGGGTATGAGGCCAGGGTTGAACAACATGGGGTACAGACAGATCACTGAGGGTATGAGGGTGTATAAGTCATGGGTTGAGCAGCATGGAGGTGCAGAAAGGTTATCGAGGCAGGAGAATGTGTGAGGCAAGTAATGTACTGACAACAAGAATATGAACACAGCATAAAGGAGATATCACAATGTGTGAATTATTGAGAACTGGACTGCGAATTGTTCCTTTCTATGGAGCTTAATGGCAAAATTAGAAACTGACGATGATAAAAAATTATCAAAATCGCAGGGTACCTTCTGGCGGTCTCTGCCCTTTTGGCTATCCGAATGCGACGGGCCGCTATCCGTTCGTCCATGAACTGTGAGTCTATAGAAGGTCCAGTATCCACCTCCTCTTCCGAGGAATCCATGTTGGCGAGACTGGCCTGAATGTTCTCTCGCAGGTGGTAAGATGACGTTCATGTTGAATGGGTCTTGTTGTGTGTTCAGGTTGCGAACAGTTCTCGCTTATTGTTAACACAGTTGTCCTTGGCAACCATTACTACGTCATGTGATGTCGTTAAGGTCCGTTCACATACTCATCGTTTTTGTTATAATTCTATGTTTAATATATATTTTAACTATCTGTATTTTAATTATGTGCATTAATGTTGCATTTATCTGTTACGTTTTAGTTGTGTGCTATGTTGCAACTATTACGACTACGACAAGTAAGATCTACAAGGAATCACTTCCTTCCTGTCTGCTGAACTCCTGACCTATACTGTTTGTAAATATGTCGGTAAGTCCTCACTTTTGTGGAAGAGATACAATCTTTCATAATCTGCTATACACTGTCTCATATATACCCATCAAATGTATCTAATGTGATTATCGTTTTTGTAGCTTAGCCAAGGAAACACATATGCCACTTTTTGTACAAGATTTACTGAAATATTAGCCAGACAGCGATGTATAAAAAGTAACAATTTGAATATTCTTTCAGGGTGACGCCGAAAAAGCTCGAGCGAACGTGATGTGTGACCTCAGAATCAGCAAACTGTGTGTGAACGTGTGTGTGGGGGAGTCTGGTGACAGACTGACCAGAGCTGCTAAAGTCATCGAGCAGCTGACAGGACAGACACCGGTCTTTTCAAAAAAAAAAAATGGTCACAAATAAAATAAAATACTGGCTCTCCTCCGAACTTCAACCCGACATTATGGCGGCCTTAAAATATCCTTACGGGGCTCAGGCATATGTAAAATGCGGACTTTCTGCCAAGGAACAAATCGCGGCAAAATTAGGATTACTTGACAATTTCAAGAGACGCAACATTGCAGACGATAATAGCGACCGTTCATATTTTCTGCAGACGATAATAGCATGCGCAAAATGCAGTAAACTCACCACCTGGCGTATCTCCCGCGCTGCTTCGCGCGGCACGGATGGGAGGCTAACCAGGGGCCTGGGACTCACAAGTAAATTAATTGGAGGAAGTTGCAGGAGAGCGGTAGCTGCTGCTCGTGAGTCCCAGCCATCTAGTTTAGCCCCCATCCGCGGCACGGGGGATATAGTCAGCGGTGAGGCATGGTCACAGAAACAGGTCCGCAAGTAACATATCGCTGAGACCCTGTTAGAGCATTTGTTTCGTTAAAACGGAGCCGGCATATTTTTTTTTACAGATCTGAGCCCCGTAAGGATATTTTATGGCCGCCATAATATCGGGTCGGAGGAGAGCCTTATCTTCTGCTTTTCACACGTCAGAGTGTACCAACTCCGACAGTCTGTCCTATTCAGTCTTGTCAGTATGATTCATGGTTCTGGGGCATAATGTTGGGGTAAGAAACCAAATAATACTAATAGACCCAGTGCCGCCTCAGTGCTGATATTCACATTCCTTCTCCCTCCAGACATTTAAGAGCAGACCACTTTTGCTGTGAACTGAGATCACATATGTATTTCTAATTTTTCCAGATTGCATTATAACTTAGTTCAAATTTCAAACTCCGTTTCTTTTTCTTTTTAATTCCATCAATTGCATTTTAAAAAAGTGCCAATGTCAATAGTGCATACACTTAGTACATGTGATAAATTCAATTCTGTTACATCAGCACTGAGTGGTTTTGTAACAAAGGCTAACGTCGCTGTGCTATTTCTTAATTCCTAAAATCTATGTGGATAAGCTTAACACATATTCAGTTTTTTTTTTAAAGCAGATGTCAGTTAGTTACCGAGGTATTTTCTTGGTGGTGTTTCACGTCATGAATCAACGTTTTGCTTTCATATTCTTGAGCAAAAAGAGAATTTGTTCTTGAATAAAATGACTTCTTTCAACATCAGAAAAAATTGTTTCCTTTCTCCTGTAGTTTACGATTAAGATTATTTAGATTTAACATCTAATCATTTGACGGGAAAAAAATAATTTTTTTGGCTATCCTCCGAATAACGGGCACAAAAGATGGCGACCTAATTTGCTGTTTTCCGGCAGCTACTGCCATAGCTGAAAGTATCCCTGCGCGGTGTGGGTTGGGGCTAAACTAGATGGCCTTTTCTCACGAGCAAAGCTGCAGGAGATGCGGAAGCTGCTGCTCGTGTGTCCCAGCCAGTTTAGCCCCAATCCACGCAGCGTGGGGGATACTCTCGGCGATGGCGTTAGTCCCCAGAAGTACGCAATTGACACGTGACTGAGGCTCTGTTTTTTGCGGTCGCCATCTTTTGTGCCCCTTTATTGGAGTATAGCCATTTTTTAAAATTTAAATTCGATCCACTGTTCAGGATAGTCAACACTCTTTCTAAGTAAAAAGGATTTAGTTTCTAATAATTAGGAAGCAAATCATTTTAAAGTGTTTCCACTTGAAAGCCAACACACCTAGTTTTGTAACAAAGGCTAAGAGCTGTGCTATTTCTTAATGCCTAAAACCTATCTGGAAATTCTTTAGCTCATAGCTACAATTGTTTTTTTTTTGATCAGTTCATAAAATTGCGAATTTTCTTCTGGAATTGCCTGCTTATCAAGCACTTCTTTGATAAATGATGCAATGGTAAACAAGTGTCTCGTTATTTTTCTCTGGCTCCAAGATCGAAAAAATTGTTTGGAACAATTGTCTCGAGCGATTAATATATTTCTATATGCATTAACATGATAGCATTTACATTTGACTTGAAATATTTTTTTTGACCTTTATCCTCCGAATCCTACAAGGGCACAAAAAACCCTAGTAATTTGCTTTTTTTTTTTTTTTCGCTGAGAGTATCCCTGAGCGGCGTGGGTTGGGGCTAAACTAGATGGCTCTTTTAGCAGAACAAAGCTGCAGGAGAAGACTTTCTGGTGCTATATATCGTGAGTCCCAGCCATCTAGTTTAGCCCCAATCCAGCGGCGTGGGGGATACTCTCGGCGATGGCGTTAGTCGCCAGAAGTGCGCAATTGACACGTGGCTGAGGCTCTGTTTTTTGCGGTCGCCATCTTTTGTGCCCCTTTATTGGAGTATAGCCATTTTTAAAAATTTAAGTAAAAATGATTTCCACTTGAAAGCCAACACACCTTATTGTGAAGCGGAAGAGCAGCTTATTTACTGCCCATTTCATCTCAAAATTCTGTAGCTCTAGCTACAATTGTTTAATTTTTTTGATCAGTTCATAAAATTGCAAATTTCTTCTGGAATTGCCTGCTTACAAAGCACTTCTTGATGAATGATGCAATGGTAAACAAGTGTCTCGTTTTTTTTCTCTGGCTACTGTCCCATCGGTTAAAATTGAAACAATTGTCTCGAGCGGAATATATTTCTATATGCATTCCATGACAGCATTTACAGTATACTTGCCATATTGTGTTTGACCTTTATGTAATAATCCTAAAAGTTCTTTAAAACCCATATTTTTTTTTTTTTTTTTTACGCAGTTTCATTGCATGCATTCAGTTCTCTTTAGCAGGCAATGGTAACTCTTTTTGAAAGACTTTCTGGTGCTATATATCCTGACCCAAACAAGGGAAATCCAAGATAGTCAATTTCAGGGGGTGGTAGGCTGCATGCAGTTGTAGGGCCTAGGCTGCACTTTCTCGTGGGACATAGATGTTTTGCGGTTAGGGCCAGTTTTAGATGTTTTGGGATTGTTAAAGCCGGGTAACCTAGTCTTACCATCCTCTAAAATGTTGGACCGTCCTGTGACATCATCTGGGGTAGGATAATAATAAAGAACTGAATGTCTTGCTGGTTCTTAAAATCCCAGAATTGCCCTTTGGATGTATTTATAAAACGACTTTTAATATATTAACTGTCTGTATGGTTTGCCTTATAAAACTGGTGTATAGTCTAGATATCTCTGCCTTTTGCAGCAGTTGTTTAACTGAATGTGTTCTGTTTGTGGCAGCCCGCTACACTGTCAGGTCCTTTGGAATCCGTCGTAACGAGAAGATTGCTGTTCACTGTACTGTCCGAGGTGCCAAGGCTGAGGAGATTCTGGAGAAGGGTTTGAAGGTTGGTTCTGTCACATCTACAGATGTGGAGTTTAGTGCTGTCACTCCCTTGCAAATGTTTAGTGCCGAATGGAGCCTGGGCACATGCCTGCTGTCTCCAGCACATCTGGCACGGACTTTGATCTAATGTTTCAACGTCTGACAAGATTTCAGCTGTGCTAGTGTGAAATATCCTGTCTGCAACACGGCCTAACCTCATCCTGATCAGTTGTGGTTGTCAAGACTGTTGTCTCTAGCCAGTGCAATGAATGTTGTGTGTGTGTGTGGATGCTTTTTTGTGATGAGATTGTAATGTTGTAACATGAGCTGGATTGATTTCTGTGCCTCATCTGCTGCTTTCAGCCTGCTGCTGTGGCTGGTGAGGACCAGTGTTTGTAACGTCAGTGTGGGGCACAGGCTTTACTGATTGATCTGCTGCTTCCAGCCACTTGCTAACTTCAGCATCCTGAGTACGGCATGGTCAGTTCTGTTACTGGGCACTGGAGACAGTCTCCATCGGGTACTGCTAGACTGTGTTTTGTTTGTCTCCATTGTCCACCACTATCCTGTTGTGTGTGTGCATTCCATTGTCTATCAGCTTATCTGGTTATGGATGTGTGTTCCATGGTGGCTGTAGTTATTTCCCTAGTTAAACCTTTGAGCATCCTATACGAGATCTCCTTGTGGTGCTGGCTATTTCTGTTGCCTCCTCGATCAGTCATCTTTTCTGCGTGGCTATTTACCATCATTGTGTATATTTTTAAAGTGCTTGGTTTGTTTACAGAAAGGTAATTCTTGTAGTGTGTAGACAAATTCTGACATTAATTTGTGTGTGTATTCTCTCTTTGGTGTTTGTGTGAACATCAGGCATGGACATTGATCCCATGTTCCACGGTCTGAGATTGCAGCTGTGCTAGAGTGACACTTCCTGTCTGCAACATGTGCTAGAGTGACACTTCCTGTCTGCAACATGTGCTAGAGTGACACCTCCTGTCTGCAGCTGTGCTAGAGTGATACCTCCTGTCTGCAACATGTGCTGCAGCTGTGCTAGAGTGACACCTCCTGTCTGCAACATGTGCTGCAGCTGTGCTAGTGATACCTCCTGTCTGCAGCTGTGCTAGAGTGACACTTCCTGTCTGCAACATGTGCTGTAGCTGTGCTAGTGATACCTCCTGTCTGCAACATGTGCTGTAGCTGTGCTAGAGTGACACCTCCTGTCTGCAGCTGTGCTAGAGTGACACCTCCTGTCTGCAGCTGTGCTAGAGTGACACCTCCTGTCTGCAGCTGTGCTAGAGTGACACCTCCTGTCTGCAGCTGTGCTAGAGTGACACCTCCTGTCTGCAGCTGTGCTAGAGTGACACCTCCTGTCTGCAGCTGTGCTAGAGTGACACCTCCTGTCTGCAGCTGTGCTAGAGTGACACCTCCTGTCTGCAGCTGTGCTAGAGTGACATCTCCTGTCTGCAACTGTGCTAGAGTGACATCTCCTGTCTGCAACATGTGTTGTAGCTGTGCTAGAGTGACACCTCCTGACTGCAGTTGTGCTAGAGTGACACCTCCTGTCTGCAGCTGTGCTAGAGTGACACCTCCTGTCTGCAGCTGTGCTAGAGTGACACCTCCTGTCTGCAGCTGTGCTAGAGTGACACCTCCTGTCTGCAGCTGTGCTAGAGTGACATCTCCTGTCTGCAACATGTGTTGTAACTGTGCTAGAGTGGCACCTCCTGTCTGCAGCTGTGCTAGAGTGGCACCTCCTGTCTGCAGCTGTGCTAGAGTGGCACCTCCTGTCTGCAGCTGTGCTAGAGTGGCACCTCCTGTCTGCAACATGTGATGACCCCAGTCCTGGTCAGCTTTGTTGCTGAATACAGGCAACAATTGATCATCCTAGCCAGTCTGTGCTTGTGTTGTTCTGAACTTTCTTTCTGTTGTCAAACTGGAACGCCCTCCCTTCCCGTCTGTTGTGGATATAACCAGAAGAGTGAATGAATGTATGCATGTATGTTTGATCTGGCCAGGCAACATGTAGTTCATGGCACATGTTACAATCACTGCAGGGGGTAGTTTTATTGAAATATTTTAGAAAACTGGAATGCTGTGGCTTGAGAGATTTTAAAAAAAAAATGTTGCTGCCATAATACAAGTTGTGAATGTCGATGAGAACCAGCTCATGTCCTAGAAACTGAATGATTGTGTTTCTGTTGAAATTGTCGGGTGGTGGGTTCATGGGCAGAGAGGACACACAGGCTACAGAATTGTCACTGTCCTCGGAGCTGAATCTGTTTCTTGAAAGTTTGCGGGTGGGTGCTTGTAATACACTAGCCTTAATACATTCTGTAGCCTGTTATTTTTGGCAGGGTGGGCTAGTTTTTGATTGTTTAGTGGTTTAGAGTATTTTGTCAGCTGGGTAGGGGGTTGCTGGTTGTGTCAGCTGGGTAGGGGGTTGCTGGTTGTGTCAGCTGGGTAGGGGTTGCTGGTTGTGTCAGTTAGGTAGGGGGTTGCTGGTTGTCAGTTAGGTAGGGGGTTGCTGGTTGTGTCAGCTGGGTAGGGGGTTGCTGGTTGTGTCAGCTAGGTAGGGGGTTGCTGGTTGTCAGTTAGGTAGGGGGTTGCTGGTTGTGTCAGCTGGGTAGGGGGTTGCTGGTTGTGTCAGTTAGGTAGGGGGTTGCTGGTTGTGTCAGTTAGGTAGGGGGTTGCTGGTTGTGTCAGTTAGGTAGGGGGTTGCTGGTTGTGTCAGTTGGGTAGGGGGTTGCTGGTTGTGTCAGTTGGGTAGGGGGTTGCTGGTTGTGTCAGCTGGGTAGGGGGTTGCTGGTTGTGTCAGTTAGGTAGGGGGTTGCTGGTTGTGTCAGCTAGGTAGGGGGTTGCTGGTTGTGTCAGTTAGGTAGGGGGTTGCTGGTTGTGTCAGTTAGGTAGGGGGTTGCTGGTTGTGTCAGTTAGGTAGGGGGTTGCTGGTTGTGTCAGCTGGGTAGGGGGTTGCTGGTTGTGTCAGCTGGGTAGGGGGTTGCTGGTTGTGTCAGCTAGGTAGGGGGTTGCTGGTTGTGTCAGCTGGGTAGGGGGTTGCTGGTTGTGTCAGCTGTGTTGGGATACAGTGGTGGTTCATTGTGTTGGGTTGTTGTGTGCCCAGAGCTGACCTCTAGACTGTCTCACAGGTGCGAGAGTATGAGCTGAAGAAGAACAACTTCTCTGCCACTGGCAACTTTGGCTTCGGGATCCAGGAGCACATTGACCTGGGCATCAAGTACGACCCCAGCATTGGCATCTACGGCATGGACTTCTACGTTGTTCTAGGCAGGCCAGGTAACATCTTCCACTCTCTTCCATTCTTTGTGTCTGTGCTAGTGTTTTAGCAGCAGAAGGTTGGAGTTCTCTGTGCTAGTGTTTTAGCAGCAGAAGGTTGTTCTCTGTGCTAGTGTTTTAGCAGCAGAGGGTTGCAGTTCTCTGTGCTAGTGTTTTAGCAGCAGAAGGTTGTAGTTCTCTGTGCTAGTGTTTTAGCAGCAGAAGGTTGTAGTTCTCTGTGCTAGTGTTTTAGCAGCAGAAGGTTGTAGTTCTCTGTGCTAGTGTTTTAGCAGCAGAAGGTTGTAGTTCTCTGTGCTAGAGTTTTAGCAGCAGAAGGTTGTTCTCTGTGCTAGTGTTTTAGCAGCAGAAGGTTGTTCTCTGTGCTAGTGTTTTAGCAGCAGAAGGTTGTTCTCTGTGCTAGTGTTTTAGCAGCAGAGGGTTGTTCTCTGTGCTAGTGTTTTAGCAGCAGAGGGTTGTTCTCTGTGCTAGAGTTTTAGCAGCAGAAGGTTGTTCTCTGTGCTAGTGTTTTAGCAGCAGAAGGTTGTTCTCTGTGCTAGTGTTTTAGCAGCAGAAGGTTGTTCTCTGTGCTAGTGTTTTAGCAGCAGAAGGTTGTTCTCTGTGCTAGTGTTTTAGCAGCAGAGGGTTGTTCTCTGTGCTAGAGTTTTAGCAGCAGAGGGTTGCAGTTCTCTGTGCTAGTGTTTTAGCAGCAGAAGATTGTTCTCTGTGCTAGTGTTTTAGCAGCAGAGGGTTGTTCTCTGTGCTAGAGTTTTAGCAGCAGAGGGTTGCAGTTCTCTGTGCTAGTGTTTTAGCAGCAGAAGATTGTTCTCTGTGCTAGAGTTTTAGCAGCAGAAGGTTGTTCTCTGTGCTAGAGTTTTAGCAGCAGAAGGTTGTTCTCTGTGCTAGTGTTTTAGCAGCAGAAGGTTGTTCTCTGTGCTAGAGTTTTAGCAGCAGAAGGTTGTTCTCTGTGCTAGAGTTTTAGCAGCAGAAGGTTGTTCTCTGTGCTAGAGTTTTAGCAGCAGAGGGTTGCAGTTCTCTGTGCTAGTGTTTTAGCAGCAGAAGGTTGTTCTCTGTGCTAGTGTTTTAGCAGCAGGAGGTTGTTCTCTGTGCTAGAGTTTTAGCAGCAGAAGGTTGTTCTCTGTGCTAGTGTTTTAGCAGCAGAAGGTTGTTCTCTGTGCTAGAGTTTTAGCAGCAGAAGGTTGCAGTTCTCTGTGCTAGTGTTTTAGCAGCAGAAGGTTGTAGTTCTCTGTGCTAGTGTTTTAGCAGCAGAGGGTTGTTCTCTGTGCTAGTGTTTTAGCAGCAGAAGGTTGTTCTCTGTGCTAGTGTTTTAGCAGCAGAAGGTTGTTCTCTGTGCTAGTGTTTTAGCAGCAGAAGGTTGTTCTCTGTGCTAGTGTTTTAGCAGCAGAGGGTTGTTCTCTGTGCTAGAGTTTTAGCAGCAGAGGGTTGCAGTTCTCTGTGCTAGTGTTTTAGCAGCAGAGGGTTGTTCTCTGTGCTAGAGTTTTAGCAGCAGAGGGTTGCAGTTCTAGTGTTTTAGCAGCAGAAGGTTGTTCTCTGTGCTAGTGTTTTAGCAGCAGAAGGTTGCAGTTCTCTGTGCTAGAGTTTTAGCAGCAGAAGGTTGCAGTTCTCTGTGCTAGAGTTTTAGCAGCAGAAGGTTGTTCTCTGTGCTACAGTTTTAGCAGCAGAAGGTTGTTCTCTGTGCTAGAGTTTTAGCAGCAGAAGGTTGTAGTTCTCTGTGCTAGAGTTTTAGCAGCAGAAGGTTGTAGTTCTCTGTGCTAGTGTTTTAGCAGCAGAGGGTTGCAGTTCTCTGTGCTAGAGTTTTAGCAGCAGAAGATTGTTCTCTGTGCTAGAGTTTTAGCAGCAGAAGGTTGGAGTTCTCTGTGCTAGAGTTTTAGCAGCAGAAGATTGTTCTCTGTGCTAGTGTTTTAGCAGCAGAAGGTTGGAGTTGTGTCTGTGCTAGTTGCCATGACTTGTGATACAGTTGAACCATGCGCTGCTTGTAGGTGGCAGCACAGAGACCTTCACAGAACTTCTACTAGAGCTGCTGGTGCAAGTCTGTGTTCAGCTTCTCTTTCAACATTGCATCTCAAACTATTGTTATCAGTGACACATTAATACTTTTCATGAACTATACATGAGGTCAGGCACATTAACATCTCAATACTTGTGATGAAGTTAACATCAGATCAGGCACTGACATACCTCACATGATCCTGGAGAGAGCCAGTTTGGGGCTGTCTGCTGTGTCAGTGTTGGGACTTCTCATATGGCAGTGTTGGGACCACTCACATGACAGTGTTGGGTGTTCTGAGAGGACAGTGTTGGGACTTCTCATATGGCAGTGTTGGGACCACTCACATGACAGTGTTGGGACTTCTCATATGGCAGTGTTGGGACTTCTCATATGGCAGTGTTGGGACCACTCACATGACAGTGTTGGGACCACTCACATGACAGTGTTGGGACTTCTCACATGACAGTGTTGGGACTTCTTATATGGCAGTGTTGGGACCACTCACATGACAGTGTTGGGACTTCTCACATGACAGTGTTGGGACTTCTCATATGGCAGTGTTGGGACCACTCACATGACAGTGTTGGGACCACTCACATGACAGTGTTGGGTGTTCTGAGAGGACAGTGTTGGGACTTCTCATATGGCAGTGTTGGGACCACTCACATGACAGTGTTGGGACCACTCACATGACAGTGTTGGGACTTCTCATATGGCAGTATTGGGACCACTCACATGACAGTGTTGGGACTTCTCACATGACAGTGTTGGGAGTTCTGAGGTGCTGTAAGAGTTTATGCTGTATGAATTCTGGTGGTCTATACCTGCCTAATATATTTAATCAATCTTATTTGTGTTTTTATCAGGATTCAACATCAGTCAGCGCAGGCGCAGACAGAGTTCGATTGGAGCCAAACACAGAATCTCGAAAGAGGAATCCATCAAGTGGTTTCAGCAAAAGGTAACCTTAGAAATCACCTGCCTGTTTCAGTGTATTTTGTTTCAAATACTCTCACATGTGGGCTTGAACTTGTCACATATTCTGAACATGTTGTCGTATGATAATGGCATACCTATCCCTAATCATCCACACATAGATCTGTCTGGATGGATGTCTGTCATTACCCACTTGACATTGACAGGCAGGAGCCTGCAGATATAGGGGTGGGTCTCATGGGGACAGCTAGTTTCTGTGTGCTGAGGGAGCGGGACAGTATAAACTGTCAAATTGTGGCACAATCTTCTGACATTCTCTGACTGGCATGCCTATCCTTAAGCATCTACCCATAAATAAATACTAGCAAAGGCATTGCTGTGATACACGGCCGCTGCAGTAATACTCCGTTAGGTGTATGTTCTTATGTGTGTCTTGTTGAGACCTTTGGTGCGGAGTAGCATATACCAGCGTGATGTGTGTTAGGGCACAGTAGTGTGTTGATTCTTACAATTCCAGTGTAATGTGCACTACACACTGTCTCTACACATGGGGTTGGTAGCAAGCAGCCTTGACATTGCTACATGGTTTGACAGGTCAGAGGTTAGTTTGAGGCGTGAACTTCTGTAAATTGTTGTCTCCTGCCCAATCATGGGTTGAGATTTGCAATCACTTTATTTTAATTAAACTTTCAAGTCAATCCAACCTAAAATGGGTACCAGAAAATGTTTCAAGTTGTTTCAGTATGATGGCTAATGTGGATGTTTGTGTTTCAGTATAATGGCTAATGTGGATGTTTGTGTTTTTGTAATGAAATATAGGCAGAAAGGAGTTAAATGAACAAAGCATACATTTCAGACCACCAACAAGGCATACTAATCCATCACTGTGTGACATGACAGAAATGGGTGATTAGAAAGCTGGCCTGGCCAGCGATACAGAACATCTGCACGATGACCAGAGTTGAATTGAGTGTGGTTATCATGGTAAAACCATGACATCTGACAGTGAAGGATGGAAACATACGATACAGAGGGAGGTGAGCAACGCGATGCACGTGTCCAACTGAAGATACGTTTATCCAAACGTGACCACCGGAGACAGATGACAGGGAGTGATTGAGAACGCACGCGAGAAAGAAGGGCACCGCTTGAGAGAAGTTAGGACTGGACCGCTTGAGAGACCAGTTGGGAAAACTAGGGCTATACTTCGTTTAGAAGCTATATATTAAACTTGGAGTTTGGCTAAGAGAGTGATTAAGGAACTCATAGAGAGACATACGAATAGCCAGTAATAAGATAATGAAGTGTTCCTATACTATTGGTTATTGAAATGATGCATTCTGTTTGACTTGATAATATTGTTAATAAATAAACTGCTGTGTAATTGTTACACCACTGGCCTTGTTCTTGAGTACGATTCAAGAGAGCTACTAACTATATCCATAACACACTATGTCCGAATTAGGCACATCTATTTCTTGGGGGATGTGAAGACACGACTGTGTCACATTTTCAGTATGATGGCTAATGTGGATGTTTGTGTTTCAGTATGGTGGCTAATGTGTATGTTGCTGTTTGTGTTTTCAGTTTTATGGCTAATGTGTATGTTGCTGTTTGTGTTTCAGTATGACGGCATCATCCTACCTGGTAAATAAAGTGGATCCTTCGCAGATGAAATAAATAAAAACTTCTAAGATTAGTTGATTGTTGTGTGCTTCTTTGTCGGCTTGTCATTTGTGCTGTAGAGACCAGGCTGTATTGAATCAAACCTAGTGCAATGAAATGGATGCTTTAGCCTTTCAATGATTAAATGCCAAAATAGACAGTTTTGGTTTTCTTAGGTGTATGCTGTAACAAGACCAGTTGCAATGTTTGATACGTCCGACCGACATGAGGCATTCCCTGCTTCCCTACCAAAACTAGTGGGTTGCAATGTTTGATACGTCCGACCGACATGATCCACTCACTGATTGCCTACCAAAACTAAATAGCAATGTTTCCTCGAGGAGCCAAGTCTATACATATATGCTAGATCTGTAAAACGTATGTGCACATAAACCAAAGTAGGCTTAGCAGCCCACGGTCGGTGTTCAAAATCGGGCGGTTCCCTGGGTTCACCCAGCTTCTAGGAAGTGGGTACCAAAGTTAACCCTCTATGGTAAATGGAGGAACGTATCTGTAGCTACAGAGTAACGTGCGGGCAATTTCTTACCAGCTGTCCATACTGGTGGCAGAGCACTTATGGTTTTTAACCGTTTACATCAGTCTTAATAGTGCCCTTTTTCGCTGAGGTGGAAAAGGAGAAGCAGCAACATTTGCTTCTGTTTAGAAATCTAAAGGGGGTGTCCAGATTGTTTTTGATGGTCGAAGTAATGGTTATGGTCCCTAATTGACATCCATTCCGTTTCTTTTTTTTTTTTGTTCTGACATGGCTGGGCAAGTCTTTTCACAAGGTCGAAAAAATGACCAACAGTGTGAAAGCTCTATGATCCACAGGTGGATATTCTTTTATGGGTGATATCTAAATCTTTTGCCCGATTTTATTTTGTCTAGAGTGAAACAATATCCACAGGCAGAAAAGTCACCCGCAAATAACAGTTGATAAAGAAATTGAATATGTCAGACTGAATGGACAAAACATGTAGGCGTGCGACCAATTGAATTGTTTAACTACTACTATTGAGCGATGTCCAGTCGTATGCCCTAACACAGACACATTTGCTTCAGTCGAAGCCTTGCGATTGAAAATATCTACCAAGATACATATCTGTGAAATAGTGGTGCCTCAGGGCGACAAATAAGTTCTTCCCTGAGGTCTTCATCTTCACAATACCTAGTGAAGGAAAGATGGATGGCGTAGTTTCTCATGTCAGCCGATTCATCATGTTGAATAACAAAACATGTCAATCTCTTTATCCTTTTTACATCTTGGTTTTTGAATTTTGGTGGTAGCATAAAGTCTCTGTATGGGGTGTCTGAAAGCACTATAGCCTCCAATTTGTTAGTGGTTTCTTTTTTTTTCTCTGTGTTCGCCGGCTGTAAACTCTGACGGAAAGTTCTTGTTGTTCGTCTACTGCAGTCCTGTTTCAGAACCTGGGTGTTGCGTGTGTATCCATTTGACAGATCCGACTTGGTTCCTTGCCTCTCAGGCACATGCACTTCGAATGAAGCTCCTAATTAGTCGACTCTTAAGACATGCTTTTGGGTAGGCAGATGACCTGTTCTTGTTGTCCCTATAATAGGGCCCTGGAACCCACACAAGGATGTTGGTGGTGTGAGGACCTACAATTATTTTGTACGGCATCTAAGATGCGAGGCTTGACCAACTCCTCAGCGACAGAAGAAGCGTGTTGGAAGGTTCCATGGCCTCATTTGACACCATTTCTGAGTGCTATACATGTCGTGACACAGTATAATGCCCGGTGCTACAGTGAACTCGGGCCTTATAGGTCATTGTTAAAATACTTAAAACAGTTTTAATTTCTCTTTTTAGTTTGTATTGCACATGTCGAAGCATCAAAATATTTATTTATTTTTGTTTCTTCTGAACTTGAATTTTAGTAATAGACACATTGAATGGATCATTATCACTACTGCTGTACTCAACGAGTTGCAAGATTTTGTTGGCTGAACTCCTAAGTCGCCATTTAACAAAATAACTGCAGTCTCACTTGATATGGAAAGCTTACCGGGGACACAATAATGGTTCTTCTTATCATAAATCCCTCGTATCCAGATAAGAATGAAAATTGCTGGGGGATAAACAAAATGGTTCTACATAACAGAAATTCGCCACATCCGATTTCGCCTGAACTGTGCCTTGTCTTTCTAAACAACACAGAACAATATTAGAAAAGAAATAAGTGCACTGCAAAGCTAAAATAATAATGCCGAAACGTGTTCGGTGAGGGCACCACAGTGTTGTGTACAACACCGGGCTCACATTGCAGCAGTGCCGGTAATCCTGTGGGTGACATTTATTTATGTGAGTGATATTTCTGTCTTCCAGCCCAGACCAAGGCCGTCTTCATCTAAGGTCTTGCCCAGACCATACTACGGATGACGTCACCATCCGCTGCTGCGATAGAACTGTTTTATGAGGTAATACGGTATTCCTGTTTGATTCTCATCCCTGAGGTGGTAAACCTAGAGCTAATTCCACTAAGTTCTGGGGCCAAAAATGTTGAAAATGAGGATCACCACAGGCCCCAGCGTACAAAGATCATCAATACAAACGTTGAATTATGAACGACATCGTATCCCTTGGGACACTCCCATGTGCGTTCCGTCCCAATCTGCAAGTAAAGAATTCCACTTTCGATGATACCACTTACTGCCTGATTGTATTTCTGTTTCGCCTTTTCCTTGAGCGTCGGTCAGATCCCCTGGTAACTTCCCGTGCGCCACTTTCCTCAGTCAGTCGTGATTTATTTGTGCCTCAGACAATGTTCACTAGCTCCCAAACCCCTTACATCTAGCTTGTCAAACATCAGTGTAGAACTGGCCAGTCTATCTGCCTGCTCCTTTTCCAATACACCAGAACAACATATCCAAAGGATGCTAACTACTTGGGACCTCTAAAGAGATTTGCTCACCACTCTGCTCGATCTGGGAGTCAGTTGCAATTGCGAAATGTATCTACGTCTTATTCTCAATCAAGCAGAAGGCAGCAGTGACTGCCTCCACTTCTATTTTCAAACTAGACGTTGTGATATCATACCCTAGGCTTTGTTGCACTAAACGACGTCTTTTCGCTTTTGCTATGAACCACCATGCATTTCGTCAGTATAGATAGATAATCAAATCACCTGAGCGAAAATCGTCATGAATCATTTGTTGAACTTCAGATTCTGCAGCACCAGGTGGCATGTTCCTGCACTCACGACCCAAATTGATTAGAACCCTTCGCAAGTGTGAAACTTACTCGGACACTTTGACCCACTCCTCTCCTCGCTTACATTTATCAAGTCTGCACACATGTCGAATTGTGTCTTCAGCTTGCGCCATCCAAGACCTTCCAATTTTTAGTCTGTGGCCCTTAGCTCTACATATGGCTTCATTGCAGGAGGTGCTTCTTGTCTGCAGCTACTCTGAGATTTGACTTGCAGAACTGTGAGCCTATCTGAGGTAGTAAACAGTGCTAGTATATATCGCAGCTGGGGTATCCTTAGTACACCCCAGAATTAGCCGCACAGCTTCTGGATAAAGCCAACATTGGCGAAATCCCAGGATAGTTTTTGAAGTCACGCCGGCGTGATGCTGACCACATCATCCACCCAGTACCAAATAGTCTGTAGAATATAGGTCTTGCCCTATATGCCTGAAGTCTGTTGCCTTTTTTAAAAACTTAGTTTAACATTTGTTGTCAAATGATTTTGTGTTGTCTTTTTGTTATCTCTAAATGTCATGAAAACCAGCGAGTGATGAGAACGAAAGTAACCGAGATAAGGGTCACAGAAAGTTTGCTCCATGAAAGAGGCAGGGGACGACCAAAATGACAATGGACACGGGATGTCAAGGACACCCTGGGCGCCACTGGACATGATTTGCTACAATGACCGTTTCATGTCCCTTGTGTGTTTGCATCTTGCGTGCGAGACAAGCCGGGACAGAGGGGTGGGGGAGATGAGCTGTTTTGCACTTGTTCTCCCCCCCCCCCCCATTGAATCTATATACTTGTGTGGAGTTTGTCTTTGACGCCACTCTACTGTAGGACGCCAGTTTTGATTGTCGAAGCATGCTCAGAGTCAGTTACAGCGACAAGTCACAGGTGAGTTGCTGTTAACACCTTGACTCTTAACAGATGTGACGTTAAACGCGAGGCTCGTTTAGGAATTAACCCCCCCCCAATTTGTTTATGACCAAGTCTCCTGGTAGTGATTTTTTAAAAATCAATCTACATGTTACAGCCAAACACAGACTGAGGGGAAAGAACTGTAAACAGTCCACTAACTCCCAAACCTGCTGGCAGGTCAGCTACCTAGAGCTGTAGGTACCCAAACCTGCTGGCAGGTCAGCTACCTAGAGCTGTAGGTACACAAACCTGCGGGCAGGTCAGCTACCTAGAGCTGTAGGTACCCAAACCTGCTGGCAGGTCAGCTACCCAAACCTGCTGGCAGGTCAGCTACCTAGAGCTGTAGGTACCCAAACCTGCTGGCAGGTCAGCTACCTAGAGCTGTAGGTACCCAAACCTGCGGGCAGGTCAGCTACCTAGAGCTGTAGGTACACAAACCTGCGGGCAGGTCAGCTACCTAGAGCTGTAGGTACACAAACCTGCTGGCAGGTCAGCTACCTAGAGCTGTACCAAAGTACCCAAACCTGTGGCAGGTACTACCCAAACCTGCTGGCAGGTCAGCTACCCAAACCTGCTGGCAGGTCAGCTACCTAGAGCTGTAGGTACCCAAACCTGCTGGCAGGTCAGCTACCTAGAGCTGTAGGTACACAAACCTGCTGGCAGGTCAGCTACCTAGAGCTGTAGGTACACAAACCTGCTGGCAGGTCAGCTACCTAGAGCTGTAGGTACACAAACCTGCGGGCAGGTCAGCTACCTAGAGCTGTAGGTACACAAACCTGCGGGCAGGTCAGCTACCTAGAGCTGTAGGTACACAAACCTGCTGGCAGGTCAGCTGCCTACAGCTCTAGGTACACAAACCTGCAGGCAGGTCAGCTATCTACAGCTGCATGTACACAAACCTGCTGGCAGGTCAGCTACCTACAGCTCTAGGAATACAAGCCTGCTGGCAGGTCAGCTGTACTGTTGCGACAAACAAGGCACAGAGTTTAGCTACATGTTCAGACAAGTTTATTATTTACAAGTAGGAACCAATAAAATGCTGGAGACATTAAATACAACCAATCAAAAACACAAACTGGTTCACATCAACGCAAGCAAGCAAATGTTTCTGATAACACATGCTCAAACAGCTATCACTAGCAACACTGCAACCGCTCATTTAACAGTGTGTGGAAAACCACACACACACACACATCCCCATCCCCAATAACCAACCCAGTCTATTTAGCTGTGGTGTGCACACTATTAGACTGTCTCTCTGCACCATCATGCACATGTTCAGCAAACTACAGCTGTGGTCCAACAACACTGAAAGGAGCCCCACAGGCTGAAGGCAACAGCTGTGTATACAGGGTGATACAGCAGCATTGTCCACATGTGGGCGGGGCTAATTATAACTGGAGCATAATATCTCACGGAAAGATGAGGGCTGTAGTTGCAATCTGAACACAACACACACCTACTGGCACCATGTCTCACAGCAAAGATCCTCTACACAGATCAAATATATACAGCCAACATTCTAGACAGTGCACATCCCAGCTGCAGACACACTGGTACGTCATGCTGCCAGTCTAGCTCTCACACAGCTGCAGACACACTGGTACGTCATGCTGCCAGTCTAGCTCTCACACAGCTGCAGACACACTGGTACGTCATGCTGCCAGTCTAGCTCTCACACAGCTGCAGACACACTGGTACGCCATGCTGCCAGTCTAGCTCTCACACAGCTGCAGACACACTGGTACGCCATGCTGCCAGTCTAGCTCTCACACAGCTGCAGACACACTGGTACGTCATGCTGCCAGTCTAGCTGCAGACAGACATTCTGGCAAGCATAGAAATATCAAGTACACTAAATCAACACTAACTAACAGCAGCTGTAAGGCTGACATACCAGCACAAAACACACACACAGAATAGCTCAAATATGTACAACAGAGAGTGTCACCTATATAATACACACAGCACATACATATGCCAATGTGCTGGTCATTATACCAGCTGAGAACACAGGTGGTGTCACATCTCTCTCTCTACACACACAATACCACACAGGTGGTGTCACATTTCTCTCTCACACACAATACCTCACAGGTGGTGTCACATCTCTCTCTCTCTCTCTTACACACACAATACCACACAGGTGGTGTCACATTTCTCTCTCTTACACACACAATACCACACAGGTGGTGTCACATTTCTCTCTCTTACACACACAATACCACACAGGTGGTGTCACATTTCTCTCTCTTACACACACAATACCACACAGGTGGTGTCACATTTCTCTCTTACACACACAATACCACAGGTGGTGTCACATTTCTCTCTCTTACACACACAATACCACACAGGTGGTGTCACATTTCTCTCTCTCACACACACAATACCACACAGGTGGTGTCACATTTCTCTCTCTCTCACACACACAATACCACACAGGTGGTGTCACATTTCTCTCTCTCTCACACACACAATACCACACAGGTGGTGTCACATTTCTCTCTCTGACACACACACAATACCACACAGGTGGTGTCACATTTCTCTCTCTGACACACACACAATACCACACAGGTGGTGTCACATTTCTCTCTCTGACACACACACAATACCACACAGGTGGTGTCACATTTCTCTCTCTGACACACACACACACAATACCACACAGGTGGTGTCACATTTCTCTCTCTGACACACACACAATACCACACAGGTGGTGTCACATTTCTCTTTGACACACACAGGTGGGTTAAGTTCCTGTACAACATCTGGTGACACACACACACACACAAATAGATGAGCTAATGCAAGCCCAGTACAACTCCTGAGGTCATCTGAAGAATGTCACAGATGAAATGGTGGCTACATCCAGTAACTGCCGCTGCCAGGCTGGGGGTAAGACGGGTACAGTTGCTGCTGGTGGCCCTCTAGCGCCCGCAGGCCAGGCCGGCTGTAGCTGGTCCTGTAGGACTGCAGCTGACTGCTAGCCGGCTGACTGTCGCGGTAGCCGACCCTGTTGTCCGATTGCTGGTGGCTCCTGTAATGGTCCTGGCAGTCATCGTAGTAACTGTTCCTATGGTCATGACTGGAGCTGAAATCCTGGCCGCCGTGAGGCTGGTAGGGGTACACCGCAGGTCTGCTAGAGAATGAGGCAGCAGTTACGTGGTTGGAGTTGTTCTGGGCATCGCACCGTCATCGGCTCAAGCTGTGGGAACGGCAGCGTTCTGAGGCAGAGTCCGACTGAGGCTCGTCGTCATGACGATACTGGTCCCGCTGGTACGGCAAGAAGAAGTCGTGTCGCATAGCCTGCTGCAGGGTGTACCTCTGTGAAGGCTCGTAAGTCAGTAGTCTGGCAATCAGCTCAAACAAATGCACGTGGTCCTCACTGTCGGCATCTTTCATGTAACGCTGGCGAGAGAAATAGACACACTAGGTGAAACTTGGAATGTGACATGACAGACATAGCTACAAGACAGGTCAACATTGAGACAGTCCTGCCAGGTCATCACCATCTAGCAGGGCACAAGCCTGCAGTGTTTCTCGTTGCAGACAAGTTGTGGTTACAGCTAGAATGTGATATCTGCATCTTTCGGCCGACAGATCATATTTCAGCAAACCCAAATGAGCTACCTTTTCAAAGAGCAGCGGATCAGATGCTGTTTTCCTCTAGGCCTCCCACAACCTTCACATTACAATGTACACACAGCTACCCAGTGGTCAGTACCCTATAATTCAGATGGTGTCCCAGACCCTACACATTATAATGTACACACAGCTATCCAGTGGTCAGTACCCTATCCTTCAGAAGGTGTCCCAGAACCAATCCTGACAATCAAATCTACAAACTGTAGCTAAGTTGTTATTCTGATCGCTGGCAAGTGTCAGTTTTCTATTACCTGCTGTCAGCTATAATTATAGTCTACAAACTGGAATGTTATATTGAACACAACAAATCCTGGCTGCTGATACACAACAGTCAACAGCTCACATGTGTTGTGTGTATAAGCAGCTAGGGAAACAGCAGCAATGAAATACATGTCTATAGTTTGTGTAGTAATCTACCAGTCAAGAAAACATACATGTCTATAGTTTGTGTAGTAATCTACCAGTCAAGAAAACATACATGTCTATAGTTTGTGTAGTAATCTACCAGTCAAGAAAACATACATGTCTATAGTTGTGTAGTAATCTACCAGTCAAGCAAACATACATGGCTACAGGTCTCTAGTGATGTATCAGTTAACTCTACTAGACCGGATTAAAGTTGTGTTTTACATGAAAGAATTCTGAAAATTTACAATGAAATGAGCGGCTGATGAACCAAGCACGTCAACATGAAAGTAAAGTAGGTCTAGGCTTTTTACAGTCCAACAGGTGATCGATACTCTAGTTTATTCAGACTCTGCAGTCATAATTTAATAAAGAATAGGTTCACAATTGAAGTGTCACAGTCAGTGAGAGCTCTAGAAATTGTTAGGAGAAAGGGGCCATGTCCCTCAAACAGCAACATCTGGTGGTGAAACAAGGCTGACCCTCCTAAGTGGATTGGCACCAGATAAAAGGTAAGCCTAAAATCTACAATGTTTGAAGTTTCTTTTTTTTTTTTTCCTAGCCACTTGTTTGCATGTAACTAATATTTGTGTATATCACGTTTTTTCGCGCTAATGCCATGAAGCTCAGGTATAGTGGGTAGTTAGGGTTCAGGACTGGTAGAGTTAATGCCCAGGAGCTCAGGTATAGTGGGTAGTCAGGGTTCAGGACTGGTAGAGTTAATGCCCAGGAGCTCAGGTATAGTGGGTAGTCAGGGTTCAGGACTGGTAGAGTTAAAGGGAGCTCCCCAATTAGTCGACTCTTACGACATGCTTTTGGGTAGGCAGAGGATCTATTCTTGTTTTCCCCGGAACCCACACGGGGAAGATCAGAATCAACCACTGTGCCACAGACCAGCTGTAGAGGACCACACACAGGCAGGTGTCACGGGAATACATGGATGGCTCAAGTGTACATATCTTGAGTGTCAGAGATCAGATCCTTCCCAAACACACTAGTCAAGTGCCAGCAGGATAAGAGTGCAACATCTCTCTCACACAGACCAGTGAAGTGCCAGCAGGATAAGAGTGCAACATCTCTCTCTCTCTCTCTATCACACACTAGTCAAGTGCCAGGAGGATAAGAGTGCAACATCTCACACACACCAGTGAAGTGCCAGCAGGATAAGATATATATATATGTGTGTGTGTTGTGTGTAAAGATAAATGTGTACATCTGTGAGTGTGTAATGCATATACATAAATAATGATGATTAAGCGAAAGTTTCAGTGTTTGTTTAACCCTGCTGCCTTTAGACTTGTGTACCTGAGCAGAGCATGTAATTATTCTGCCTATTCAAACTTTATTATGTGGTGAAAAGGCTCACTATGTAGTAGGCTGTACCGAATATTCACTTCGGGGCCGAATAGTGGACCTAATAACTATTCAGTCGAATAGTTGCGGTGTGGCCGAATACAAATAGTGGTTACCTTACAACCCTTTCTGGACTGGTGGAAAATAAACATATCAAGATTTCCCACCTTGGTTCATACTGTCAAGCGTTATCTTTGTGCACCACCTACGAGCGAACCAAGTGAACGTCTGTTTAGCACAGCTGGAAATACCTTCAGTGAGACAAGAAGCTACCTTAATGCTGACATTGAACAATTTTTTTTTTTTTTTGGAAAGCTAATGTTGCTTTCATGGATTGACTAAGCTGTCAGTGACAATTTACAAGTTTAGTTACTTGTCATTTGACATTATGGATGTGTGTGTGTTTTTTTTTTTAGATCTATTTTATACACTATTCGAAAGAATGGGCCTCAGTTTGAATAGTGGGAAGACACACGTAATGGTGGTATCAAAGAAAATAATTATTCCTAAATGTGTAATAAAAATCAATGTTTTATTTTGGGAAAAGTACAGAAATTTAAGTATCTGGGCACATGAATAACATGAGGTAGAAGACGCATTACTGAATAAGAAACACAATAGGACAGGCAAAAACTGCATTTAAAAAAATAAACATGGCTGTAAGTCCTGGACAATCGGTAGGCAGGCCAAACAATTTCTTGAGGCCTCAGAGATGTGGTTTCACAGAACAATGCTTAAAATACCCTGGACAGCCACACACACAAAAGCAACCAAGAGGTTTTCATAGAGGTGGGAGCCAGAAGACTACTACTTAAAGACATCAGGAGACACAAGATGAGGGAAAAATGGAACATGTGGTGACCACTGGAAAGATATGTGGAAGGATGGATAGAGAAAGACAATGAGAAGATTCTTGGCAGTCGTGTCGCATGGCATGGAGGTGTGTCAGCACACGAACTAATACATGCTGCAGGAGATCGCAGATTGTGGCATGATCTCCCCATGCCAATCGGCAGAGCACCTGATGATGATGATTCACTATTCGTATTCGGCCGATTAGTTGATCCAGCTATTCCTATTCGGTTGAATAGTGAAAATCACTATTCGGTACAGCCCTACAATGAAGAGAGAAATGTATATCCACTTAGTCAACTCAAGGTATGTTTCTATGTATGTATGTACACACTGAGCAGACATACAGGCACTGCGGACACAGATATAAACAAACCCAGTGCCAGAACTAGTGGTAGATATACATTAGCACATTATCACATCTGTTGAGGTATTCACGATGGAGTGGATAGCAACAGCTTCTTAGGACTGCACAGCTAAGACCACTTTCCTACTGAGACAAAAGCTGGGGAGAGGCTGACAATACATCTAACAAGAGGTCACCAATCAGTGGCGTGTGGCCAAGTGGAGATGCTGGCTTACCCGCAGTGGCTTGCAAGTATCACGTACATATCTACCAGCTGATGACTTCTCATCCCAGTCCAAACATCCTCGGTAGAAATATTTCTGCTTCCTGTACACAGAACATGGATCATGCGTGCAGTGAGTCCCACAATCAGGTGTCATGTGGCAGCAGTGGTGGTAGCAGCAGCAGCAATCAATTGTCAGCACAGCAAAACAGCAACACAAGTGAACAGGGGGTAAAAAAGAGAATACAAAACCAAAACTTAGAAATGTGAAAAAAAGCATGCAGCATGCAACATCCATACAACAGGTACCAATTCGAGAAAGTGTCAGTGGGCACACCTGTAGACGGCGCTGACACTTTCCTATCAAATAACAATATTCATGTCTACAGTGGGCTAAGACTAGCAAATAAAGAAACAAGCTGATTTTCTTGGCACAAAAAACATTGAATTGAAGGACTGGCTGACTGCTAGAGGAGACAGAACTGAGCACAGATGGTCTAGGGTAAGCTGTACCAACAACAGGCAGGCATATGTGAGGACTGGCTGACTGCTGGAGCTAACACAACTGTCGGCCAGATCCCCTGGTAACCTTTTGCAGTGCCATTCTCCTCACACTGTAATAATCTATTTGCAATTCCACACTTAACTCGCTCTTAGAGGGCCCTCACAACATCTAGCTTGCCATACATCAATTCACCACCAAGTGGTGCAGAACTGGCCAGTCTATCTGCCTGCTCATTTGCCAACACACTGGTTTGACATGGAACAAAGGGAGAGGAGCAGGAGATGAACCAGTGAGGCAGCAGTCATCAGCATCAGGTGCCCTCAGCCAGCCAGCCCTGGGCACATGCACGACCAGGTGACACAGACAACAAGCTCTACAAGAGATGCCACAGTCATGCAGGCTGGGACATCAACTCACAGAAAGAGGTCTGCAATTCTCTCTAACATAACGGCCAGCAGAAGAATTGGAATCCCAGTCCAGTCGACCATGCCAGAAGTGCTTGGTTCTAGTTGAATGGGGTGATATTCATGAAAACATCAACCAATACACACAAACAGCTGACAGTTACAGTCTGTAGTCAGTACACTCACAAAAACAGTCACCGACAACTCTCAAACAAAGTCAATACATAAAACTGGAAGGACAGATTAGGGCAGGGAGAGACATCACAAAGTCACAGATGATATCCTTGATGCAACACGAGAGCCATAAACCAAGGACTGAGAGAGAGAGAGAGAGAGAGAGAGAGAGAGAGAGAGAGAGAGAGAGAGAGAGAGAGAGAGAGAGAGAGAGAGACGCACACCACTTAGTCACAGATGATATACTTGACCCAGACTAGGAGAGTGAGACACACACTACTTAGTCACAGATGATATACTTGACCCAGGACTGGGAGAGTGAGACACACACCACTTAGTCACAGATGATAAACTTGACCCAGAGCTGGGAGAGAGACGCACAGCACAAAGTCACAAGTCAATGCCACCTATGGATGTCAGCACAATAAACAGCTGCAGACCCAGACAAATGGCATCCACTGGGACACAGGTGAGATTGTTTCATGGACTTGCAGTACCCAGCAAACATTCCAACAGTGACCACTGGGACACAGGTGAGATTGTTTCATGGACTTGCAGTACCCAGCAAACATTCGAATAGTGACCACCTGGGACACAGGTTAGATAGTTTCATGGACTTGCAGTACCCAGCAAACATTCCAACAGTGACCACGGGGACACACATTACCACAGATGCCAGAGTCACTCAGAGGCCAGAGAAGGTCATCCTGCCCCTGATTGAGAACTGTTTATGATAAGGTTGGCTTGAGTCACAGAGAGAATCACTGACACGCATACATCAGCTACTCACCCATACATCACAGTTACACACTAGACACTGAGGTCATCAACACATCAGACAACCAATTATGGTGACATTCATGTCCGTATACACAGACTCACAAAAACAAAAATCAATAACCAAACATGAATTAAGAAATCTACCTCAACCTGAGCCATTTCCCTGACCAAGTCAGCCATGGTGCACCCACTGTCACCTGAAAGGCAGGGTAATGGTCCATACAGACTGGCATACTGGTCAGAGAGGCAGTCAACAAGACCCTGCCACTAGTGTATCAGCAACACCCTGCCACTAGTGTATCAGCAACACGCTGCCACTAGTGTATCAGCAACACCCTGCCACTAGTGTATCAGCAACACACTGCCACTAGTGTATCAGCAACACCCTGCCACTAGTGTATCAGCAACACCCTGCCACTAGTGTATCAGCAACACCCTGCCACTAGTATATCAGCAACACGCTGCCACTAGTGTATTAGCAACACCCTGTCACTAGTATATCAGCAACACCCTGCCACTAGTATATCAGCAACACGCTGCCACTAGTGTATCAGCAACACCCTGCCACTAGTGTATCAGCAACACGCTGCCACCAGTGTATCAGCAACACGCTGCCACCAGTGTATCAGCAACACCCTGCCACCAGTGTATCAGCAACACCCTGCCACCAGTGTATCAGCAATACCCTGCCACCAGTGTATCAGCAACACCCTGCCACTAGTGTATCAGCAACACCCTGCCACTAGTGTATCAGCAACACCCTGCCACTAGTGTATCAGCAACACCCTGCCACTAGTATATCAGCAACACCCTGCCACTAGTATATCAGCAACACCCTGCCACTAGTGTATCAGCAACACCCTGCCACTAGTGTATCAGCAACACCCTGCCACTAGTATATCAGCAACACCCTGCCACTAGTGTATCAGCAACACCCTGCCACTAGTATATCAGCAACACCCTGCCACTAGTATATCAGCAACACCCTGCCACTAGTGTATCAGCAACACCCTGCCACTAGTGTATCAGCAACACCCTGCCACTAGTATATCAGCAACACCCTGCCACTAGTATATCAGCAACACCCTGACACTAGTATATCAGCAACACCCTGACACTAGTATATCAGCAACACCCTGCCACTAGTGTATCAGCAACACCCTGCCACTAGTATATCAGCAACACCCTGCCACTAGTGTATCAGCAACACGCTGCCACTAGTGTATCAGCAACACCCTGCCACTAGTGTATCAGCAACACCCTTCCACCAGTGTATCAGCAACACCCTGCCACCAGTGTATCAGCAACACCCTGCCACTAGTGTATCAGCAACACCCTGACACTAGTGTATCAGCAACACCCTGCCACCAGTGTATCAGCAACACCCTGCCACTAGTATATCAGCAACACCCTGACACTAGTATATCAGCAACACCCTGACACTAGTATATCAGCAACACCCTGCCACTAGTGTATCAGCAACACCCTGCCACTAGTGTATCAGCAACACCCTGCCACTAGTGTATCAGCAACACCCTGCCACTAGTATATCAGCAACACCCTGCCACTAGTGTATCAGCAACACCCTGCCACTAGTATATCAGCAACACCCTGCCACTAGTGTATCAGCAACACGCTGCCACTAGTGTATCAGCAACACCCTGCCACTAGTATATCAGCAACACCCTGCCACTAGGTGTATCATAATAACTGATCTCTGGTATCAGATGGCATGGCAAGCCAGCAGCAGAGAGGTCCCACACATACATAATAACTCACTCTCTCTCCATGGAGACACTGACTGTGAAAAAAGAACACTCACTTGGACTTCTTGGTCATGCGGTATGGTAGGGTCCCCAGGATTCTCTCCATCATCGCCAGGTGCTCTTTGTTGTCATGTGTCTACAAACAACAACACACAAAGACATCATCTCAGCAGTCTTGTTATTGTGATTGTCATATACTATTATACAGGCATTCTAGAGACAGACCATGAGGCCAGCAACAAGGACACGTGTCCTCAGGTGTCTGTGGCCCAGCAAGACACTATGTGCAGGGTGCAGAGTTATGGTCTGCTCAAAGAATCATGTGTAGACAAGTGTTGTGAAGATTACCCTGGAAATGGAAGGATGAAACAAATGGGGTAATCAGAACAAGAGTCTGATGGAAAGGGGGGCCGCAGCAGATGCTGGACATGTAGCTGTCATGGCCTGGAAGAATGTATAAGATATGAGTGACACTAAGTGAGACAGAAGGTTGTGATCTGACGTGACCTCCTGCACCATAGCTTTGTTGCTGTCAACTTGTCTCACCACATGCCCACAGAATGTTGACTGATTTCATAACCAGCTTTTTGAGTTTCACATGTCTCCAGACAACATTACGCTATTGTCCTCCTATTGTTGTGTATGGTACAACAGACCACATAACTAGTTTACGCTGTTCTCCTCCTATTGTTGTGTATGGTACAGCAGACGACATAACTAGTTTACGCTGTTCTCCTATTGTTGTGTATGGTACAACAGACAACATAACTAGTTTATGCTCTTGTCCTCCTATTGTTGTGTATGGTACAACAGACCACATAACTATTTTACGCTCTTGTCCTCCTATTGTGTATGGTACAACAGACCACATAACTATTTTACGCTCTTGTCCTCCTATTGTGTATGGTACAACAGACCACATAACTATTTTACGCTCTTGTCCTCCTATTGTGTATGGTACAACAGACCACATAACTAGTTTACGCTGTTGTCCTCCTATTGTTGTGTATGGTACAACAGACAACATAACTAGTTTATGCTCTTGTCCTCCTATTGTTGTGTATGGTACAGCAGACCACATAACTAGTTTACGCTCTTGTCCTCCTATTGTTGTGTATGGTACAGCAGACCACATAACTAGTTTACGCTGTTGTCCTCCTATTGTTGTGTATGGTACAGCAGACCACATAACTAGTTTACGCTCTTGTCCTCCTATTGTTGTGTATGGTACAGCAGACCACATAACTAGTTTATGCTGTTGTCCTATTGTTGTGTATGGTACAACAGACCACATAACTAGATTACGCTGTTGTCCTCCTATTGTTGTGTATGGTACAACAGACAACATAACTAGTTTATGCTCTTGTCCTCCTATTGTTGTGTATGGTACAACAGACCACATAACTATTTTATGCTGTTGTCCTCCTATTGTTGTGTATGGTACAATAGACGACATAACTAGTTTACGCTCTTGTCCTCCTATTGCTGTGTATGGTACAACAGACCACATAACTAATTTACGTTGTTGTCCCCCTATTGTTGTGTATGGTATAACAACAGTCCTTCCCAGGCCATGCCCAGCAACAGTGGCTTTATGACCTAGTTGGTCACCAGTTGCATTCATCGGGTGCAACGCTAGTTGTTCGTCTACTTTTAGGCTTTAATCTTGTTCAAGAACTTACATTATATAATATTACATGCATGCGCATCTGTTTTAGAGATGCCCAATTCATATGCAGAATGTTGATTCCTTGCCTCTCAGGCAGATGCACTCCGACTTTGAAGCAGGTCTAAACGCTCATCTGAGTTTCCAGTCCCCTGTATCAGGTCATATGGGGAGACAGACCAACTCACCTCTGTTCTCTGAGATCTGTATCGGTTTATAAGGGAAAACAGACAAAAATCTTTTCGTGATCATGCGACGCAGCACTCAAGCCGATTGCCTATATCTGGACACTGTAGCCATTCACATATGTATTATATACACTGTCATGGGCATACAGGACAAGATGCAGGGGTGGGGTTTCAGATACCAAGCACCCTAACATACGAGCCCCAATAAAGACATAGTAAGTGGAGCAGAGCGGTTGTTGCTTACCTGGAAGAGCGTATAGCCAGTGTAGAGCTCAAACATGATACAGCCGATGCTCCAGACATCACAGGGCTGTGACCATCCAAGTTCTGAAAACACACAGTTCCATTACAATCTTGTTCTCTTCAGTCACACACAAATATTTTTTACAATAAAAAACAAATCACAAATGTAACTTCAACACTGTCATCTACTCAGTTCCCATCCTAAACATGATGGTATGTGAAGCTGCAGTCCACAGAGATCCTGGTCTGAAGGGAGAAGATCTAATGAATCAGTACTTAACACAGCTGCTGCAGAAATGCATGGCCGTAGAGGAATGTGCATTTTCCAGGGGCCAATATCTGCTTCACAAGATACAGGGAAATTGCTGATGCTGGTGGGTGCCTGGGGATACACCCCATTGTTGAACAGACAGGCTACAGCTTAAGGAAGATGTTCCAGTCAATCCTGTCAGAGTTCTTGTGTGTACAGTTGTGCCTGCATGTCTGGTACCTATGGCTGTCAAGATAACCGTTTCTGTCTGTGCTGCTGACACCAGACTGTAGCAGTAGTTGTTCTGCTCCTGGAATCCACCAATCCATGCAGTGTACACCTCACAAGACAGTCTGGTCATCTGTATGCCTCTTGCATTTATAAATGCCTGAATGAACAACACAAGCTCTGATACCATTTCTGTCTGCCAGTAGTTGTGTCAGTGACTGATAAATGACGTACTTACATGTATATAGGATCAGAGAAACAGCACCTACCTAAAATGACTTCGGGTGCCCTGTAGTGCCTGGTGGAGACAATGGTGCTGTGATGTTCGTGGTCAAATGTGGCAGACCCAAAATCTATCAGTTTGATCTCGGTGTTCTTGATACGCCTTTCCTCTCTCTTCTGTAACAGATTATCATCAAATATGTAATTCGGTTACAGTAAAAAAAAACTATACGGGTATGCCTGCAAGTGTTTATAACAAGTCATTATAACTAACAAGTGAAAAAAACTAACAGGTGTTTCTAACTATAGGTGCTTCACTAGAGTCTAAACCTGAGACATATTACACACAAATACCAGCCACACTTACACACACTCACTACACAACATGTGGGCAATAGGCCCTACCTTCTTGGCGTTGTAGTAGGTATCATAGTCAGAGTTCACAAACAGAACATTCTCAGGCTTGAGGTCAGTGTGGGTCAGCTGGTTTTCATGGAGAACTGTGAGAAAGACAGAGATCAATGAGTACATGTTTACTGGGCTAGAAACAACATTCACATCTCTAGTGTTAATAACATTTAATTGTGCTCTATGTTCTAGGCCATACACCTGAGCTATCAGCACACACAATATTTCTTCTTCTTGTTCATCGCTTGTAATCTCCAGGGAAAAACTCAGCTGTGCCTTGATATCAACAGAGCTGCTGCTTCTTGGCTATAGCTGAAAGTTCTGGTTGTACATCCACTTCTGGACTTTGGTCTTGTTCCAGAGCTTCAGTTTTGTGAACACTTTCTGACCTGCATTATATGTATGCAGACTGTTGGTTCCTTGCCGGTCTCAGGCAGATATTCTGATTTTAAAGGACACCACAGTTTATCACATGCTTCTTGGGAAGTGGAGGTGTCTTTTATTTTCCTCTCCGAAATCCTCAGAACCCACACAGGGGGGATATCAGTTTGCTAAAAGCACATAAACATGAAGCTGACTGACAGCACAACTAGCTACTTACAGTTGACAGCGTAACACAACTGGTAGGATATATGTCGCACCTGCTCCAAGCTGTATGGCACATAGTTGTTTTCTTTCTGCAACATCATTACAGTTTATTAATGCTGCTCTTAACCAGCACTTGATACTGACACACAAAACAAGGCAACTGAACACACAGACTCAGTACAGGGTGAAGAGATCAGATTTAGACCAGGATATATCCTTTACCTATCCTATAAATCACTAACCTTTTCTGTATTTTAGTGTATATTATAAATAAGTGTTAACTCCTTCCAAACTGACTAATAATCAGGTTAATTGTCAGTTATGTTATGACTAAATGTTTCAGCCACAGATTATTGTGCATAATCATTATTTATTGCGATAAGTAGTAGAAGAAAACTTTTGAAACCACATATCTATATCAGCCAGACAATATATTTGTAAATACTGCTGGTGTTAAATGCCTCAGGTGAACTTAGGGGAAATGACTTGAAAGATACATCAGCAGTGGAGACAGGGCTGATGTAGAAGAGAGGATATTTGAAATAAAGTTTTAGTTAGACCTCTATTTCAACTAGGCCTACATGTACAGCAGCCACAGAGACCAAGATGAGGTATAGGACCAGAGAACAAGACTGTCTTTCACTGTCCCGGGCAAAGCCTGGCAATTCAGTCTAGTGGTACTATAAAGACATAAACATCTATGAGGTTCAGATTGTAGGTCATATGTGTTTTAACTTCAGGGTATTAACTAGATGATGATTCCACCTCAGCAAGATGCTTTATCTATTATGTGTGTTCAATGTTCACATCACTATCTCAAGCACAATTAACTTCTGGTTGGTTGGTTAGTCGACAGATCATCATGGCACATCTGGTTGGTTGGTTAGTCGACAGATCATCATGGCACATCTGGTCGGTTGGTTAGTCGACAGATCATCGTGGCACATCTGGTTGGTTGGTTAGACGACAGATCATCGTGGCACATCTGGTTGGTTGGTTAGTCGACAGATCATCATGGCACATCTGGTTGGTTGGTTAGTCGACAGATCATCATGGCACATCTGGTTGGTTGGTTAGTCGACAGATCATCATGGCACATCTGGTTGGTTGGTTAGTCGACAGATCATCATGGCACATCTGGTTGGTTGGTTTAGTCGACAGATCATCATGGCACATCTGTTCGGTTGGTTAGTCGACAGATCATCATGGCACATCTGGTTGGTTGGTTAGTCGACAGATCATCATGGCACATCTGGTCGGTTGGTTAGTCGACAGATCATCATGGCACATCTGGTTGGTTGGTTAGTCGACAGATCATCATGGCACATCTGGTCGGTTGGTTAGACGACAGATCATCATGGCACATCTGGTTGGTTGGTTAGTCGACAGATCATCATGGCACATCTGGTTGGTTGGTTAGTCGACAGATCATCATGGCACATCTGGTTGGTTGGTTAGACGACAGATCATCATGGCACATCTGGTCGGTTGGTTAGTCGACAGATCATCATGGCACATCTGGTTGGTTGGTTAGACGACAGATCATCATGGCACATCTGGTTGGTTGGTTAGTCGACAGATCATCATGGCACATCTGGTTGGTTGGTTAGTCGACAGATCATCATGGCACATCTGGTTGGTTGGTTGGTTAGTCGACAGGTCATCATGGCACATCTGGTTGGTTGGTTAGTCGACAGATCATCATGGCACATCAAACCATTCAGTCCATAAGTGTTCAAAACCCCTCTTCTGTTTCTCAGTCTGTAGTGGCTTACGACAGTTCTGTATTTGTTTACTATTCTTCTTAGCACTCCTGTCTGGTTTCACCCCTTTTGATGTTATGTTCATGTATAGTCTTGTTGGTGTTGCAGATTCACAATCATTACTTGATTGATTTAATAGAGCCGCCTTTCTGAGGGCATTTAGTACACCCATCCATGTAAATTGCTTGTCCTGTTTTCCATGTGAGCCTCATTTGCAAGTCTGTGAGCTCATTCATTGCCCTTTACACGAGAATTGCCAAGAACAAACATGAAACTGATTTTTGTTAGCCTAAATCTATTCAAGGACTCCTATTGTCTCTGTATGCAACGCTTCTCGATCTTCTTGAGCAGTCACTGAGAAAGCATGCCCAGGTAAAAGTCTTACCAGCTTCGCTACACACTTGCTGATCGCCATTGGAAATTGAGAGATAGAAAAAACACCATACGCTAATGAAAACAACCAAAGTAGGTTGCAGCTCAAATGCAAGAAACTCCATTGTGCACAGCAATTATCTGGAGCAAGTTTTCTTCCTGGCCCCACATTCTGGCACAATTATCTAGACCCAGGTGAATGAATTTCTATTGCTTAGACTAAATAATACATGCAAGAAAAACGTACACACCGCATTGCCATATTTAACCGGAAGATCAATAACTTCTGGTGTAAAATGGCAACTTAATGAAGAATCTAACAGTCTGTATTGCTACAAGTGCCAGCCTCTCACTAACAACAGGGTGTGTGTACTTACCAGGAAATCAAAGACGCTGAGGCCCAACATGTCAAAGGCAATACACATGTGTCCATGGTAGTCAAACCAGTCCAGCATCTGCACGCACAAGCTGTAGACAACATACAGAGACATCAAAACTAGCCAGCTGTCATCCATATACAATCACAGACATACAGAGACATCAAAACTAGCCAGTTGTCATCCATATACAATCACACAGACAACAATGCTGACCACAACTACACATGTCATGTTTCTTGCCATAATGGTGCAGTCTACTGCCTGGTGTCAATTCTGTTGCCCACGGCTGGAATGAATGAGCTGTCCAATGAAATCCTCCTTGTTGTGCTCAGGTCACCCTGCCAGGACAGGCATGTTGGCAATACTGATGCAGACAACAGGCCAGCACTCAACAGGACAGGTATGTTGGCAATACTGATGCAGACTACAGGCCAGCACTCAACAGGACAGGTATGTTGGCAATACTGATGCAGACTACAGGCCAGCACTCAACAGGACAGGTATGTTGGCAATACTGATGCAGACTACAGGCCAGCACTTAACAGAGGTGAGGCAGCCCTGCTCATGCCTGTGGTGATCTGCTATTACAACTCTAGTTTTGGGGTTTGAACCAGGGGACACAGGCCAGGAACCCCAGTCGCTAAACTGGCTCACA
Source organism: Candidula unifasciata (assembly GCA_905116865.2). Lineage (NCBI taxonomy): Eukaryota > Metazoa > Mollusca > Gastropoda > Stylommatophora > Geomitridae > Candidula > Candidula unifasciata. The sequence goes on from CAJHNH020001856.1 coordinate 102,302, forward strand.
TAAAATGTAGCAAATTAAAATCTCCTGGTCACAAAGCATCAACATAATCATGTCAAACATAGACAATGTGCACACACACACATTCATGGCATACAGACAATGTGCACACACACACACACATTCATGGCATACAGACAATGTGCACACACACATTCATGGCATACAGACAATGTGCACACACACACATTCATGGCATACAGACAATGTGCACACACACACGTTCATGGCATACAGACAATGTGCACACACACACATTCATGGCATAGACAGACAATCAAGACAGGAACTTACTATTTTCCCACAGGGTCCCGTTCTCGCAGCTTCTCCAGCACATTGATCTCCAACTTGGCAGCCTCCCTGTACTTGTCTACATTCTTGATGATCTTCAGGGCTAGCCGGTTACTGCCCCTGCAAACAGACACAATATCCCCATTATATATAGTGTATACAAGGCTAACACAACCACACCTTCATGCGCCACACTCTTTGCAAACACCCACGGATAGCAGATAGACTGACACATGGATTGTGGTGTTCCCCTAGCCCTGGAGTTGACTGCAAATCTATCTCTTCATCCCTCACACAGCTGCAGGGTGTATTCCTGATTTCTACAGATAACAGAACTATCCCAACAATTCAAGTTGTCTACTGAAACTAGATTTTTCACAGAGATACTAACAACACACAGAGATAGAGGATTGCTGGTGACAGATATCACATCACAGACACAAGTCAACCATGTACAGCAGACACACAAACAACAAACTGGCATAGTCTCTTGAAAATACTATAAGATATCCAAATCAACATGCTGACAAGCATCAATTTACACAATGACACATATATGGTCCAACAGATAAGATCCAATAGAAGGCATGTAAGGTAATAAGCCGTCAGTTCAACCCATTCCTACCTCCTGTTGTCATGTAGACATAACAGTGATAGATTTCAACCCATCACTACCTATTGTTGTCATGTAGACACAACAGTGATAGATTTCAACCCATCACTACCTATTGTCATGCAGACACAACAGTGATAGATTTCAACCCATTGCTACCTATTGTTGTTAGATTTCAACCCATCACTACCTATTGTTGTCAGGTAGACGCAACAGTGATAGATTTCAACCCATAACTACCTATTGTTGTCATGTAGACACAACAGTGATAGACTGTAATCCATCGCTACCTATTGTTATATAGACACAACAGTGATAGATTTCAACCCATTGCTACCTATTGTTGTCATGTAGACACAACAGTGATAGATTTTAACCCATTGCTACCTATTGTTGTCAGGTAGGCGCAACACTGATAGATTTCAACCCATCGCTACCTATTGTTGTCAGGTAGACACAACAGTGATAGATTTTAACCCATTGCTACCTATTGTTGTCATGTAGACACAACAGTGATAGATTTCAACCCATCGCTACCTATTGTTGTCAGGTAGACACAACAGTGATAGATTTTAACCCATTGCTACCTATTGTTGTCAGGTAGGCGCAACACTGATAGATTTCAACCCATCGCTACCTATTGTTGTCAGGTAGACACAACAGTGATAGATTTCAACCCATCGCTACCTATTGTTGTCAGGTAGGTGCAACACTGATAGATTTCAACCCATCGCTACCTATTGTCAGGTAGACATAACAGTGATAGATTTTAACCCATCGCTACCTATTGTTGTCAGGTAGACACAACAGTGATAGATTTTAACCCATTGCTACCTATTGTTGTCATGTAGACACAACAGTGATAGATTTCAACCCATCGCTACCTATTGTTGTCAGGTAGACACAACAGTGATAGATTTCAACCCATTGCTACCTATTGTTGTCAGGTAGGCGCAACACTGATAGATTTCAACCCATCGCTACCTATTGTTGTCAGGTAGACACAACAGTGATAGATTTCAACCCATCGCTACCTATTGTTGTCAGGTAGGTGCAACACTGATAGATTTCAACCCATCGCTACCTATTGTTGTCAGGTAGACACAACAGTGATAGATTTTAACCCATTGCTACCTATTGTTGTCATGTAGACACAACAGTGATAGATTTCAACCCATCGCTACCTATTGTTGTCAGGTAGACACAACAGTGATAGATTTTAACCCATTGCTACCTATTGTTGTCAGGTAGACACAACAGTGATAGATTTCAACCCATTGCTACCTATTGTTGTCAGGTAGACACAACAGTGATAGATTTTAACCCATTGCTACCTATTGTTGTCAGGTAGGCGCAACACTGATAGATTTCAACCCATCGCTACCTATTGTTGTCAGGTAGACACAACAGTGATAGATTTTAACCCATTGCTACCTATTGTTGTCAGGTAGGTGCAACACTGATAGATTTCAACCCATCGCTACCTATTGTTGTCAGGTAGGTGCAACACTGATAGATTTCAACCCATCGCTACCTATTGTTGTCAGGTAGGTGCAACACATAGATTTCAACCCATTGCTACCTATTGTTGTCATGTAGACACAACAGTGATAGATTTCAACCCATCGCTACCTATTGTTGTCAGGTAGACACAACACTGATAGATTTCAACCCATCGCTACCTATTGTTGTCAGGTGGGAAAACCTCTGGTACTCATTAGCTCACCAGCAATGCAGCATGGGTAATACAAGCCACCCACACAGCTTCTGTTGAAACAAGACATACTACAGGAAGTAGTAGAAACGATGTTAAGTCCCAGGTGGCAAATTCTTCTAGCAGGAGTAACAGCATTACATAGCTGCCCTGGACCCACCTGGTGTAGTCACCAACTGTGAACTGGGAAACAGAAATAACCACCCAATAAGGACACCAACTGTGAACTGGGAAACAGAAATAACCACCCAATAAGGACACCAACTGTGAACTGGGAAACAGAAATAACCACCCAATAAGGACACCAACTGTGAACTGGGAAACAGAAATAACCACCCAATAAGGACACCAACTGTGAACTGGGAAACAGAAATAACCACCCAATAAGGACTTTGATGTCATATGAAACTAATCGGAAATGGCAACAGAGGTCAGAAGATGTGTCTGCCTAAAAGCGCAAATACTGAGGCCGTTTCAGGTGCAGTGCATTTACATCTTCAATGGATAAGAAGACAAAGATGAAAATTGTACAAAGAACCTTCTAGTAAAACTGACAGAACTCACTTGTGGATGTCCTTGCATTCGACAACCTTGCCAAAAGTCCCTTCTCCTAGGGTTTTGACGATTTCATCTGAAAAATGACAAACAAGCGGCAGTGAGAGACTAGTCTTGTGTGTGCAAGAGAGAAAAGGTCGAGAGAAACAAGCAGACAACTGTGAGACAGAGAAGTTAACCAATCTTCAAACTGTAAACATGTGCCTGCTCAAGTGACATCAAGTGCTACATTAGAATAGCTGACTACAGACTTGTGGCGGGCCATATGGCCACAGTATGGACTGTCTGTCCCAGCACCTCACTCATGTACTGCTGGAACATACAACAGCCTGTGTGTGTGTGTCTGTGTGACTGTGTACATGTAGTAAACCAATAATAAAATGGCCATCCAATGACTGTGTGTGTGTGTGACACACCACTTCAGTCTCGTGCCTACCTAAGTGGACATCCTAGCAGGCTAAAGTGTATCTGGTGTTCAGTCATAAGACCACATCTGCACATGTTACGTGTGACTTGTGCTCTAGATAAGCATATTAGAGTGGTCACATATTCCTGGTCTCCAGTTATGAAAATAAGACTATCACATCTGACACATTCCTGGTTCCCCAGTCAAGTGAGTCACACCAGTGTCCCAGTCAAGTGAAAAACACAGGCGTCCCAGTCAAGTGAAAAACACAGGCGTCCCAGTCAAGTAAATCACACTCTAATGTCCCAGTCAAGTGAATCACACTCTAGTGTCCCAGTCAAGTTAGTCACAGTGTCCCAGTCAAGTAAATCACACACTAGTGTCCCAGTCAAGTGAATCACACTCTAGTGTCCCAGTCAAGTTAGACACAGTGTCCCAGTCAAGTGAATCAAACACTAGTGTCCCAGTCAAGTAAATCACACACTAGTGTCCCAGTCAAGTAAATCACACACTAGTGTCCCAGTCAAGTAAATCACTCTAATGTCCCAGTCAAGTAAATCACACTCTAATGTCCCAGTCAAGTAAATCACACTCTAATGTCCCAGTCAAGTGAATCACAGTGTCCCAGTCAAGTGAATCACAGTGTCCCAGTCAAGTGAATCACAGTGTCCCAGTCAAGTGAATCACAGTGTCCCAGTCAAGTGAATCACACTTTGGTGTCCTAGTCAAGTTAGTCAAATTGTCCCAGCCAAGTGAATCACACTTTAGTGTCCCAGTCAAGTTAGTCAAATTGTCCCAGCCAAGTGAACCACACACTAGTGTCCAAGTCAAGTTAGTGTCCTAGTCAAGTGAATCACACACAGTGTCCAAGTCAAATGATGTGCAGTAATTAGACAAAAATGTTTTCAGTTGCTGTATACCAGGACTAGGATCCTTACACAGTCCCTGTGAGACTGGGCTGGCTAGCAAGTGTGTGTGTGTGGTGTTAATTTTAATGCACTTTGAGTAACAATCATTTTAACCAAATGCACTAGAGAATGTTTATACAGAAGAATGAGAAAATTGCAATACAGAGCTGACTAAGACAAGAACATCATTCAAACAAACAACAAACGTGTTCCACATCTGTCCACGAGCAAGCCCAAGTTACTGAACTAGGACTATCTGTTGATAGCCATGTACGTAATGAACCAATAAGATAACTCCATCAATGGTGCCAGTCTAGGCAACTGCATGGGCATGTGGAACAAGCCTGTTGGACACACACACACACACCACTGGCAGAGAGAAGCAGCAATGTCCAGAGAGAAGAGATGAGAATGATGTATGTGACTAATCTAAGAGCTGCAGTAGTCCAAGAGACAAGACAAAGAGAGGAACGTACATGTGGGAGGTCATCAATAAATTTACAGAGCAAAGATCATGAGAAAACAGCAACAATCAAATGTGAGAGGTCATAAATCAAAGATCATGAGACAGCAGCAACAATCAAATGTGAGACATTACAACAAGGAGGATAGGGTATATGATTACATCGAGCCTGCAGCATGTCCCCAGCCCTATAGATGAGATGTCCGTCTTCATCATCCTCTATTGACTTCTCTTCTCCTCTTCCAACCCCTCCACTCTCTCCGTGCTCCTGCAGACAAGCCCAGGTAGCCAGCCAGTCATCATCAGCAGCAGCAGCAACAGCATTCACACAGAATGCCACACACAGGTCACAGGTCAGCAGCGTGGGGGTGATGCAGCCGGTGGTGGTGGTGGTGCATTGAGGGGAAATGACGATGCATCATCATCATCAACATCAGCAGCAGCCATTGAAATTTGTGAGGGCAGGCCCGAGCAGCGCGAACATACAGAGATAAGATAGGGAAGGGCAAACACTCGGTAAAGATGGTGTCATATGATGACATCACTGACACTCACCTCAATGGCAATAACATCAACATAATGCAATCACATCTAGCATCATAACATTTCTGTAAACCATATAATATAAACATCCTCCCAGGTCAGCACTACACAGTGATGGCAAACAGTATCAACCCAGAAAACAATGGTCTTGCCCTCTCCCCTCCCCGACAGTTATGCTGTTAGCAAGCTTAGCTCTACTCTTGTATTATATTACATAACATTCTTGTGCACCCGAACCCCCTTTTTTCTCTACAACCCAAAAGAAGGAATCAACAGACTGGACAAAGATATCACCTCAAACTTCTACAGCTCAAGACCTGCCACCTCAAGCAAAGACGTAAGATGCTGACTGTGGTTACACAGATGAGTAAATGCATCTAACAAGCTCAACAGAGGCAATGGAGAAGATGTGCACAAATACCAGAACGTTTTTACCAAAATATTAAAAATGGAGTGCATTATGGCAGCAAGCCACAAACTGCACAAAATTTTTAAAGACATATTGGGGGCGCCGACAGGAAGCGGTAAACATCTTGTAGATACCCATAATTAAGTTCTGAAACCAATCTCCCTCCATTATAATAGTTCCAATCACTAAGGCAAAAGCGATATATCAGTTATTGCTGTTAAATCTTGCTCCTGTGATCAAACCAGTGGCCAATGCTAAGAAAATGTCTATTCCTTAGAAACAGTTGGAATCGGCATTGGCGTTCTCAATTCTGGGAATTAGTATTCAACAAAGTTTTATTTAACTCTTTTTTTAATTGATTATTTAACCTGTTCATATTTCTGCCCTTTTTACTTAATGACTGTTATAATATAGACCATGCCCACATTTCCCTGCGGAGTACATGATTTCCTGCTGACCTTGGTTTTCGAAAGAAGCTCAACCAGTGTAGCTGTATGTACAGACAACAATGATACTGTCTCAAACACATCACTGTAATCAACATCAACACGGCCTACAGGCCAGGCTGATGTGTGTGTCAGTCAGTCTCAAGTAGGCTCAAGTGCTCACCCCACCAGTTAGGCAGAGAACCACTAACTACACAACTGGTACCATCTCAGTGAGTGGAAGGCTGGGGCTCAGACACGGTTTATTGGGTCAGCTTGAGGATCACACACAATGTTCAGACTAAAACAGCCAGAAGGTGCGACTGACAGAATCACCGCCAAGCTCAAATACAGGTGGCAGGGAAAGAAACTGGTCAGCCAACTCGCTGATGCTGCAGTATATTAGATGGGATGATTGATCGCATCTTTCATAAACAAGGAGGATGTGAGGAAGAAGTGAAGGCGAGGGATGGGGAGAAAGGGAAGAGGAGGATAACCTGTGATTAGCACAGATACAGGTAAACATGATGGCTGGCAAGTCCATGGCTGTATATATACACACACACACACAACAGTCAGTAAAGATGCAGGTGAAGCCAGAGCGCACAGCCCAACAAACCATAATATCAGATAATGATGTTGGCAGCAGTTCTGTGAGGCACACCAGGGTCTCAAACAAACAATCTAGCTAGTTGGCAGCGTGTCCTAACCTCTGGATGTCAATGTGGACCCAGAATAATAATACAGCACATTTATCGGCTGTCAATTCCAGCGGAGAGTTTTGGTTGTTCACTGACAGCTACAGTTAACAACAACATCCACTGATGGTGCTGGTAGTACTGACAGATACAGTTACATCAACATCCATTGATGGTGCTGGTAATACTGACAGCTACGGTTAACAACAACATCCATTGATGGTGCTGGTAGTACTGACAGCTACAGTTAACAACAACATCCACTGATGGTGCTGGTAGTACTGACAGCTACGGTTAACAACAACATCCATTGATGGTGCTGGTAGTACTGACAGCTACAGTTAACAACAACCATTGATGGTGCTGGTAGTACTGACAGCTACAGTTACATCAACATCCATTGATGGTGCTGGTAGTACTGACAGCTACAGTTACATCAACATCCACTGATGGTGCTGGTAGTACTGACAGCTACAGTTAACAACAACATCCACTGATGGTGCTGGTAGTACTGACAGCTACGGTTAACATCCATTGATGGTGCTGGTAGTCAGTACTGACAGCTACAGTTAACAACAACATCCACTGTTGGTGCTGGTAGTTAGTACTGACAGCTACAGTTAACAACATCCATTGATGGTGCTGGTAGTCAGTACTGACAGCTACAGTTAACAACAACATCCATTGATGGTGCTGGTAGTACTGACAGCTACAGTTAACAACAACATCCATTGATGGTGCTGGTAGTCAGTACTGACAGCTACAGTTAACAACATCCATTGATGGTGCTGGTAGTACTGACAGCTACAGTTACATCAACATCCACTGATGGTGCTGGTAGTACTGACAGCTACAGTTAACGTCAACATCCACTGATGGTGCTGGTAGTACTGACAGCTACAGTTAACGTCAACATCCACTGATGGTGCTGGTAGTACTGACAGCTACAGTTAACGTCAACATCCACTGATGGTGCTGGTAGTACTGACAGCTACGGTTAACATCCATTGATGGTGCTGGTAGTCAGTACTGACAGCTACAGTTAACAACATCCATTGATGGTGCTGGTAGTCAGTACTGACAGCTACAGTTAACAACATCCACTGATGGTGCTGGTAGTTAGTACTGACAGCTACAGTTAACAACATCCATTGATGGTGCTGGTAGTTAGTACTGACAGCTACAGTTAACAACATCCACTGATGGGGCTGGTAGTCAGTACTGACAGCTACAGTTAACAACAACATCCACTGATGGTGCTGGTAGTACTGACAGCTACAGTTAACATCAACATCCACTGATGGTGCTGGTAGTACTGACAGCTACAGTTAACATCAACATCCATTGATGGTGCTGGTAGTACTGACAGCTACAGTTAACATCAACATCCATTGATGGTGCTGGTAGTACTGACAGCTACAGTTAACGTCAACATCCACTGATGGTGCTGGTAGTACTGACAGCTACGGTTAACATCCATTGATGGTGCTGGTAGTCAGTACTGACAGCTACAGTTAACAACATCCATTGATGGTGCTGGTAGTACTGACAGCTACAGTTAACAACATCCACTGTTGGTGCTGGTAGTACTGACAGCTACAGTTAACAACATCCATTGATGGTGCTGGTAGTCAGTACTGACAGCTACAGTTAACAACATCCATTGATGGTGCTGGTAGTACTGACAGCTACAGTTAACAACAACATCCACTATTGGTGCTGGTAGTTAGTACTGACAGCTACAGTTAACAACAACCATTGATGGTGCTGGTAGTCAGTACTGACAGCTACAGTTAACAACAACATCCATTGATGGTGCTGGTAGTACTGACAGCTACAGTTAACAACAACAGCATCCATTGATGGTGCTGGTAATTAGTACTGACAGCAACTCATGTGAGGAACAAGCAGTCCAAGAAGTGCAAATACACCAGTGTTGTGTGGCCCACAGCTGCTGTATCTACCCACATATCTCCTAGCCCACATGTGTCACAGTGACTTATACAAGCAGTATTTATACACGCACAGACAGACAGACAAGTAATACCACCTGGCCAGCAACCATGTTAGAATCTTCAAGTCTTGGTTGGTCCACTCATCATCTACCTCACAGAATTAACATCTCAGCCCTATCTAATCCTATCTAAAAGACTGAGGGCCGCACACAGAGAATCCAGCTCACACACTTATAACAACAGTCTCTGTTGTTACTCCAATTCTATTAATCAGCTTTCCCTGGCACAGAAAAACTAACAAATGACAGCTAGTGACAACAATGGCCAGTATTCACTTGAGGTGGTGAATATCTAAGGATCAGTCACTAAAATCTGCAGCATCTAAAGTCTCAGTCAGCCTCCAGCAGACATTTAAATACACCAGCATCATGAAGGTGGTGAAATCAACAATCTTATGTACTGACAGAACACACTGTATACTGATGGCAGGCACTGTACACTCCCGGCTGGTGGACCTAGAGTTTTGCACTTAAGGCATGTCAGTGCGTGAGCAGCAGGGGATATTTGAAGCCAACGACTACGGAAGCAAGCACTTCCCCCAAGTGTGCGCCTGGGCAGCAAGCGTGCATGTGACGCCTACAGCTGTCACGTAGGTCTGTCAGTGCAAGAAGTAATACCACAGTACAGCTCTGCCTTCACAGCACAATCACACTATACAGCTGTGCCAGTGCCCGGCTTTCACACACAAGAACTGATTGATGCTGAGCTGGCCACTGTCTACAGCGACAAGCCTGCCCAGCTGTTACAATCTGCTTGAGTACAGATATGAGAATGCACCATCAACCGAACAATAGAAAACTGGCCCCCCCACACACAGGTGTTACTACCAGAAGTGTGACTCACATTAAACATTCCTCATCGGGAAGGAGAGGGGGTGGTAGTGTTCATTAACACTGGGGTAAGAAGACGGCAGTCACAGAATAAACAACAGCCAGCTAGGGGCAAAATCTGCTGCTCTTCAATCTTAAAAGACCAGTTCCTTCCTTTGCACGACCACACCCCTCCCCCAAACAACGCTGCTGAAGTATGACATTACGATCGTTTATTTTGTGCACCAATGATGCACCAACAAGCAGAAAATGGCCATATACTCTACATAAGTGTGATACTCAGAAGACAAACTGCTGAGCGGAAATAGCAACTATTAAAACCAAAACAACAAAAGATCCTGTCGAAGTTCAACCAAGATGACCCACAAGTCTAATGGCAACAGCACAATCAACACGCTTGAGGTAGCTACTGGATGCAACAAACTTGTGCACTGGCATCATCCTCCTACTCCAAGCAGGTCTGACACACACGCCAGAGCTAGCGGGACTTTCACACAACAATATATCCCCAGAACCGACCAAACCCCAGCCAACCTTTCCTCACTGCCCCCCCCCACTCCCAAGCCATCTGAACACTTGAAGATATTAGAGGTGTGCCAGACTTGCCAGTAACTGTACACAAGACGCACGTGCGCGCACCCCCCCCCCCACTCCCAAGCCATCTGAACACTTGAAGACAGAGCAGATATTAGAGGTGTGCCAGACTTGCCAGTAAGTGTACACAAGACGCACGCGCCGCCGCCCCCCCCCCCCCCACTCCCAAGCCATCTGAACACTTGAAGACAACAGATATTAGAGGTGTGCCAGACTTGCCAGTAACAGTGTACACAAGACGCACGCGCGCGCGCGCGCACCCCCCCCCCCCCCCCCCCCCCCGAATTACAGAGCATACAGACTTTCACTGTAAACATGTATAAAAACGTCATTTCCATTCTACATGTATCTATTGATCATTCAGCACACCATTATCATTGTCTACACATAAACAAGGCTGAAGCACCTTGGGTTATTAATTCTAAAAACGCCCCACTATGAGTACAGCGACATACAATAACACCAGGACAATATCAGATGGCTTCCCGACCCAACTCTACGTGAACCAGCCCACCCACTGACCTGTATGGATTCCATGTTTCCTGGCAACTGATTTTTGTGTGGAAGCCGTGGCTGCAAGCGACCGTGTTATTGTTTTGTACGCGGGCGAGCCAAATGAAATCAGCTCCAGCACAAGTCCATCATCTTGCCTTTTTTAACAGTGTAAACGCCACATATAAAACGTGTAAAAACTGTCAGAGCTTAGCCAGAATGTAAAACGGGACCCATAATAAAACTAGGTCCCCACAGCCGACCATTAACAGACTACCATATATATATATATATAACCTGACGCCCATAAAGACTCGCACTGCCTGCTAGTACTGCTGACTTATCCACAATGTACAGACACATCAAGGGAGATATTCTCACTAAATACAACCTGCTGTAGACAGTTCTACCATCAAAAAGATGAAGGCTGGAACTTGAGACATTAGCTTCACCTGTAACTGCCAGCACTTTCAGACCACAATTATCAGCTGCTGGTAGTGTCTATGTATAGCCTCCCTTGATGTGACTGGCCATTCTGTGATATTCCAGACCTTATCCTCCCCAAGTATTCTATTATTTAACAAACACTAGGAAACTGATAATGGAATTCATTCCCTCACACCAGACCTAACAATGGCCCCAGGAGACACTCACACAGACAGAGCTTGCCAACAAAGTTACTGAAGCTTGCTAACAAACATGCCAGCCCCCAGCCTGCCTGCCATCACTGTGTACCCAGCCAAGTGCCTTTCATGTGACTGGAGATGGTCATTACAAAAAACATCAACTAAGTGTAATCTGCATGTTTCTCTGGCTGGAAATATGTTGCAATCTGTAGTTAGTGTGGGTGTGACAGTATAGTCAGCCAACCCTAGATTAAATCTACACAAAATGTATCAGACTATATAAGCTACAGCAAGTAAAATAGCCAACAAGTCAGTGGATACCATGAATACATTGTTGTATACTCACCCCACTTTCCATTCACCTGAAACAAACCTTCAATAACAAATCCTAGAGGAGCAGGGAGACAGCCAGGTAGGTGGGGGAGAGAGACTCAGTGACGTATACCAATTTACAGTTGCAGGTACCCAAGAGAATGGTCTATAGCTGGTGAGGCACTCATACGGCTACATGGACTACACCTAAATGTGAACTATACCTTATACATGTGAACCACCTATACCACAGCTAGAAGTTCCACTTATGCACAAAGACAATCCCCACCCACGCAGCTAGAGATCCACTTGCAAACACAATGGAAGACCATGTGGTCAGCAAGGAAAGAGTACACGACTGTACACACCTACAAACTCAAATAATACAGCAGCTTGTCAAGCAAAACTAGCCTACAAGAAAGCATCCACTGGTAATGGTAAAAACTGGTCACTTGAAGTTCTAGTATGAGAATAATGGCTCGGGCTGAGAAGCTTCAAGATGACATCTGTGCTACTAACTACAATCCATGCTGTATATGAGGTCAGTCACTGACAGACTGGAACCACAACATGTGGTAACTAGCCATGCCAGGAGACTAGATCAAAGATGTTCTCTACTGTAGGGGTTTATGGCGCTCTGTTATCACCAACTTGGGGATGTTGCCCAAGAATCCACCCATGTTTATGAAAACAATAAATGCTGGATAACAATAACCATGAGAACATTAACTAGTCAGTGGTAAAGATTACCAGTCATCACCTTTGACACAAACTCCAGAAGCCTCCTAGAGTGCTCAACCTTGCTCTAAGAGCTAGGAAGCTGCCCAAGGTTACACACAAATGCTTCACACCCAGCATGGCCTACACTAGACAGAGGAACTGATGGGAGCTGTAGACATGGGACAAACTGGGACACAGGGCATGCCACAAAGAGTGCAGTCAGCACCCACACACACACTGACAGTGATAACTCACCCGCTTGGAAGAATAAGTGTGGCGGTGGTGGCGTCGTCGCCTGTGGCGTCGCCTACTCCCTGAGTGCCTGTGCTGGGTGCTGGACTCTGTGTTGACTGTTGACTCTGTGTTGTGGCGGTAGTGGTCTCGATGCTGCTGGTTGCCCGTGACAGTTGTTCCGCTGCTAGTGTTGTAGCATGGTGAATGTAGGTTTTCTTCATAATGTCGCCTGTTTCGTGCCCGCCTGTCATTGCTGCAAACAAAAACAGTAGACTGCTGACACACTAGGAACATGTGTGTTACAAACAGTAAATTACCACAGAATGTCCGGATACAGCAAATGAAACTGGTGGATGTCCAAAGATGAGTAAAGTGTGGAAGGTGTTCAGTCAATAGGTACTGTTAACCACTGTGTTCACAAATCTGAGAAGAAAACTGTCATGTGAACTTGACAAAATCCTGTACAGGCAAGGAATGCTTGCTCATCTTTTGCAGGTCATGAAGTGGACAGAAGATATATAGAAACATATGATGTGTAAAGGGTACGACATATTGTGATGAATTTCAAATGTTGCCCAGTCCTGCAAAAAAGTGTCAGAATAACTTTCTGAATGTCCCTTGTATACCAGAGCAAGTGTATGCATTTACATCAAAAGAACACACCTCTATGTATCTGTTAAGTTTTCAATCACACAGCACAATGCTCTAACCAGTCGCCTATCTTCTCACCCACCGCACAGCCTGAAGACTACAGATGTATCTGGGAGGGAAATTCAGTGGAGATTTCTTGTAGACAATTCACAGGATGGGACATGTCAGCAAGCACCTCCACAGGTTACTGGTATATGTGAGTGTGCTAGGCTGCTGGTCTGCACATATAATACAGATGTGTGCACACGAAAACCTCAGGCAACAAAGTCTGCAAATGATAACTAGTAATATAGACAAAGCAACAGGTACATGGAGTAGAAGAGTGGCTAACAACTGACGTGAAGTTCTAGACCTGAGCACAGCAATGTTCACTAGACAATATGCAGACAGCAATCATTACCTTCTTGATCTGTGATGTGGACTGTCAAAATAACCGATCTGGTTATCATGATGCCTCTTGTGACGTTTAAAGTCATCCTCTCGATATTCACTCTCATTGCTATATGATCGTTTCCGTCGTACACGTGGCATCTGAAGAATTTAAAAAATGGTCACAATGAGATTCTATGTGTTGGCTGACAGATTTCAACAACAATACATAGTGCAGACACAGACACATAGATCAAAGTTACATGTAGACAGTACCAGCATAAACAGGGGCTTTGATATACTACTGTAGCATGAGCAAATCTTAACACAGAACCAAATACTGCTCCTGGGCCTTCACGACCTGTCCAATTATTCTAGCCCTGGCTATTAAGCCACAAATGTAACACTGCCTTAAAAACACAGAAAGATAGATGCTGGTATTAGTTCAGTGAGGCCCTGTAAAGGATATACATTTAATTTGGACATTAACTCTTTGTAGACCAATCGCCAGTTAACTGGCGTTTAAATTTATCTCAATCAGATTATTGACCATACTGGCGCTTTAGAGATATTCTAATTATTGTAATTTTTGTAGTTGTGCGGAAAAACTGAATTTGTATGAACTGTTTTGGAAAACTAGGATTAGTAACAGGAAGTTCTTTTATAAGTCGGCATGGTGTTTGCATCACTCTCTTGATTTAAAAAAAATTGGATGCTATACAATTTGTACGTGATTTTTCTGTATAAAATGAAAAAGGAAACGGTCTAGAAGTGTTCATACTGCTCTGTGGTTGTTGAATCTCAGCCAGATAGTGACAATAGTCCTGATATTATTACTGATAACTCCATGTGCCAAACCTGTGTTGATAAATAGCTCAATGCCATTTTTATGCCAGTGAAAACATGAATGGACCCACCATCTCCCCAACAAGTGTGTTGTCAGAGTCAACTAGCTGAAGGCTTCCTTTCAAGTCAGTGTGCATCTGCCCAACAGGCAAGTAACCAACAATCTAACACTCAGGTTCTGGAACAAGACTAAAGACCAGAGGTGGACTAAGAACCAAAACTTTTTATCTGTGAACATGAGATGTCCGGACACAAGACTTGACATCAGAAGCCAACTCAGCCTTTTTTTTTTCCATGATATAAAAGTTTTGAGTTTACGCTTGTAAATGTTGATTTGTGATGTATCACTTGTAGCTGGCTGATTCTCTACACATGGTTGAATTAACTGCCTTTTACAAGCCAATGGATCTAGTTTTATTGCTGTTTCAGCAACATGTAGAGGTCCAGAGATGCACATGGTCCCTTGAATTTCATCAGTGAACACAAAGAGCGTCTGGACACAAGACTGACATCAGAAGCCAATTCAATCAGCTTTTTTTTCCATGATAAAATTTTGAGCTTATGCTTTTAAATGTTGATTTTTTTTTGCTAAGCATCACTTGTAGCTGGCCGATTCTCATCCCTGAGTTATCAATCCTACAGACTACAATCCTGAAGGAGAACTACTGACCCTAGCCTTGTTACATGACTAGGCAAAGATCTGTGGTGACCTATGAGCTGAAAACTGCTGCATACTGTGTGGCTTAATTTTACCAAGTACCTTGCTTGGTCAATGGTATGGGTGACATCTGTCAACCTTTAACACCATTTATAATCATCCATCATTTCAATATAACTGTCCTTCCATAATTTTTGCCCCTGTTAGTACAGGTAGCAGTTTCTACTGCAAGTCTACTGTGATACATCACGACAGTACTTGAGTTACATAATACTCAATTTCAAACTAATACTAAATGACTTGCAATTTTACTTCACTACCAGCACAGCATATTATACTTTTTATTTAAGTAGATATTTTAAAATCCCATCTAATTATCGCTCAGCTTACTTTACTTATGTAAGACAGAAAAGAGCAATGAGCAATGGCAGTGGTGACTGACTGTCAGCCCAAGGATGGATGGCTGTTTTGCATGAGTGAAGATGCGCCCGCAATGATAATTTATTATAATTTATAACTAATTGTTTAATATAGTTACATGGAAAAACTCATGCAGACTCATAAAACACACAATAGTACCACTGTAGTGGAACAGTGGCTAAATTTTCCTAATCGTTTTACTTATGTCGTCAGAGTTAAGCAACAACTTGGGGAAATTACTTCGCAGAATAGAATACAACAAATGGCCAAAACAATGTCGTCATGGCTCGCCCCACTTCTGGTGATTTTCAAATTCACAAAACTAGGGCAACTGAAAGTATGAAGTCCTAAATGATCATCAGTGTAAAATAATCGACTGTTTAATCATGCTAACATTTAAAGGAGAGATCTAGTCACTAAAAGCCGCTTGCAGCTGTTTTAAAGCCGATATAACCATTGAAAATAATGCTGGATACACCGAACAACAACCTTCACAAGATGGCGGACACACAAGCTGACGATGGTTCAACGTTACCCACATCGTTCATGGGCAATTATGCCAAAAAAAACTAGATAAAAACAACATTTGACACGATCAGACGAAGAAACCACACAAGAGGAGATATACATACAGTGTTGAGGTGAGTATGGTTGGTTTTCTCCCACAGAAAGTCCAGATTGATGTGCCGGCGGCAGCTCGACAAGATCGAAGTCAGCACTTCCATAAGCCGTGATCACGACCACAATGATTGGATTGTAGCCCGCCTGACGTCACTTCCTGCAGGAGGGAGCTGACTGTCACCGACCACGTGACCCCGACCCCGACTAACATTCATTTCTGTATTGCTTTTTTTCTTATCGGCGATCAGGTCGCCCACTGGCTCGCCGGTAGACGAATTCGTTACTAGTGTGTGTGTGTGGGGGGGGGGCAGCCTTTGTGTCAGTCTTCTTTGATCGCATTAACACAGCAAGAGTCCTTTTCAGGGCTACTTGGTGGCTTCTAATTCTAAGCGTAAGACATTTTATGTAGTGCAAATAACTAAGTCACAGTTATGAACCTAAAGGTCCGGCTTTTGGGATTGCTGGTTGCCGTGACGATTTTTTTTTAACAACGCTACGGAACGGTCTCTCTCTTTTTTTTTTTTTTTTCTCCTCTTTTTCCACTGACCTTATCAAAGTGTTGGGGAGAGATGTAATAATCCTCTATATGACCTTTTTCTTCATCTCCCCTCTTCCTCCACTTACCTCATACAAGTGTTGAGGAGAGATGTAATAATCCTCTATATGACCCTCTCTTCATCTCCCCTCTTCCTCCACTTACCTCATACAAGTGTTGGGGAGAGAATTAATAATCCTCTATATGACCCTCTCTTCATCTCCCCTCTTCCTCCACTTACCTCATACAAGTGTTGGGGAGAGATGTAATAATCCTCTATATGACCCTCTCTTCATCTCCCCTCTTCCTCCACTTACCTCATACAAGTGTTGAGGAGAAATGTGAGGATTATCTATGTGACCTTCTCTTCATCTCAACCACTTACCTCATCCAAGGGTTGAACAGAAATGTAAGGATCTGTAGTGTTGAGGAGAGAAGTAAAAATCCTATGTCTGCTCTTTCTTGTATAAGTTGATCTTAATTTCTCTAAGGCTGTTCTTGATGCCATTGTTCCATGTTCAGTATGGCTTTCCCCTTGATCCGTGCCCAAGATATTTCTTCAGCCTACCTCTCGGTGGCAGTTGGTACCGGGACACTTGTCATCAGATGATCGTCATCTGTTACTCTTTAATGAATTATTTACCTGATTTTAGAACTAGCTACCTGTCCCCAGTTTCCACATTTTTTACATTCTCCCTCAGCTTGTTACATTCTTTCTCAGCTTGTTATATTCTTCCTCAGCTTGTTACATTCTTCCTCAGCTTGTTACATTCTTGCTTAGCTTGTTACATTCCCCCTTAGCTTGTTACTCTAGTAGCTTTACTCACTCCTCTCTGTTGTTATTATCCTTCCTTCAAATGGCGCCAAGCGAATTCGCCCTATCTGCGATACCCCAGGTACGCTACTGGGAAACCCGTGCTTTAAAGGAGCATGCCAGCGTTTGGAATCGTGTCGCGTGCCTGCATTCACGACCTAAAGTGTTTATAACCCTACACAAGTCACAGCCAGTAGAGGACATGTGAGACTGGTAGCCCAATTACCGATACAATTCCTTTGGTCTTCCGGTTCCGACATTGACAGAAAATGGATGACAGTTGAGAACTTGGCTTATGTTGACCGTTTTCGTCGCCGTGTGTTTTGCTAAGGACACTTTTTATGGCTACGGCATTCACTTGAAGTATGCAGCGTATCTGACTCAGTTTGTGACTGGAATCACTGGTATAGGCGGTTGAGCAATTATGGGCCAAGCTCGTTTGCTGTGATGCCGGAACAGTAACTAACAAATTCCTTTGGTCCCAGCCAATTGAGAAAAAGTGAGACTGTTTGCCCAGTAACCGATAGTTCCGCTGGTCACAGCCAGTAGAGGACAGGTGAGACTGGTAGCCCAGTAACCGACAGTTCCGCTGGTCACAGCCAGTAGAGGACAGGTGAGACTGGTAGCCCAGTAACCGATAGTTTCGCTGGTCACAGCCAGTAGAGGACAGGTGAGACTGGTAGCCCAGTAACCGATAGTTCCGCTGGTCACAGCCCTAGGACAGGTGAGACTGGTAGCCCAGTAACCGATAGTTCCGCTGGCCACAGCCAGTAGAGGACAGGTGAGACTGGTAGCCCAGTAACCGATAGTTTCGCTGGTCACAGCCAGTAGAGGACAGGTGAGACTGGTAGCCCAGTAACCGATAGTTTCGCTGGTCACAGCCAGTAGAGGACAGGTGAGACTGGTAGCCCAGTAACCGATAGTTTCCGCTGGTCACAGCCAGTAGAGGACAGGTGAGACTGGTAGCCCAATAACCGATAGTTCCTTTAGTCACAGCTAAGACAGATAGTGAGATAGTTAGGGAAATAACCGATAACAATTCTTGTGATCACAGACAATATAGGAGAGGTGAGATAGCAACTATCAATCGTGGTCATAAATCACTATATTCTTTGTTTTGTAACTGTTCATATGATAACTTGTCCAGAGAATGTGTTGAGGTCTTTGCCTTTCTTGAAGTCCTCGCATTCGGTGTTGTTGAAGTTCCTCAGATAAACAAGAGCCAAGGTAGGGCTTAAAAAAAAATGGCATCCCACAAGGAGATGTTTAGTTTAACGGTCGTCAAAGTAGGTTGTTGGTTGTTGGTTGTTGGTTGTAGGTTGTTGGTTGTTGGTTGTAGGTTGTTGGTTGATGGTCTTGCGTGCTCTTTGGGTCTTTGGTTTGCGGATGTGACAAGTTCGCAGTTTGCACTATTATAAGATACGTTAGTCAGTCTTGGCCAGTTTGGGTTGTTTCGCACAATTTAATTCCTTCTCTTTTATTTGTTTACCTTCCTCCAGTCCATGTCTTCTCTGTTCTAACCTCGCTATCGTTGTCTTTATCTATCTTTACAGGACGTTGCAGAACCAACCCCAACAGCCCCTGGCTGTTGTGTGGTGTCTCTAGGCAATTTACATCCAATAGTTCGCCATTGCTTACTGGACGGTCGGCTTTCTTGATACCACTGTCGAAACCAACGCAAGGCGCATTGCCAGCAGCTGGGATCGAACCTGGCATCCCGGCATTACGAAGCGAAGCGTTCGCATCGACTTAGCCACAGAGCCGACGTCTTTATCTATAGATACATATATTTGTTGCATGTCCTGCAAAGGAATATCTTCATTTATGTGTGTTCTCATTGCTATCATCAGCGTGGGGCGGCGTTAACGAAAATGTATGCGTATGTGATTTAACCCACCAGGACCATACAACGAGTCACCAACACCCAGTGGCACAAAATGACACCATTGGGATGAGGATCCCCAGGGCGCTAGTCCCAGAAATCCCGTACAACCGCTAGGTTATATTAGGGCCCCAACAACAGCCGTGATGGGGCTTTAAAATAATGAGAAATCCCATTTTGGGACTGGAACTTAAACATAAAAAACCGGCAACCGAGCAGTTATAAGGTATAAAGTTGTCCCTCGTGGGATGCAATTTTTTTTGTCATTTGAAGCCCCACCCTGGCTTCTGCCGGGGGCCCTGAATTAAGCCGTGCCATAAATATGGCCTAACGACTGAAAAGAGTTTCTGGGACCTCTCCACGGGTGATCCTCATCCGCATAGCGGCACATTGTGTTGTGCACTGTATATCGCTTGAGTGAGGCCCTAGTGGGGTACAACTACCAACCAACCAACCAATTATAAGTTATATCAACATTCTGACTCGACATTCATGGCGAGAATTGAGTCTCTAACAAAATACATGCAATGAAATAAAACACTGGAAACTTGATAAGTCAAATGTTTGACACTTCCTTTATTGCATAAACACGACAGTTAAGTGAAGTTTATTCTCATGTTTGATTGTTTCACTTTCAATTAGTAATTATTTCCCCTTCCAAACAATTTATGCCATTAATTACCTCCCTTAATACTTGTTAAATTTTATATTGTCACAAAGCTAAAAAATCTGTCCAGAATCACCGACCAGAAGCCTAACTGAACGTCAACAGAAATAAGTAGATAGAAAGGCAGATCTACGCAAGTCTGTAGTTGTGTGTCTGCTTGTGTGCGCGCGCGTGTGTGTTGACAGACTCATATACTAGAATATATAAATATATGTAAATTTGATATATTGGCATGGCGCTTGACCATCCAAGAACACACAGGCAAGATGGCGGTATCCAGCTATTATTTGTCGCAGTTGACACTTGATGCGTAGTTACAAATCTTCAGGTCAGGGTCGAACTTGGTTCCCTCAGGACAGTTCATGATGTGCGGGGAGTGGTCCATCCAGTCTCCGGGCATGCAGATGATAAATCGTTCACAAGAATGAAGGTCAGGGAATGTCCCGACGCCGAGACCCCGACAGAGGCTGCCTTCCGCGACTTCTGCAAGGCAAAACATCGTCGTGTCAGGGTAGATAATAGTTGCAATGATAAACAAATGTGTGTGTGTTCAGTGGGTTTTTAATAACAAAAACACTGTTGGTGTCAGCGTATAAAAAAACTAAATGACAAAATTTGTGGCCACAAGCGTTTGTTCACATTTGACAGAGAAACAACTCTACATACGTCATGCTGGATCAAACTCACACATCATGCTGGATCACACTCACACGTCATGCTGGATCACACTCACACGTCATGCTGGATCACACTCACACATCATGCTGGATCACACTCACACATCATGCTGGATCACACTCACACATCATGCTGGATCACACTCACACATCATGCTGGATCACACTCACACGTCATGCTGGATCACACTCACACGTCATGCTGGATCACACTCACACATCATGCTGGATCACACTCACACATCATGCTGGATCACACTCACACATCATGCTGGATCACACTCACACGTCATGCTGGATCACATCACACGTCATGCTGGATCACACTCACACATCATGCTGGATCACACTCACACATCATGCTGGATCACACTCACACATCATGCTGGATCACACTCACACGTCATGCTGGATCACACTCACACGTCATGCTGGATCACACTCACACATCATGCTGGATCACACTCACACATCATGCTGGATCACACTCACACGTCATGCTGGATCACACTCACACATCATGCTGGATCACACTCACACATCATGCTGGATCACACTCACACGTCATGCTGGATCACACTCACACATCAGATTCCAGATATCATTTACCTTTTCCGGTGTCCTAAACATAATTTCTAAAATGCAATGCTAGATATCTTGTGTGCACTATGTCATTTTCCTTACACCATCTCTCATATCTGCCTGATAAACTGTGCGCAATATATCATGCCCCACATCTCATAACCGATATCTCATACCCCATAGCTCATACCCGATATCTCATACCCCATAGCTCATACCCGATATCTCATACCCGATATCTCATACCCGATATCTCATACCCCATAGCTCATACAACATCCCAGTCCATATCTCGAAGAGCAGACACAGTGTAAACTACAATGCATGTTGTAAGAGACTTTGTAGAAGAAACTTGGAAGCATTATAAAAGAAACGGTACTGGTCTATACAGAAGAAACTTGGAAGCATTATAGAATAAACTGTACTGGGCTATAAAAAATAAACTGTTGGGGGCAATCTAAAAGAAACTGTACTGGACTATTTAGAAGAAACTGTTGGGGACATTATAAAAGAAACGGTACTGGTCTATACAGAAGAAACTTGGAAGCATTATAGAATAAACTGTACTGGGCTATAAAAAATAAACTGTTGGGGGCAATCTAAAAGAAACTGTACTGGACTATTTAGAAGAAACTGTTGGGGACATTATAAAAGAAACGGTACTGGATTATATAGAAGAAACTGTTGGGGGCATTATAAAAGAAACGGTACTGGATTATATAGAAGAAACCGTTGGAGGGCATTAAAAAAGAAACGGTACTGGATTATATAGAAGAAACTGTTGGGGACATTAAAAAAGAAACGGTACTGGATTATATAGAAGAAACTGTTGGGGGACATTATACAAGAAACGGTACTGGACTATATAGAAGGAACTGTTGGAAGCATTATAAAAGAAACTGTACTGGACTATATAGAAGAAACTGTTGGGGGCAATATAAAAGAAACTGTACTGGGCTATATAGAAGAAACTATAGGGACATTATAAAATAAACTGGACTGGACTATATAGAAGAAACTATAGGGACATTGTAAAAGAAACTGTGTTGGGCTATATAAAGGTTACTGTTGGGGGCAATATAAAAGAAACTGAACTGGACTATATAGAAGAAACTTTTAGGGGCAATCTAAAAGAAACGGTACTGGACTATATAGAAGAAACTATAGGGACATTATAGAACAAACTGTACTGGGCTATATAGAGGAAAATGTTGGAGGCAATATAAAAGAAACTGTACTGGACTATATAGAAGAAACTATAGGGGCATTATAAAAGAAACTGCACTGGGCTATACAGAAGAAACTGTACTGGACTATATAGAAGAAACTGCTGAGGGCAATCTAAAAGACACTGTACTGGGCTATATAGAAAAAAACTGTTGGGGCATTATAAAAAACACTGTACTAGACTATATAGAAGAAACTGTTGGGGCATTATAAAAAAACGGTACTGGGCTATATAGAAGAAACTGGTAGGGACAATATAAAAGAAACGGTACTGGACTATACAAAAGAAACTATAGGGGCATTATTTAAAAAAAAAATTGAAGCGGGAAATATAAAAGACACTATTAGAGTATATAGAAGAAATTGTCGTGGGCATTATAACAGAAACTGTTGGACAGTATAAATGACACTGCACGGGACTTTATAGAGGAAATTGCACTGAACAATACAAAAGCACAGTATAAAACTGCACTGAACAATACAAAAGCACTGTATAAAACTGCACAATATAAAAGAAACTGTATATAAAAGACAGTGAGACTGATGACACAAGCTGGTACCTGCGTTGTTGTCATCTGTCAAGTAGACCTCTGGTTGTTTCTCTGTGGACTCTGTTTTTGCGACATCGGCTAATGTGACCTTGTTGGGCGCCCAGGTACCCGGGCTCTTTGTCCTTTGCCACCACTCCTTGCCCTGGTCCGCTAGCACCGACCACGACCACCAAGACCCTTTCTGGGCATCATTCGACTGGCGAGGCACCTCAGAACTAGAACCCTGGTCGGATGTTTGCACTGGAGCAAGTTGGGCTGTTGCTGGTTCAAATGTTGCTGGTTCGATTGCAACTGGTTCGGCGGCCGCTGCTGCTGCAGCCACACCGTGTACAGCACCTCTGAATGAGCGGCGCCTGCCACCTTTGACCACAGGGCTCTCGGCAACGTCCAGTTTGACTTTTTCTGGCAGGACTTGGATCTGCTGCGTCTGCTTCACGTTGTGGGCTATTTCTTGGGCAGGATAACCGGCAGCTTCTGGTCGATGATCTGAAATGTACTAAAGCATTCCATGGAATCACTTTATGTAATCAGAGCCATCAAACTACAGACAGGATATCCCTGAAGACATGTAATTAAATAGTGCAGCTGCCGGAAGAGTATCACAGTTCTGACCGTGGGGTAAACTGTTGTCCCGTGTTGTCCTGTGTTGTCCCGTGTTGGTACTTATGTTTATCTAAAAGCTCTTTTGTTTCTTTTGTTATTATCCGGCTCTGTGATGTCAATGCTTTGTGACTGTTTACAGCATAGCTACGATATTTGCGCCTTTCGGCCGACACTTTCGACTTCTTCGGGCATTGAATAGTGTTACTAATTAGTTTGATGGGACATTTGTAGCCTCAGGTGTGTGAAGACTTGATCATCTCCTGATCCCCAAGCATTGTCCCTAGAGGACCCCTCCTGGGCAGCGGGGCATAGAACATGGTCCACCTCCCTCCCCCTTCACCACCACCACCACCTACAAATCTAGCTGTCAAGAAAAGGGCTATGTTGTTTTGTTAGTTAAAGAGAAAGCCCGCACGCCTACAAACTGACCCAAATGCAAAAGAACTCTCAATTATTGATTGAACACTAAATATTCTTGCTTGCAATCTGAACAATTCCCCTCATTATACGACACAGATTTGTGTGCTTTGAAAAGTAGATATTGTAGACAGAACATACATACAACTGCCTTTTATGCTCAAGAATCGAACTCACACTCAATAGGTAGTAAACATACAGTGAACAACAGTGAGCATTCATCTGTAGCAGTGTCTTCTTGTATGTACTCACGTGGGAGTCGCCTCCAAGAATGTCCTGTATGATGGTCAGCAGTGGGTACTGCCCCTGGCCACACGTGCCCCGGAAGTCGTCCATCTCTACTGACCAGACGAAGGCCCCAGCTAGGCCCTGCGACTTGATGTTGTGTGCCTGAGGACAGTTACACCTGGGATAACAGATCTACTGTAGAATGTTACATCTGGGATAACAGATCGACTGTAGACAGTTACACCTGGGATAACAGATCGACTGTAGACAGTTACACGTGGGATAGCAGATCGATTAAGAAGAGTTACAGCTTGGATAATAGATCGATTTAGGATAATTACATCTTGGATAACAGATCGATTATGGAAAGTTACACCTGAGATATCAGATCAATAGCAGACAACAAATATATGTGTGTAAATCGTAGACGACAATATGTGTGTGTAAAGAGCAGACAACAAATACGAGGGTAAACAGAAGACAAATGCACGTGTAAATAGCAGACAACAAATATGAAGGTAAATATATATGTAAACAGCAGAGAAGGTTGTGAATCTCATGTAAATAGATGAAATGAAATGTATGTGTAAATTTTAACGCTCAGAAATGTTACACACACTCACAGTAAATACACATGTAAACGGGCACTCACCTTGAGTGCCACACTCTTCTGATCCTCGTAGCCCACCCACTGGTCCCCGCCCACAGCGTAGGGGGCCGCCTGATCCTCGATCCACACAGAGTTCCAGCCCTTGTCTCGCAGGTTGAGGCACACCTAAATGTGTGAAGGGATGAGATGTGAGCAGACAGCACAAGGTGTCTGATCGGACTTAGTGAGGCAGGTCGATGTATGGTGTCTTCCCTGCCCTGTCTGTACGTGTATGTGTCTGCCCGTGTATGTGTGTGAGTTGCACTATTACGCACCCAAACAGGGATTTCGCTTTTCAAGCGTCGTCATCTCATCTTACCTTATCACCTAATCTAGTCTCATCACCTCTTTCATCTTACTATCTCACTATCTCATCATTTCATCATGTTATCATATCTCATCACCTTATCATCTTATCTCCTTATATATTAAAATATGCCATCATATGATCTAACCTCGTCATCTCATCTTATCCTCTGATATCGTCATATCACCTTATCATCTTATGATCTTATCATCGCACCGCATGTAATCTTATTTTCTCATCTTATCGCCTCATCATCTAATCTAATGCCATATAATAATCTAATCTGATCCTATCATCTTTTCTTAGGATATCATCTCTAGATCTTATATTATTATCTTATTATCTTATTATCTCATCTTATTGCATATTAATATCTCATCTCATCTCATCTTACAATCTATTCTCATCAGCTCATCTCTGCACCTCCTCTTACCATCTCATTTTATCATCCTATTTATCATCTCATTTCATATTATTGTCTCAACGTCTCCCAATTTTATCATCTGATATTGTTACCTAGTCGTATCATCTCATTACCTTTTTCTGTAGTCTCATCTTATTATCTCATCTTATCAAATCTTATCATTTCATCTCATCGTCTCACCTCATGTCATCTTATCATCTCACCTTATCTTATCATCACATCTTATGGCATCTTATCTTATTATCTTACCTTACCCATCTCATTATCATATCTTATAACCCTATCAAATAGCATCTCTTTATCTCATCTTATCCTATTATCTCGGTCTGTTTGTGCTTAGGGATGTCGAGATGCAGTTTAAACTCCCGGGGAAATATGACAGCGACTGTCACGTGACTGTGTCTGTCCTTGACCTGGTTGGCCTTTTTATCCCTATTCTGTTTCAGGATGTAAACGTCACAAAACAGACATAACAACCAAAGTGCACCAAACAAGCAGCAGCAGTCAAGGTGCATCAAACGCAGCAACAACCAAAGTGCACCAAACAGGCAACAACATTCAAAGTGTTTTAAACAGGCAACAGTCATAGTACACCAGGCAACAACAAACAAAGCACACAAGACAGGCAACAACAATCAAAGCACACCAGACAGGCAACAACAATAAAAGTGTACCAGACAGGCAACAACAATAAAAGTCCACCAGACAGGCAACAACAATCACAGTGTACCACACAGACAACAACAATCACAGTGTACCAGACAGGCAACAACAATCAAAGTGTACCAGACAGGCAACAACAATCAAAGTGTACCAGACAGGCAACAACAATCAAAGTGTACCACACAGGCAACAACAATCAAAGTGTACCACACAGGCAACAACAATCACAGTGTACCAGACAGGCAACAACAATCAAAGTGTACCACACAGGCAACAACAATCAAAGTGTACCACACAGGCAACAACAATCAAAGTGTACCACACAGGCAACAACAATCAAAGTGTACTACACAGGCAACAACAATCAAAGTGTACCAGACAGGCAACAACAATCACAGTGTACCACACAGGCAACAACAATCAAAGTGTATCAGACAGGCAACAACAATCACAGTGTACCACACAGGCAACAACAATCAAAGTGTACCAGACAGGCAACAACAATCAAAGTGTACCAGACAGGCAACAACAATCAAAGTCCACCAGACAGGCAACAACAATCAAAGTCCACCAGACAGGCAACAACAATCAAAGTGCACCAGACAGGCAACAACAATCAAAGTGTACCACACAGGCAACAACAATCACAGTGCACCACACAGGCAACAACAATCAAAGTGTACCAGACAGGCAACAACAATCAAAGTCCACCAGACAGGCAACAACAATCAAAGTCCACCAGACAGGCAACAACAATCACAGTGTACCAGACAGGCAACAACAATCAAAGTCCACCAGACAGGCAACAACAATCAAAGTCCACCAGACAGGCAACAACAATCAAAGTCCACCAGACAGGCAACAACAATCAAAGTCCACCAGACAGGCAACAACAATCAAAGTCCACCAGACAGGCAACAACAATCAAAGTGTACCAGACAGGCAACAACAATCAAAGTGTACCAGACAGGCAACAACAATCAAAGTCCACCAGACAGGCAACAACAATCACAGTCCACCAGACAGGCAACAACAATCAAAGTGCACCAGACAGGCAACAACAATCACAGTGTACCCACAGGCAACAACAATCACAGTGCATCACACAGGCAACAAAAATCAAAGTGCACCAGACAGGCAACAACAATCACAGTGCACCAGACAGGCAACAACAATCAAAGTCCACCAGACAGGCAACAACAATCAAAGTGTACCAGACAGGCAACAACAATCAAAGTGTACCAGACAGGCAACAACAATCAAAGTGTACCACACAGGCAACAACAATCAAAGTGTATCAGACAGGCAACAACAATCAAAGTGTACCACACAGGCAACAACAATCAAAGTGCACCAAAAATATTAGTTGATACAACCTCATAGTACGCCATGATGCCCGTCTCCTGTGTGTAGTCGCCCATCTTGCCGCCCCCAGCTGCTGGGGCGTGCACCCCATTGTCTGCTGCGTCAGCCAGGGTGAAGGACATGCCATAGGTAGGTATGCCTACCACCAGTCTGTCCTTGGACATGCCTACTTGGAGCCAGTAGTCGATGGACCATTGCTGGAATTAACATCAAACATAGAAGCAGAGAAGATACGGTATAAGCCATAACTCAGATTACAGACATTGAACAGACATAACGCGTGATTCAGAAAACAGAAATTAGGCAGACATAATACATAACCCAGCAACATGTCAGAGGTCACCTGACGACTCGGGTGAGGCTCGGTCATAGGTTAGCTGTGTGCCAAAGGGAGGCTCGGGTGGTTTGAGGTCACATGGCGGTTCGGATGTGGCTATGGTGGGGCTTCGTAATGGGGCAGACAGAACAGAGGATCCAAGGGTTCAGTGGCCTTGATGAGCAGAGGTTGGCAATACAGGGGCCGTTTTAGGGGTTTTGTAGTAGAATGAAGAAAATTAGGGGTATTGATCGACTTGCTGGCAGGAATAGAAAGTATATATGTTACATAGTAATATACGCGAAACCTATTATAATAGTGGGTGTCAGTTAGGGCTCTTTGTAGTCAAACAGCAGCAGCATTGTCATCAATGCATCAAGTTCTATGCCGACAGGCAAGGGCAGTCATGTCTCTGCATGGTCTGTTATGGTGTCGGTTGCTAGAAAATGAGCTTTGGTTATAATAGTATACAACTAGGCGGCGACAGGCGGTCATCTACAAAATGCCGTAGAGGGTAGGGGTCGCCAGGATCTCAGGCCAATGGTGCTATGATTTTATATAGAGTGAAACTAGCAAATTATTGCAAAATGGCGGGTGTCATATATGAGTGTTAGGTGCCGGTGGCTCAGTGAGGATTTAAGTTGGTGTGTCAGCTAATTACATGAGGGATTTAGGGGTGCTAGTGCTACCGAAGTATATGGTGCTGTGACTTTATAAAGAATAAAAATTAAATTAGGGCAAAGAAGTGCATCTATTATTATAATGTTGGTGACGGTGGATCACTCAAAGGTCGTAAGTCATCCAATATTTTTCGCTATTGGGACAAAAGTCGATGCCTTTCTCCTTTGAAACACATTAGGTCACTCGTTCAGTGATATCTCTTGGTAAGTCATTAATTAGCATTGGCACTATTCAAGTCACTCAGCTGTCTTTTATCTTGGGGACATCTGGCTCTTTTGAGACACCTTAAATCACGCAAGGTACTTCTTAAGTCTGTCCCTAGTCTTGGCCAGTCGGTCACTGAAGTTCCTTAGTAAGTGGTTCACTATCTTTGGGACAGATCAAGTCCCTCTATATCTTTCTCCATTAGGACACCTTAAGCCATTCAATTCTGGCACAAGTCTTTTAGTAGCTGTCTCTGATTACAAAAAATCAGATAATAAAATATGAGGTAACACAATTATCAGATAACAAAAATATCAGGTAACAAAAACAGTAAGTAACAAAATTATCAGAAATAAAATATCCAATAATTAAATTATCAGATAACAAAATATTAGGTAACAGAAAATCAGATAACAAAATATCAGGTAACAGAATATCAGATAACAAAATAGCAAGGAACAAAATATCAGATAACAAAATATCAGATAACAAAGAGGAGAGTTGAGATCACTTAGGTTTGCTGCAGACCATGCCCATGAGGAACAAGATGACAAAAAACAACACGTCTGCGACTACAGTGACATTCTCTAGAGGCTACACGGACAAGCAGGTGAAGAACAACAAGTCTCCGACCACAGTGACATTCTCTAGAGGCTACACGGACAAGCAGGTGAAGAACAACAAGTCTCCGACCACAGTGACATTCTCTAGAGGCTACACGGACAAGCAGGTGAAGAACAACAAGTCTCCGACCACAGTGACATTCTCTAGAGGCTACACAGACAAGCAGGTGAAGAACAACAAGTCTCCGACCACAGTGACGTTCTCTAGAGGCTACACGGACAAGCAGGTGAAGAACAACAAGTCTCCGACCACAGTGACATTCTCTAGAGGATACACGGACAAGCAGGAGAAGAACAACAAGTCTCCGACCACAGTGACATTATCTAGAGGCTACACGGACAAGCAGGTGAAGAACAACACGCTTTGGCCCAAAACGACATTTACTGGCTGCTAGAGGGACAAGAGAGAGCCAACGCGATGTAGCGACTAGACGCCTGTCTGCAGATCCCAAGGTCGTGGGTTCAGATCCGAAAGGAAGCTGGAGTCTTTCTTCAAAAATGATCTTGGCTATCAGGTTTGTTTGTTTGTTTTAGAATCCAGTAGCCATGAGTTGTTAACTCTTAGTCTCGGTATTATGGATATCACAACCTTTCGGCCTTGATTCCATTGTAAATACCGTAAATCTAGGAGAAATGTGGCTTTTCTGCCTACCCCCGGAGTGATCCCGGACCACAAGGAGTTCGTCACAATCCGATTTAGCCAACTACGCTAGAGAGACGGGCTGGCTATTAAGTCGACCCAGCCTTGAATGGGCACTTGGTAAAGTCCAAGGAAGTAAAGGCGCTCGGCGTGATGTTGACCACTTCACATACAGAGTTCTCATTGGTCTATAATTCATAGGTCTAGTCCTATGGACCTGAAGGTGGGAAAAGATGCCTTACTTTACAGGGAACAAAACGCAACAAAAACAACAATAACAAAATACCTGGTACAACTGTGACTTTTCCCCAGTAGTGGGGTCATCGTGGTGCGGGTGGAGTCCACTGTGATGGCCAGTGATCTTCTCCCACTGACCATGATAGTTGTAGGTCATCAGAAACATGAAGTCGATGTATCTGCACGGAAATCATTGAACAAGGAAAAGTCACTGACTCGCATCTACTGCGGGGAACTGACTGATATAGAGCAAGTACAACTGTTAATCTTTTAGAACCAGCCTTTGTCGCTGCTCGGTGTTAGGGGACACAGTTATTCACCTCACATGCAATTGGTTGTAACAATTACTGAACTGACTGTAACCGGGACATTTAGGAGAATACAAAGAGAAGGAAAGAAAGAAAGAAAGAAAGAAAGAAAGAAAGAAAGAAAGAAAGAAAGAAAGAAAGAAAGAAAGAAAGAAAAAGAAAGAAAGAAAGAAAGAAAGAAAAAGAAGAAAGAAAGAAAGAAAAAGAAGAAAGAAAGAAAGAAAAAGAAAGAAAGAAAGAAAGAAAGAAAGAAAGAAAGAAAGAAAGAAAGAAAGAAAGAAAGAAAGAAAGAAAGAAAGAAAGAAAGAAAGAGAGAAAAAAAAAGAAAGAAATAAATAGAGAAAGAAAGTGTCATCTCAGGATACGGAGAATTCATTATCGCCGACGCTAAGGTACGAAATGTTGATGATGATGGGTAATCAAGTAAAAGAATACGCCATTGTGAAACAGTACACGTGTGCACGCAACATTTGTTGTGTGTAGAGGAAACAGTTGTTGTGTATGGACAAAACAGTTGTTGCGTGTAGATGAAACAATTGTTGTATGTAGATGAAACAATTATTGCGTGTAGATGAAACAGTTATGTGTACATGAACCAGTTGTGGTGTGTACATGAAACGTTGTTGTGTGTAGATGAAACGTTGTTGTGTTTCGATGAAACAGTTGTTGTATGTAGATGAAACAGTTATTGCGTGTAGATGAAACAGTTGTTGTATGTAGATAAAACAGTTATGTGTACATGAAACAGTTGTGGTGTGTACATGAAACACTTGTTGTGTGTAGATGAAACACTTATTGTATGTAGATGAAACAGTTGTTGTGTGTAGATGAAACGTTGTTGTGTGTCGATGAAACAGTTATTGAATGTAGATGAAACAGTTATTGCGTGTAGATGAAACAGTTGTGTGTACATGAAACAGTTGTGGTGTGTACATGAAACGCTTGTTGAGTGTAGATGAAACACTTATTGTGTGTAGATGAAACACTTATTGTATGTGATGAAACAGTTGTTGTGTATAGATGAAACGTTGTTGTGTTTTGATGAAAAAAACTGTTGTGTGTGGATGAAACAGTTGTTGTATGAAGATGAAACAGTTCTTCTGTGTAGACGAAACAGTTGTTGCGTGTAAATAAAACAGTTGTTTTGTGTAGATGAAACAATTGTTGTATGTGGATGAAACAGTCGTTGAGTGAAGATAAAACAATTGTTTTATGTAGATGAAACAGTTGTTGAGTGCAGATGGAAGAGTAGTTTTATGTAAATGAAACAGTTATGTGTACATGAAACAGCTGTTGTTTGTTGTGTGTACATGAAACAGTTGTTGTGTGTACACGATACAGTTGTTGTGTGTACATGAAACAGTTGTATGTACATGAAACAGTTGTTGTATGTAGATGAAACAGTTGTCGTGTGTAGATAAAGCAACTATTGTATGTAGACGAAACGGTTGTGTGTACATGAAACAGTTGTTGTATGTAGATGAAACAGTTGTCGTGTGTAGATAAAGCAACTATTGTATGTAGACGAAACGGTTGTGTGTACATGAAACAGTTGTCGTGTGTAGATGAAACAGTTGTTGTATGTAGACGAAACGGTTGTGTGTAAACAAGGACAGGTTGTACTTGATGAGTTGATATGGCTCGTAGCTCTGGTCGATGTAGAAGGTTCCAGAGGCTGTGGCGAGGGTCAGCAGAAGCTTCTCTCTGCCGGTGTGTTGCGACTCTTGGAGGAAAGCCTCGTGCAGCCCCTGGAAGAAAGAGAAACAAGGGGGGGAGGGGGTGTGGAAATGCTCCAGATCAGATTTGGTAAGCAACATTAGCTGGGATCATATTGGGTACAGGAGGTTTTTGGCAAGCTACATTAGTTGTAGTCGTAGTAGTAGTAGTATTAGTAGTATAGTAAGCCGCAGCACAGCAGTAGTGGTGTTGGTGAAAGGGGTGGTAGTAGTAGTGGTGATGGTGGTAGTAGCTGTTGTGTTGGTAGTGTTGGTTGTGGTAGCTGTTGTAGCAGTGATATTAGTAGTGATGGTAGCAATAGTAGTGGTGGCAGTAGTAGTGATAGTAGTGGTAGTTGTGGTAATATGGTAGTATTAGTAGCGATGATAGTAGTGATAGTAGTAGTGATAGTGGTGGTGATAGTAGTGGTGGTGGTGTTAGTAATGGTGGTAGTGGTGGTGATAGTAGTAGCGGTGGTAGAAGTAGCAGTAGCAACAGGAGCACAAGCAGCAGCAGTAGACGTAGTAGTAGTAGCAGCAGCAGGAGTAGAAGTAATGAAGTCATATCTAGACAACGTTCTCAAAGAAAATATAAGAATACCCCTCCACCACTCCCCTTTGTTAGTTCATAGAAGTATAGAAGTAATACAAGCAGACAAGACTCACCTTCATGAGCTGTGTAAATCTATATTTATCCTCAGGGGGACTTCCCCTGGTGGCCGGGAATTCCCAGTCCACGTCGAAGCCGTCAAAGCCGTGCCTGGGGGAAACACGGAGGGGAACATTAACACAACCTTCTCTATTCTGAAGACGGTCGTAGACATAATTAATGGACCTCATTTACCCCTTTCCCCATTCACGGATCAACATAGCAGTTTATGAATATCTATACCTGTTCACTCAGTTTTACCGTCTATCTACAAACACACACACACACACACAAACATATGTGCGCACAGAAACACGCACTCGCACACGCACACAAACACTTACTCCATATATATATAAACAGAAATACGGATGGATGGATGGATGGATGGACACAGACAGACAGACAGACAGAACGATGGAGCGAACCTTTTTTCAAAGGGCTACAAATTGGGCACACAGGCCAGTCTTACATTCGGTCCTTCCAAACAGCCACCAGCAGTTGTATATTGTCAATAAAACACGTTATGATCATACATCATACATGTATACCAATAAAAACACAAAAGCACGAGCGAGCATGCTGTCTGTGTGTCTGTCTGTGTGTCTGTCTGTGTGTGTGTGTGTGTCTGTGTGTACTCACTTCCTCAGATAGGAGATCACGTTTCCAATAAATGCTCCTCGGTTGTCCTCATTTTTGATCATGGGGATGAAAGGTTCAGATCCAATCTGCCACCCCCCGACGGCAAGTAGGACCTTCAGGAGGGGTTCTTGTCTTTCAGGGCTAGGGTCCTGGCATAAAGTCCTGCAATTACAGACAACATACATGAGACAGACAACATACATGAGACAGACAACATACATGAGACAGACAACATACATGAGACAGACAACATACATGAGACAGACAACATACATGAGACAGATAACATACCTGAGACAGACAACATACATGAGACAGACAACATACATGAGACAGACAACATACATGAGACAGACAACATACATGAGACAGACAACATACATGAGACAGACAACATACATGAGACAAACAACATACATGAGACAGACAACATACATGAGACAGACAACATACATGAGACAGACAACCTACATGAGACAGACAACATACATGAGACAGACAACATACATGAGTCCAGACAACATACATGAGACAGACAACATACATGAGATTGTTGATTCATTATTAGCGCTCAGATCTACAGACCTTCCTTGTACAATGCCAACAGCGACAACAGCTTAGTAACTGCCTTTGAGCACCATCACCATCTTCACCACTCCTACAACTATTCCTACTACTACCACCCTCACTGACTGGGCGAATGACATAGCAAAAACCGAGAGCACAGATACCAGGAGGCCTTCTCGCCCCGAACCAGGCCTTTTATCCTCACGAACTTGCCAGATTTTAGTTTGCGAGTGCAGACAAACCAAAATTATTCAACAGGCCCTATCCGCCCGGCTACACACAAACACACACACACACACATATATATATATATATATATATAATATATATATATATATATATATATATATATATATATATATATATATATATATATAATATATATAATATATATATAAGCCACAAAATATATATATATAAGCACATACCTTTTGGTCCCTGGTCATTGTAGTTAAAAGGCACCAAGTCCCTGCCGTCAGGTGTGATGTCTACGAAGGCATAGATGATGTGTGTGCACAGGTAGGGGTCGATGTCCTCAGGTAGAAAGTTGCCCAGCCCGTGCCGCTTGTAGGCGAAGCTGCTATAGTAGCAGAAAATCTTCTCTCCTGAAGCCAGCAGAAGTGACACAATCATGTTTGGCGCCATGGACGTGTCAAATTGAAGTGTATTGGGATGGGACGTGACAGAATGAGGTTTGGCGCCATGGACGTGTCAAATTGAAGTGTATTGGGATGGGACGTGACAAAATGAGGTTTGACGCCATGGACGTGTCAAATTGAAGTGTATTGGGATGGGACGGGACAGAATAAGTTGTGGTGGGATGAGGCGTGACAAAATGAGGTGTGGTGGGATGAGGCGTGACAAAATGATGTGTGGTGGCACGGGATGTGAAAGAATCAGGTGTTGTGGGATGGGACGTGACAGAATGAGGTGTGGTGGGATGAGAGCTGACATAATGAGGTGTGGCGAGATGCGACCTGACAGAAAGAGGTGGGGCGGCATCGGGCGTTACAAAATAAAGTGTTGTGGGATAGGACGTGACAGAATGAGGTGTGGTGGGATGGGACGTGATAACATGAGGTGTGGTGGGATGGGACGTGACAAAAAACATGTGTGGGCATGGGACGTGACATAATAAGGTGGGGTGGCAGGGATGTGACAGAATAAGGTGTGGTGGGATGGGACGTGACAAAATTAGGTGAGGTGGGATGTAATAAGACATAATGAGTGCGGTGGGATGCGACGTGACAGAATGAGTGCAGTGGGATGGGACGTGACAGAATGAGTATGGTGGGATGTGACGTAACAGAATGAGTATGGTGGGATGGGACGTGACAGAATGAGTATGGTGGGATGTGACGTAACAGAATGAGTATGGTGGGATGTGACGTAACAGAATGAGTATGGTGGGATGGGATGTGACAGAATGAGTATGGTGGGATGGGATGTGACAGAATGAGTATGGTGGGATGTGATGTGACAGAATGAGTGCGGTTGGATGTGATGTGACTGAATGAGTGCGGTGGGATGTGATGTGACAGAATGAGTGCGGTTGGATGTGATGTGACAGAATGAGACGAGACTGAACGACGTTAATAGATAAAGTGTGGCAGATTAGATTGACTAGATAATAATGATAGACTGGAGTGACATATGAGACGTCACATATATTTTACTTCATATATGAGATGTCACCACGTGAGTTTTCAGAGGACAAAACGTGATTATATCAGACGTGACAGGGTCGAGTGCGGCGGAATGACGTATAGGCCACCATGAAATAAATCAGTCTACCGTAGCTCGACGGCCCGAAAGCCACGCTGCTATGCCATGTAGTTGCAGTCGCAGGAGCTCCTTTACCCGGGCCACCGGCGCGGCTACAATGCGGGAAGCCGAATCGACCATTTTCCGACTGACTGACTGACTGACTTTCTACCCCACCAGAACATCACACAAGCGATAAACACCCGATGACACAATGTGCCACCATGAGGATGAGGATCGCCGTGGAGAGGTCCCAGAAACCGCGTTCAGACAATTGGCTATATTGATGGCCTGCCTATATTGCGGCC
This sequence comes from Candidula unifasciata, assembly GCA_905116865.2. NCBI lineage: Eukaryota > Metazoa > Mollusca > Gastropoda > Stylommatophora > Geomitridae > Candidula > Candidula unifasciata. The sequence continues at coordinate 138,957 of CAJHNH020001856.1, forward strand.
CCTGGCAAAAGCCAGAGTGGGGCTTCAAATAACAAAAAATTACGTCCCAAAGAGGACGTAAGGAATACGTCGATCATTTTCCGTCTGCGTCGGCTTTTTATCAACTTCTCGTCTCTTGGTTGCCAGGCTTTTGTTAATTTGCATCCTAATCAAACCGAATTTATAAAGGCTTCTGGTGTCCTGCCACAATTAAAAGACTTTTAATAAAGAAGACTGACCTTGGCCTAGTTTCGCCAATGCCAACATGGCGCCAAGAAAGAGAGCACAAACCATGATGTCTTGTAGAAGAAGATGGAAGATGGGTGATGTCAGCGATACATATGGTAGCACTCTGTGGTGTCAGGTTTAAAGTAAGATCAGAAACCGTGTCCGCCCAATGTTGTGTAATCGATCTTTAACTTTGTGATGTCCGGCCAATGTTGTGTAATCGGTCTTTCACTTTGTGATGTTCCGTCTGTGAGAAAATAAACACGAAACATTTCAACATTTTTTATCACTCAAATTGATCTTCTTAGTACGATGCAAAGTCTTCGAAATGCCACGCCCTTTCAGATCAAAAATTCGAACTGTATTTTGATTTAGCGGCATATTTCTCCCCCCCCCCCCCCCCCCCCTCTTAAAACTGACTCTGTATCACAGCAAGGCACGGCCATGACAGCACCCATGACAAACCCACAGGTGTTCGGTCTCGTTCCGCAAGTGTCAGAATGCTGTCGATGCTGAACGTTCCAACAACCTACTGAGCGAGACTGGACGTTCCAACAACCTGCTGAGCGATACTGGACGTTTAAACAACCTGCTGAGCGAGACTGGACGTTCCAACAACCTGCTGAGCGAGACTGGACGTTCCAACAACCTGCTGAGCGAGACTGGAGTTTAAACAACCTGCTGAGCGAGACTGGACGTTCCAACAACCTGCTGAGCGAGACTGGACGTTTAAACAACCTGCTGAGCGAGACTGGACGTTCCAACAACCTGCTGAGCGAGATTGGACGCTCCAACAACCTGCTGAGCGAGACTGGACGTTCCAACAACCTGCTGAGCGAGACTGCTATGGAATATGAAGCCACTGAGTTTTGCTTGGTGTTGTTTTACCATTGTGGAGGTTTCTGTGCCGCAACTGATTTCTCCACCAATACGACCTGCCTAGAAACAATCCCACCAGGATTTGTGAGGATACTCGTTACATTAGCCGTAGTTAAGGTGGTCAGTCAAAGAAACGAATTGATTTGGCCGTTGAAGCACAACAGGAAAATTATTGCATTATAAAGTCATGAACCTATAAATACATATAATTAAATAATTTTCCTGACATTAATGCTTGAAGTAAATAATAATAGAATGTATAGTTAAATGTTTGTAAATACCCCAACTCACAAACACACCCCGTCCTGCTGGGAACACAATCGTC